>CM028358.1:34642618-35053273 GCA_016618105.1 Dendrobium huoshanense
GACTATCCGACCTCGTCCTCATAGGTCAGACCGGACTCTACCCGCAGGCGGGGAAGGGTCTAAAGCAGAGAAAGAGTAATACGAAATATGCATCAGACCCCTGGGTCGATCCCCAGTTAGTTCCCTAAATTCGTTATCTTTCTATGTTATTTAGACTCACTAAAATTTTAAACTTTAAGGTTGTGAGTATAGCACTTTCACACCCTTACGAGTCTCTTGTATCCAAATGAAAATAAAAGCGGCACATAAATGCCAAAAAACTAAGAAAAGCAGGCAACCCTAAAGGCAATCACATCAAAAACATCAAATATAAATGAATCAATTAGTAAAAGTCCATAGGCAAAGTTGCCTTGCTTATTACAAACTAGAATTTACAAAAAATAAAGTGGCCGGGCACCACTGACAACAGCCCATATTCTAAACCTAGTAGAGACGCAAGTGGTTTTGAATGAGATACTTTCTGTATTTAATTCTACAATCTCGTTCTCCTTCGGTCTCCTTTCCTTTAGGCTCCTTGGATTCTTCATAGTAGGCTACCCAAATAGATAAGAGGGCACTTCCTTTGAGGGAAGGCCACTCTTTCCTCTTTGGGTAGGAAAGAAGTGATCCAAATTTAGATCTCCAAATAGAAAAGGGCTACTCCCCTAAGGGGTGTCCTTTTCTCTTTACAGTCCAAGCTTTGGACCTATGTATCCCAATTCAAAACTCCACTTTTACAACACTTTATACTTGTTCAAATTACATTTGTATAAAATCAAAATTCTAAACTCTCATGCAGGGTTATCCTAAATAGTTAATAAATCATAATATATTCCCAAGTAGATATATATGTGCAGAAAAATAAATAAACACACTGGCCATGCTCTTTTTGTTATTTGGGGGCTTTAGCAGCTGAAGCACCTATGCAAGCATTTATAATAATTGAATTTTTTTGTTGATTTAGCCACTTTTTTTTTATTACCCTACATGAGCATGGTCACCTATAGAAAATAGTGTGAACATCCAGATCGTACCTAACCTAAAGGTAATCTAGTCATCAAACACATCAACCATCCACAGAGTGTAGAAAAAGTAAACAGACACAGCACAACAAATTCATCCACAACATGTAGTAAAATCACGAAAAATCTGGCACACAGCAGTAAAGTAAACACCGACCTAACCTAGATCTTGAGTTGGTTGTCCTAATAAACCATCTAAAGTGTGTGTAAAAGGTCGTGTGGCTGGAGTAGATCCTAAAGTGGGTGATTAGTTAAAGTTGTCTAAAATTCTGAGCTTGTTAAGGCTTAAAGAGAGATTTATGTTAAGATTTAAATATTAATATATTAAGAATTTTAGTTAAATATATTTTAAGAGTTAATTGATTACTACATTTATTTCACACCTAGGCCGTGAAGTTTATTTCACTTTCCTTGGGGCTAAGCTAATAGCCTTGTAGGCCTGGGTTACCCAGTAGTAATCGGGGTTGATTAAGTTAATTTAAATTGGTTGGAATTAAAAGAAGTGAATTAATATTAAGGAGAGTTGATTACTGATTTTAAATAATTGGTTGAGAATTTTATTAGCATACTTAGAAGATTATGGAGTTTGAAAGGGTTAATGGGTTTTAAGAGATTATCTAAATATGTTAACTAAGGGACCAAAATTTGATTTTTAAAATTAGAGTTAATCTTAAGGGCTTCAGATTTTTAACAAATATTAGACCTTATTATGAGTCGTTAGAAAAGTGGCACACTCAATTTGGAGTTTTCTATCAAAAGTTATGATTTGTTGAAGTTTTGACCCAATTTTGACCTAGAGTTGACCAAAATGTTGACTTTTTTACTTTGACAAGATTTTGGGGTTTGATATTTTTGAAAAATACTAGATTTTAATTAGAGTCATTAGCCACTGAGTTTTATTGATTTGGAATTTTTTACAATTAGTTATGAATTTTGGAAGTTTGGATGTTTATTGGAATTATTTAATTGTTTCAATTAAGGGTCATTTTAATGATTTGAACTCAAATGAGTCCCAAACTTCTTGAAATCAAATCCAAAGATCAGAAATGATATAAGGAAAGATCAGCAAGTGTTTAAATTTTTTTGGGATTTTTAATAATTTTTAATTAATTAAAATAGATTAAACATTGATTTTGATTAAAATTAAATTAAAGTGGATTTTAATGTCAAATTAAAGGAATTTAAATTTTCAATGATTAAGAGTTGAAATATAGTTTATTTGAGGTATTATGGGTATTTTTTGGAGTTAATATAAATTTATGATGATTTATTGAATTTTCAAAGTCCTTAAAAGGGCTGAAATTTGACATGCTCAATTTTATAACATAATGACCTCCAAATTTAGTTAAAATTTAACCTGGGATACCTGATGTCACTAAATTTTCTATGTTCAAGTTTCACCCCTATTGTGTGGGAGTACAATGCCCTAGAAATTTTCTAAGTTTTATAGACATTTTCCTAATTAATTTTCCTAGGTGTCTCTACTATTTAAATATGATTGAAATTTGGTGTTCCTAACTCTGACATACATGCAATCATACCATAGAAATATCACAACAAATACTAAAAGCCTAAGGAGTTATGAATTTTCAAAGTTTTGGATCCAAAATGGACCCTTTAGCTTAAAAATTCACATCACAAAAATTTATTGAGTATCTGACCCTAACAAAATTAATGAACATGCCTAAGATACCCAATAATTATCCACCAAAATTTGGACTTCATTTGATCACCGAATTGTGAGAAAATTGCAAATAAGGAAATTCAAATAAACTCAAATATCTTATAACACAAAAATCAAAACAATGCAATTTTAATTTTAATAAGTACTACATTAGATTATCTTTCCAACGAGCCCAAGAAAGCCTTATTTGGTAGAGAACTCAATTTTCTATGAATTTTGGAAGATTTGGAGCATTTAAAGCATTTTTTTATTCAGATTTGGGTCAAATCAGCTGACGTGATGTGGCGGTGTGGTGTGATGACACATCATTCTCCCAGACCGTGGGATGACCCATGTTCAAACCCTGGAGGAAGTCGCGTGGTATACCTAGATCTGAGACGTTAGATCTTGGATCGGACGGTCCAGATCTTCTCTAGTTCATTTTGAATAGAAATATTTAAATGCTCATATCTTTCAAAATACTCAACGAAATTGCACAAAATTTGAACTGTAACTAGAGGACAATATTTTCTTGCAATTCCTGGAGTTTGGAGGCTCTATTTATTGTAAAATCGATACAATTTCAAATACAAATTTAAACTTTAAATGAGCATAACGTACAATCAAAATGTCATATTTTTACAATCTTAGGCTCGTTTGAAAGCTGCAGTGATCCTCTACAACTTTGATGAAGACACTAAGAGCTAGATCACATCGGATCGAATGTTGTAATCAAAACTCATGTTTCTCTCTCTAGAATGCTCTCTCCTCACTAAAATAGTGATTTGAGGCTTTGAAATAGTTGGGAAAAGCTTGGGAAGGCCTTGAGAAGTGCTGGAATGTGTGGGAGGAGCTCTTGGAAGTTTGAGGGCTGCTAGAATTTTTTAGACTTAGATGATATGAGAGGAATGATGAAAAAGCCACCTTTAGGTCAAGTTTTTCCCCACTTTACCTTTGACTTTTGGATCGAATGATTGAGATTTGATTTTGAGTGGTTTTGGATGAGTGCCAAGTGTCTCCTATGCTGCCCAAAGCTAGGGAATAGGGTTGGTGGTGAGTGTGACTTCTCTTGATCAATGGGAAGAGGGGACCACACCTTTTTCCCCATTTGGATGAACTAATGCCAAGCCTTATTTAAGGGGCTAGTTTAAGCTATATTAGGGGAGAAAATGAGTCATATCACATCATGTTTAAGCATGTTCTAAACTAAGCCATGGATTGCCAAGGTGGCTTGGTGATGCGGCCATGAGTTTGAGGTCAAGGATTTGAAGCTTTGAGCAAATACATGAAGTTGAAGAGGATTTTGACCTCTCCAAATGAGTTGACCAAGTCAACCCAAGATGAGGATTGACTTGAAAGTCTTTGGATATGTGAAGGGTGTCAAATTAAATAAATTTGAAGGGTTGATTTGATTGAAATGAGTTGAATGATTGAATTTGACAAGTTGTAGGTTAAGGGTTGATTTGGTAAACCATGGTTGACTTGGTCAACTGGGTCAAACCATGAGTCAAATTTGGTTCAAATAAGTTCTATGAGTTTTTTGAGATCAATGGAAGTGATCCCATGCATTGGGTTGGTCATTTGGGTTGAGAATGAATGTTTAAATCCATTAAGGGCATTTTGGTCAACCATGATTTACTTGGTCAACCAGGTCAAACCAAAGAGTAAGTTTAGGTTCAATGTATTTCTAAAATCATTTAGGATCCATTAGAATGATATTTGTAGAATATTTCAAAGGTTGATAAGTCAAATCAAGTTGAGTTTAAGCCAAAAGTCCAAATATCCCCCTTTAAGAGCATTTTGGTCATTTTGGTCTCAAGTCAATTATGGGTCAAATTGAATCTAAAAAGATGTGGATTATTTCTTAACAAGTCAATATCAAGGTATTAGGAGTGATTAAAATATTTGGAGGGGGCTCCAAAGTCAAATTTCTCTTGTTGAAAGCCCAGTGGCATTGATTGTAAATATTTAAAAGTTTTACAACATTTGGAGTTGAATTAAGTTTATGGGGTTAGAGTCCTCAAAATGAGCTCAAATTTGGAGGGTTGCCTCTAGAGACATGTAATATCAACATGAAAGTGATATAATTTGAATCAGAGGACGTTTGACTGGATTTTGAAGTGTTTGAAAAATTCTTGAAAAGGCTTCTAAGACAAGGCCTTAGGACTTAGGGTTTTGGTCTGGATTTTTGGGTTTGGATTGAGTTTTGAGTTTGAATGAGTGGATTTGAATTATCCATATCATCTATAACCACTTGAGAGGATTATGAATGATAGGATAGGATCAAAGTTTGATAGGAGCGTAATCAAGTTTTGAACTGGATTTGGTATCAGGATGGGTTTAAAGTCTTGACAGATTTAAAGTCTAGATTTGATTTGAAAATTCAATTGATTGAAGACTAGATTGGTTTATGATTTGAATTGATTAGAGATCTAGATTTATTTGAATCTAGATTGTTCCTAGAGTTTGGAGGGATTCTAAGATCTAGAATCTAGAAGGGTTCTAGGATCTGGATAGATATTAAAGTTTGGAATCTAGAAGGATCCTAGGACCTAGAATAGATCCTAAGGTCTGGGGTCTAGAAGGATCCTAGGACCTAAAATAGATCCTAAGATCTGGATCTTGGAGAATCCTAGAGTTTAGGTTGATCTGGAAGAATCCTAGGGTCTAGAGTAGATCCTAGGGTTTGGATCTAGGAGAATCCGAGAGTTTAGGTTGATCTGGAAGAATCCTAGGGTCTAGAGTAGATCTTAAGGTTTGGAGTCTAGAAGGGTCTTAGTGATCTCATACCATAATGAGGTCAAAAACTCCTTGGATCTCTCCTCCTTGGACTCTTTGGATCTATCCTTATTGGACTCCTTGGATCTTTCATCTTTGGACTCCTTGGATTCGTCATGGCTTGAATATTCAAAAGAAGAGACAATTCCCCCTGTAAAGGGTATTGCCTTTTCTCTTTGGATATCTAAAGCCATCCAAACTTGATCTTCCAAATGAAAGAAGACTCTCCCTTATGAGGATGTCTTCTTCTTTTGGAATTCAAGTTGGATAAGAATATCCAAACTCAAAGACACTTTCATAACTCTTCACAAAATATTGCAAATATTATATTAATTGAAAAGAAATAAATCTAAAGTTACATGTAAGGTTATCCTAATAGAAATCTTAAGTAGTTGATATATCACAAGCAGTTATATATAAAAAAATGCACATCGCAGCTACACTTGGCCATGCTCTTAATTATTGAGGGCTTCTGGAGCACATGTAGCAGTTATTATTTAATGATATTAGCCCTCATATATTTAGGGGGGCTGAGCAAGCATCTGCACAAAACACTATTAGAAATCATGATAGTTGCCCCCCCATTTTATTTACCATTGCGTGAGCATGGCCACCTGCAAGTAGAATATATATATATATATATATATATATGTCATTCCTAACCTAAGGGATCTAACGCACATCACATCAATTCACAGAGTGCAGAAAAGTAAGCAAACAGACCAACAATTTCATAACGGCATGCAATGAAAACTATAAAAATTCTGGCACATAGTAGAAAAGGAAACACCAGCCTAGCCTAAGAAGTGGTGTCCTAGCAAATAATTCTATATGTGCGTAAAGGCCTGTGTGGTTGGGATAGCTCCTAGTTTGGGTAGTTAGTTAAAGTTGCCTAGAGTTCAGATTTGTTGAATGCCAAAAAATGAAATTTTTGTTAAAGTTTAAATATTAATGAATTAGGATCCATTTTAGTTAATTTAGTTTCTTGGTTCATTTTAAATACTGAGGATAATGATATTTGAAGTTCAAATTATATTAGTCAATTTTGAAAAGTCTCAGGTCCTCCTTGGTACTAGTTGAGGGGGTCCAAAAGGTCACTATCGGAAATAAGCTAGGTTTGGGGATCCTAACACTTTGAGAAAATACTATACCTTAAGGTGAGTTGTTTGATAGGTAGTACGCTAGATTTGAAGCTTCCTATGCAAAGATATGAATTTTCTAAGTTTTGAGCCTTAGACTATAGGCTGAGGTTGATCGAAAAATTGATTTTCTAATTTAAGCTAGTTTCTAGAATCCTATTATTTTTAATAAATACTAGACCCTAATTTAAGTTGAATGAAAGTGAGTTTGCCTAATTTGGAATTTTATACAATTAGTTATGAATTTCTAAAGTTTGGGTATTTATGGGAATATCTAAATTATCTAATTAAGGGATAATTTTATGGTTTTGATCCAAACCAGCTCTAAAATAATTGGAATCATCCACTAAGGTTAGGAATGATCTTAGAAAGTGTTCTCAAGTATTTGGGGAAAATTTAGAATTTTTAATAATTTGTAATAATTTATTAGATGCAAAAAGGTAATTTTTATTAAAGTTAAAATTAAGGGTCAAAATAGGGTCAAACTAAGCTTCCCTATTTATCTAAGGTTAAAGATCAGATTATGAACAGTTTGAGGTATGGTAGGTATTTTTTTGAGTTAAAACAGATTTATTGAGATTTTTAGAAGGTATTGGGCTCTATTTAATGGGTAAATTAGGGTTGGTTAATTAAGGGGTCTAGAAGCTCCTAAAAATTCCTAGAAAATTCTAAGAGTTTTAGGATGTCACTAAGTTTAAGTATTGAAGTTTTTATGTCAATCCGTGATCTATCCTAGCTCCTAGAATTTTTCTAAATTTGCTAGACGAGTCCTTAGTTATTGTCCTTAGGGTGTCACTACGTTATAGGAGTTTGAAGATAAATTTTATCTAACCCTCAGGGTAACAATGTATGGAGTACACAAACAAAATAAATGCATCATGTTCTTAGATCTATGAGAGCCTAAACTAAGTGGTGGTGCATCCTACACATGCAAACTACGATAAAGAAAAGTAAATGCACCTAATGAAGGGATTAGTGAATGATTGGGACTCAACCATTCACTAATCCACTCTCTCATGATTGCTCTTCATATGAATAGCCTATATTTAAAATTTCTTAAATAGTGGATCTCCCAAAATTAGGATTTAACATATATAGGTAATTTTGAAAATACTTAAAATAACTATAAATATATAATTTTTGGAAAATAATCTAATTAAAAATATATCAATTCATAATAAATACATAATATAAGAGAGATCCACTGGTCACCCAAGGAGGTTAAAAAGGGATTTGAAAATAATTTTATAATTTTAAAATAATCAAGCTATTAATTTTTTAAATATTATTTAAATAGTTATATAATTAAATAATACAAAAATATGATAGAAATTTTTTTTTATTTCTGAAAATATTTTTAAATGAAAATACATATTGTTTTGAAAAGTATAAGGTATTGTACGCAAAAATTCGATTTAAAATAAAATAGTTATGACTTTTTAAATTTTAAATTATTAAAAGAAGATTTTTAAAAAATAATAATAAAAATATATATATACAAATATTAAATTAAGTATAAAAGTTTCTGGAATTTAACGTAATTTAATAAAAATAATTTTCATAAATTTAAAAAAATAAGTAAATTTTGAATTAATTAATTATTTATTAAATTATCTATATAATTAATGATTAAGAAACATATTTTAAAATAAGAATATAATTATTTAATAAAAACATAAATGACAAAAATTATCATGTAATTTTTATAATGATTTAACAAAAATAATTTTTATAGATTTGAAAAATTATTAAATTTTAAATCAATTAATCATCAATTAGATAATTTAGGTAATTAATAATCTAAAGAAAGTATTTTAAAATAGGAAATATTTAAAATAAATAATAATAATAATAATAATAATAATAATAATAATAATAATAATAATAATAATACTCTGATATTTAGCATAATTAAGGGAAATAATTTTTATAAGTTTGGAAAGTAATTAAATTTTAACTAAATTGATTATTAGTTAAGTAATTTAAGTAATTAATAATTAAGGAAAGTATTTGAAATAGGAAATATTTATTAAATTAAAAAAAATGAAAATAAGTAATAAAAAAATATCTGATTTTGAAATTAATTTAATAAAATAAATTTTTATGAATTTGAAAAGTATTTAGATTTTAAATTAATTATTAATTAGGAAATTTAAGTAATTAACTATTTAAAATAATTCAAAATAGGAAAGTATTTATAAATATTAAATTAAATAATTAAAATAAATTATCATATATCTTAAAATAATTTAATGAAAATAATTTTTATAAATTTAGAAATTATTTAAATTAATTAATAATTAATAATTTAACATTTAATTGCTTACCTAATTAAGAATTACTTAAAATATTAATAATATTAAATATAATTAATAATGTTTTTTAAAAAATAATAATAATACTTAAAAAAGATTTTTTGATTTTAAAAATAACTTAACATAAAAAAAGCATTCATTATTGTTATTTTAAAAGTAATTAATATATATTAATATTAAATGAATATTTAAAGGTTGAATAGTGGAACTTATTTAAATAATATATAATATACCATAAATAAAATTATTATTTTTAAATAATTATTTAAAACATACTAATGAAAAAAATATTTTTTTTATAAAAATATTTAATATAATATTAATTCAGATATTGATTAAATACTTACACTAGGTTTAATTATATAGTTTAAAATATATATGACATAAAAAAAATTTTAATTTTAAAATAAAGAGGGTAAAATAATGAGGAAAATGATACATGATATGTATTTTTTTTAGATTTTAAAATAATTTTAAATTCATTTTTAATCTTTCTTTAAATGAAGAAAAGAAAAGAAAAGAAAAAAGAAAATTTCATTCTCTCGATCGAGACATCCAAATTTAATGAAATTTTAATCATAGATTAGCATCATGAATAGAAAGCATGGGGTGATATTTGAAAGCTCTAAAAGCACTTATTAAAAAGTTATATAGATCTAAGTGTAGTGACCTAGATATAAAGTTTTGAGGAATCTCACCGTTGGATCTTCAAGTTCTTTATACGATTGAGCTTGTAGATTGTCCTCGTATATTTCTCTAGTTAAAATCATGATCAAACAAGCTCTGGATCAATAAGATTGAGGCCTGGGACGGATCTAGCCTTAATCTCGTTGGCGGTATTTGACCAGTGGATTTGAGTGGAAGGTGGGGAGAAGTTATAAGAGTTCTCACACAAAAAAGTTTAGGTTGAGAGCGGCTATGAAGAGAATCCAAGCAAGAGCCTCCTCTCATGAGGACCTAAAGAGTATTTAAATGATCAAGATCTTATATTTATGACTAGGATTCATCCTAAGGATAATTAGAAGGGAATTGAGATGATTTAGACGTCGATTTGATTGCTTGATTTAATAATAAATTTAAGCTCATGAGAAAGGAAAAAAAAATAAATTAAGCACATCAAATTAAAATTAAGCTCAAAATTAGATTTTGTTGCGGATCTATGGTTTATGATTTTGATAATAGCAAACATTTTTATTTCTCTACGACTGCCTTACGTACTGACATTTCAGGTCCACACGATCAGACTGCTACTTGGAACCAGCTTAAGATTGGGTAGACTAGGTCTGAGTCTGTTTGTACCCTTTTTCCTTTTTTGAGTCTATTGTATTTATTGTGGCTCCTAATGCTTTGTAACGTATAAGTGTTTCTGACTGTTCCCTAGAGTTTACTGTTTTTGGTAACATCGTCCTGGATGATATTTATATCGGCCAGGATGATCTGTTCAAAAGCAGAAACCCTAATTAGGGCATCCTCATTAACGCAGCCGTCATTATGCAAAACACATCATCCTGGACAATTTTGTATCGGCCAGTACGATAGGCTAAATTTAGAAAGTTTCTGCCGCCAGATCTATTTAGGAATTACTTATTTCTGGACATCGTCCTGGTGGATCGTCCTGGACTATAAAATATCGTTCAGGATGATCCAGGACAATTTTTCCAAAATTTTTTTGGCAATTAAAGAAAACAATTAATGGTGATTTCATCCGGGCCGATTAGACATCAGCCAACTTCATTTCATGGCGATATTCAGGATAATTTTCCTCATATTTGAACTAATCAGCCAGGATAATATGTCTATCATCCTGGACGATATGTCTATCGTCCTGGATGATAAAGTCGGCAACTTATATTAATGAGCTCATTTTTAGCTCTTCTATTTAAGCTATGACAAGGCACTTTGTAAGTGTCTTTGACAGCCTTTGTAGCTTCGTTCTTGTGGGGGAAACTTGAAGAGAAAGCTTGAAAGGGAGTGAGGAATGGGTGAAGTCTGAGAGAGGGAGAAGATCCTATGAGGGGGGACTCAAGGGAGTGTGGAGGGGGATTCCTCTCGGTTGCTCCGGCAGGCTTACACCTTAATACCATCGGATTCAAGGCTTGTCTCGAGAGAAGTTCACCAAAGAAGAATATCTCTTTGGTGTCAAAGGACCTGGCGACTCCATCGCATCGGGGAAGGTTGAAGTGATTTTGTAAGGGCTTCTCCGCCTAGCTGTGGGGGCTAAAGGAGAAATACTTAGTTTAGTGCAATACTTGGAGGGTGCCTCCAAGGAGTGGACGTAGGTCAAGGTTTGACAGAACCACTATAAATCCGGTGTGTTCTTTTCTTATTATTTCTTCCGCATTTAATTTCTGCATCGTTGATTTTGATTGTAGTGAATCTTATTTTTGGCTTTAAGATTGTGTTTGTTTTAAATACTAATTCACCTCTCTATCTCTTTATTAGCCTTGAGCCAGTTCATAAGGGCTTAACATCCATAACAAACTTTCTAGTGTCATAAGAGCACTTTCAAGTGGTATCAGAGCCGAATTCATAAAATAAATTTTTAAAAGCTTTTGAAATTTTTGATCCATGGCTAATCATAATATTGCGGAAGGTTATTCAATCACCAGACCTCCTTTATTTGAAAATATGTCATTTGATTTTTGGAAAACTCGCATGTCTATTTTCTTGCAATCGATTGATTTTTGCATGTGGTATATGATTTTAACTGGTTATTCATCACTGTCACGTATTATTAATGGAGTTAAAACTGATATTCCTTTTAATCAATGGAATAGGAAAGAACAAGTAAATGCTCAATTGAATGCAAAATCTTTTAATTGCTTTTTTTGTGCTTTAAATTTTGAAGATTTTATGTTAGTCTCCACGTGCACTACTGATAAGGAAGTTTGGGATAAACTACACACCATATACGAAGGCACTAATGAAATCAAGCAATCCAAGTTCATTCAAATTGTAACATCATTGCATGCCTTAGAAAAAAAAATTTCAAAAATTAAAAAAGTTAACAAAATTTTTCGCTGTTTACTTTAAAAATTTGATGCCAAAATTTTTGCTATTTGTGAATCAAAAGATTTAAATGATTATTCTATTGATAATTTGATTGGCTCACTCATTGCCTACGAGCAAGGTTTAGGTCAAAGATTTTTGGATGCAGGTGAAATGATTGTTTTAAAAGTTGAAAATACATAAAGAGATAGCTTAGTTGGTAACGAATGCAATGACTTCTCAAGTAAATCATAAAGCTCACTAAAGCATAAGCAAAAGTGAAAAAAATATAAAAATGGTAAGGATGTTTATATTTCTTCTAACGTTGTTTGCTTTCGATGTAGGAAGCCTGGACATATGAAAAATCAGTGCCCTATTTTAAAAATTCTTCCTACGAAAGAAAAGGGAAAGGCGAAGCAAAATTTAAACTGGGGAAATAATGAAAGACAAAAAATCTTATGGGCAGATCTGGTTTTTGAAGCATCGAACAAGGAGAGAGATAATGGTTAAAAGCCTTTCGTGTTTTTGTGTTGTGTTTTTCTTTTTTATTTTTGTGTTTTAGTTCTGTTTATTTTTTGAAATTTTTGTTTTCGTGAAAGTTTTTTTCTGATCAACACACACATTCACTTTTCTAAAAATAAAAAATCTACCTCTTATTTTTTCTTGAAATCTTTGGTAAGTTGTGTTTGACTTCTCTAAAACAGTCAAAAGAAGGAAACTCATATTTTTGACTCTCAATCTCTATTTCCTAAAAGAAGTTATTCTACTTTTGATGTAAATTATTTTTCATCTTTTAAATTAGTCTTTGAAACTAAATTTTTTATCTCCCTACATTTTATTTATCGTATAGGGATCTTTTGCAAGTTGTTTAATCTAACTCATAATTTTCTTAATCAAGAATTTGCTTTATCAATAGGATGGGTTTACTTTTGTTTTTAAGACTTCAGAAAGGTAGCATATTAAATAAAAAAAATTGGCCAATAATGTCAAAAATAAAAGATGCGCAATGACGCCAAATTGAAAAATATACATAAACGTATATAAAAAATAAAAAGATGCGCAGTGCGCCAACCAATTATCAAGAGGCATAAAATGAGCCCACAAAGTTTAATGCTTACTATTCTTGTACTTCTTAAAAGCTTAAGAAAATTCTTGATACTTTTGATACTTGAGTTTAAAAATCTTGATTCCTGATTCAATAATTTGTGCATTAATCTTCTATTAGATATATTTTATGGAAGGAGTTTTGAAAAATAACTGTTTCTTTCTCTAATTTATTCTTTGAATTAGATATTGAATTAAAAAATTTTTGAGCCTTTAAAAGAACTTGAGTTTGGATGATCAAATTCTGGATTTCTAACCTTTTCTAGGCTATGCGTTGTCAATCCAATTCTACTAAGTTTTTGATTAAAACTAAGAGGTAACTTTCTCATTTTAAGAATATTTGTTTTTTTTTTCACTAGTTCAAAGAACATTTTTGTCTTCTGTTTATTTTGATTTTTGTTTGTGCCTTCTCTCTTTTTGATAATGTCAAAGGGGGAGAACGTACTGTTGAATATGTATACTTTTTTTTCTTTTAAAAAAATTTAAAATAACAAAAATATTTTTATCTCCCCTATTTTTTTAAAAAGGTTTATCCCAGTGAGGGGGAGATTAGGAGAAAATATTACTTTTTGAAAATTCAAATTGAAATATTTGCCATCATCAAAAAGGGGGAGATTATTGCAAATCTATGATTTATGATTTTGATAATAGCAAACATTCTTATTTCTCTACGACTGCCTTACGTACTGATATTTCAGGTCCACACGATCAGTCTGCAATTTGGAACTAGCTTAAGATTGGATAGACTAGGTCTGAGTCTGTTTGTACCCTTTTTCCTTTCTTGAGTCTATTGTATTTATTATGGCTCATGATGCTTTTTAACATATAAGAGTTTCTGACTGTTTCCTAGAGTTTACTGCTTTTGGAAATATCAACCTGGACGATATTTATATCGGCCGGGACGATCTGTTCAAAAGATGAAACCCTAATTAGGGCATCTTCATTAAAGCAGACGTCATTATACAAAACACATCTAACTGAACGATTTTGTATCGGTCAGGATGATAGGCTAAATTCATAAAGTTTCTGCCGCCATATCTATTTAGGAATTACTTGTTTTTGGACATCGGCATGGTGGATCGGCCTAGATTATAAAATATCGGCCAGGACGTTCCAGGACAATTTTTCCAAAATTTCTCTGGTAATTAAGGAAAGCAATTAATAGTGATTTCGTCCGGGCCGATTAGACATCGGCCAGCTTCATTTTAGGGTGATATTCAGGATAATTTTCCTCATATTTGAACTAATCATCCAGGACGACTATCGTCCTGGACGATAAAGTCTGCAACTTACATTAATGAGCTTATTTTTAGCTCTTCTATTTAAGCTATGACGAGGCACTTTGTACATATCTTTGGCAGCCATTGTAGCTTCATTCTTGTGGGGGAAACTTGAAGAGAAAGCTTGAAAGGGAGTGAGGAATGGGTGAAGTCTGAGAGAGGGAGTAGATCCTATGAGGGGGGACTCAAGGGAGTGTGGAGGTTGGATTCCACACGGTTGCTCCGGCAGGCTTGCACCTTAATACTGTCGGATTCAAGGCTTGTCTCGAGGGAAGTTCACTAAAGAAGAAGATATCTTTGGTGTCAAAGGATCCGGCGACTCCGCCGCACCGGGGAAGGTGGAAGTGATTTTGTAAGGGCTTCTCCGCCTAGTTGTGGGTGCTAAATGAGAGACACTTAGTTTAGTGCAATACTTGGAGGGTGCCTCCAAGGTGTGGACGTAGGTCAAGGTTTGACCGAACCACTATAAATCCGGTGTGTTCTTTTCTTATTATTGCTTCCGCATTTAATTTCCACATTGTTGATTTTGATTGTGGTAAATCTTATTTTTGGATTTAAGATTGTGTTTATTTTAAATACTAATTCACCTCTCTATCTCTTTATTAGCCTTGGGCCAATTCATAAGGGCTTAACATCCCTAACAAACTTTCTAGTGCCATCAGAGCACTTTCAGATTTGATTCGAGTCAATTTGAGATTCAATTTGTTTTGCTCATATTAACCTAATTAAATTTAAATAAAATGACTGCTCGAATCATAACAAACTCGACGTGGCCAAGGTGGACTAATCGAGCTTAATCAAACCCAATCGAGCCTAATTTGAGTCAACTCGAGGTGATTGGTGCTCGAATTGAACCCGATGGGGCTTGATTAAATCAATCAAAGGCCCTCAGTGACACTAGAATGAAAATCGAGGTCAACAAATGGACCCCAACAGGAGCGAGGAATAACTAGTGAACCGTTCGTGTTGGCGTTGACCGACTATGCCTAAAAAGTAGAGTGAAGAAGATGAGTGTAAGAGCATCAAAAAGGTGAAAGCAAGGTGGAGAGCTCTTCTCCTGGCCTTATCCTATAGCAAGGGAAGAGCCTCAAAGAGAGGGAAGAAAAGCAATGCACAAGTATGGTATCACAAAAAATGGTGAACAAGTAGTAGGGCCATCTCCTGGCCTTACCCTTTAGGAAGGGCAGAGCCAAGGAAAGAACAAAGGTAAAGACCACCACAAGGGAGAAAAGAGGTAAAGGGATTCTCCCATATCCTTACCCTATAGTGAGGGAAGATCCCAAGAGAGAACCAAGGGTAAAGGTCACAACGAGGGTTACAAAATAAGGGGGTTGTTCTCTAGGCTTACCCTGTAGCAGGGGCAGAGCCAAGGGAAGAACCAAATGTGAGGTAATAAAAGTAGATCGACTATCTGTCTGATCATATCGAAACAGCAGAATAGAAGGTGAAGGGGGCCCCGTCTCCTCCTGCTCATCTCAGAACAGTGGATTGGGGTAACTTAGTATTCGCCTGACCAAATCGAAGTATTAAATAAAGGAATTACAAAATCTGATGCCTGCCTGATCACAACAGGACACTCAGGGAAAAAGGTGGCGAGGAGTACCTACCAGGTACTCTGTGAGGCCCTCTCTACCAAGTAAGTAAAAACTAGCTATCTGTCTGACCGTATCAAAACAACATTATAGAAGGTAAAAAGATCCCGTCTCCTCCTGATCCTTTCAGAACAAAGGATTGGGGTGACTCAATACTTCTGCATGATCTTAGCAAAAGTAAAGAATACACAAAAGGGAAGCCTGCCTATTCTTTAATAGGACATCCGAAGTAAAAGAGGCGTTGAGGAATGCCTTCAGGGACTCTGTCGGGCTCACTCAACTAGCTAAGTAAAACCAACCACCAGTCTGACCATATCTGGATAGCGGGGTAGAAGGTGAAAAAGATCCGGCTCCTCCTGATCCTTTCGGAATAGTGGATTGAGCGACTCACTACTTATGCCTGACCTCAGCAAGAAGCTTATGAGTCACGAAAATGGAAGCCTGTTTAGTCTTTAATGAGACATTTAAAATAAAGAGGTGATGAGGACTGCCTCTCAGGGAATCTATCGGGCTCGCTCAACGGGTAAGTAAAATCAACTACTAGTCTGACCGTATATGTACAGCGGGGTAGAAGGTGAAAAGTATCTCGCTCCTCCTGCTCCTTTCAGAACAGTTGATTGGGGTGACTAACTACTTCTGCCTGACCTTAGCAAGAAGCTCAAGAGCCACAAAAATAGAAGCCTTCTTAGTCTTTAACATGACATCCAAAGTAAAGGGGTATTGAGGACTATCTCCCAGGGACTCTGTCAGGCTCTCTCAACGGGTAAGTAAAACCTACTACCAGTCTGACCGTATTTGGACATTAGGGTAGAAGGTGAAAATGATCCCGCTCCTCCTGATTCTTTTGGAATAGTGGATTGGGGCGACTTACTACTTCTGCTTGACCTCAGCAAGAAGCTCATGAGTCACGAAAATAGAAGCCTGCTTAGTCTTTAACATGACATCCGGGGTAAATATGGGTGGTAAGGAACGCCTTCCAGGTTCTCTGGTCAGGCTTCTCTTAACCAGATAAGCTTCAACATCTGCTTAACCAACTCGGCCTTACAAATAAGGAAGGGCTCAATACTCACTCAGCCATTTCAACTGACTGAATAAAGAGTCAGGCTCTGATGCCTGCCTGATCACAACAGGATAATAAGAAAAAAAAAAAGAGTGGTGATGAGTACCTATCAGGTGCTATGTCAGGCCCTCTCTACCAAGTAAGTAAAGCCAACTACCTATCTGTTAGTATCAAAATATTAGGATAGGAGGTAAAAGTTACCTCAACATCAGCCTGACATGGATCTGTGTAGGGATATGAGGGAGCAAGGAAAGGTATATAAAAAAATTCTAAGGGTAGAGCCACCTAAGGAATCCTAAGCTAGTGTTTTGGTAACCACATGGTAGAGGACAAATTCTGGTGATCATGAGTTTCCAAATACTGTCAGGCTCTCTTAGGGAATCCTAACCCTACATAAAAGGGGAGGAAGACATCAGAATGATGTTTCCCAAGAAAGCTGGAAGAAATACACCCCTAGTAGAGTGTGCAAAGGGGTAATCTCATTCCAAGGGAGTGAAAAGAATTGAAGTAGCGAGGGGGCACCTCTACTACAGAAAGTAGAACTAAGCCTAATAAAAATAACCATTAAGAAGGCTACAGTGGTAAGCCCATACTAACTAATGGGGACCTATTTTGATTAAAAAAAAGTGTTTTTAAGTATATAAAGTTTTGAAAAATATTTAATTATCTTTGGGAAGATTAAATTTTAAATTCTAATTTTGTAATGGAACTCAGGATTAGGAATGATATATCATCTCAAAAAGGCGAATATATCATTTACTAATTGGTTCATATTACAAAACTTT
The DNA here is from genome assembly GCA_016618105.1 of Dendrobium huoshanense. Lineage (NCBI taxonomy): Eukaryota > Viridiplantae > Streptophyta > Magnoliopsida > Asparagales > Orchidaceae > Dendrobium > Dendrobium huoshanense. The sequence goes on from CM028358.1 coordinate 34,660,324, forward strand.
AACGTTGTCCTTATTATCGTAGTCAAATCCAAGAGGGATCGTATTTGACCTCAAAAGATCAAAATAAGATTTAATCTAGTATTTGGCTAAGCTAATATGGATTGACGATCATTAATTTCATAATTAGAATTACAATAATAACTGATATATCTCTCCAAAGAAAGAAAATATCAATCATTATCGACCGTCTAAAAATGACGATAATGATCATTGGATTTTCCCAAAAATAATTAATTAGAGACTTTGAAATATTTTTGATTTTTGAAAATTAAATCTGGGTTACTAAATCTCCTACGAGCGCAAGCCCTCGTAGTTAATTACATCGTAGAAAATCAGAATTTCCTACGAAAACTCTCGATTAAAATAGCGGTGTAAATTTTATTTAAGATTTTCAAGGATTGATATCAAAGGAAGAAAATGGTAGGAATTTCAAATGAGATTGGTTCAAAATTGAAGATTTATTTTCGGGGTCAAAGGAAGAGGAGTAGGGAGTATTTTTAAGATTCTGAATTACTTCAGAAAACACTCCAACTAGTTCTAAGCGTTAGGCTCGTATTTGATTGAAAGCGATATTTAGTTTAAGTGATCAATTTTATTAGAAATTTGGGATTCGATTCCCGAAAATTGAGGTCTTATGGCCCGAGCCAGCCTCAGAACCTAAGTCTAAACTGGGCACTAACAGTTAGCACTCCGAACCTAGCTAGTGCAATGCGAATCTGGTCTTACCCCGGCCTGGATTGGGGAGCCAGCTAAACCACCTAAGCAATTTTAAAATATGAGTCCGATCTTTTTGTAGAGTGATAGGGACGTTAATTAGAAATGTATAAAGGAACGGGGTCGACATCTAGAGCAGATCCGTAATTGACCCCTTAGACTTATGTTGGGTATTTGATGTCTAAGTAATGCAATTAAATATTAGACTCTTTTAAATTTGTTGCTAATGCGATGCATGCTAATTGACTCGATTGAATGCAAAATTTGTATGTAGCAGTTTAAAAATTTTGGCTTAGAAAATAGGTTTTTTTCTAGAGATTGCATAACATCCCCTTGACAGATCGGCACCCTCATAGGCTAGGTGGTCTGCCAGAACCCGCAGGCGGGGAGATGCCTAACAAGGTTGAGAAAGTACAATATGAATGCATGAAAAACCCTCGGCGAGTCCGAGCTTACTTCTTAGGACCATTTAGAGTTTCTATCTTATCTTAAAAAATTTTATTTAATTAAAGTAGAAGAATTTTTGACAGACCCCTAAGAGCCTAAATTCGAATTCCAGGTCAAATCAAATACGACATGCAAATAAAAAGACTAAAAAAGCAGGAGTTCTAATGCGAAATCAATTAAATTAAATATATCAAATTGAATGTCCATATGGCAAGTGCCACTTATTATTACATCTCAAGAATTACAAGAAATTAAAGTGGCCGGGCACCACTGACTACAACCCGGATTTCTAATCCTAAATCAAATGATTTTGAGACTTGGGATTCTTCTCGTTGTCCAATCCTTCATCTTCTCACGAACATCTTGATTCGTCGGTTCAAGATATCAAAATGGAAAGAAACTCCCCCTTGATCAAGGTGTTATCTTTCCTCTTTGGATATTTGCAAAGTATCATAATTTGAATTCCAAATGGAAGAAGACTCTCCCCTTTAGGGATGTCTTCACCTCTTTGGAATTCAAATTGGATATTTATATCCAAATCTCAAACCATTTTAAATAAATACAACCATATCAAATCAAATTTACATTAATAATAAAAAAATCTAGACTCGATCCTGTAAGGTTATCCTAATAATTAACAGTTGTATATTCAATCCCAAGCAGTTATAATATGAAAATTTGAAATGCATTTTTTTTAGCCACACTTGGCCATGCTCTTTTTATTTAAAGGGTGTCTTAAGCGTGGCAGATACCTGTGCAAAGAGTATATATATATATTTTTTATTAACTGCCCCCTTTAATTTCAGCTCCTTGTATGAGCATGGCCACCTGCATAAGATTGCACGAGTATAATTCGCTCCTAACCTAGGGGTAAATCTAACGTACAATCAATCACAGAATGCAGGAAGTAAGTAAATAAACACATCAATTCTACACTAACAAACAACATGCAGTAAAAACTCAAAAAACTCGGCACACAACTGCAGAAAGTAAAACACCGGCCTATCCTAAAACTAGAGTCGGTGATCCTAGCAAACCATCTAAAGTGTGTGAGGTAGGTCGTGTGGTTTAGATGTATCCTAATTAGGATTATTAGTTAAAGTTATCTAAAGTTCGATTGGTTGGAAGGTTTAAGGGATTTAAGTTTGAATTCAAATATTAATGGCTTGAGGTTAATTTTAAGATTCATTTAGTTATTTGTTGGATCTCACCTTTGTTTCACACCAAGGCCGTGAAGTTTATTTCACCTTTCTTGGGGCTAAGTTAATAGCCTCGTAGGCCTGGGTTACCCAGTGGTACCCGGTATAATTAAATATTTTAGGTTGATTAAGGCTTAAGAATTAATGAATTTTATTAGAAATGTTTGGTTATTGATTTTTAAAATTGATTAATTTAAGTTTTCCATTAATCGATTCGTGGCGTTGTGCCACCAGGCTCGAGGAACCAGCCTCCTTAGGACACTTAGCCCCGCAGCCCGGAGTAGTCCAGCCGATAAACCAAACTAATGTAGTTAAATTAGAGGTTTTAAAAGGTTATATAATTAATGATTAATCTAATTTTAAGGTTTAACACCCCTTAGAATCCATTCGTGGCGATGTGCCACCAGGCTCGAGGAACCAGCCTCCGTAGGACACTTAGCCCCGCAGCCCGGAGTAGTCCAGCCAATAAACTTCATCTTTAGGATGGTTGTTGTGTTTTAAAAGGTTTGTTGAATTAAGATAACATTTTCTGGAGTTTCAAAGTACTTTTGAGTTTTATGAATTTTTGAATATTTTAATCATTTAATTAAGGGGTTGAAAATTGACTTTTTGATTAAGAGTATTTTCTGGAAAATTAGTATTTTATTAAAATACTAGACCTTAATACGATCAGTTAGACAGTAAGTACGTTGAAATCAGATTTTTCTACATTTTATTACGAAGGTTTGAAGTTTTGAACTAGATTTTAACTATGGTTTGACCAATTTGTTAACTTTTTGAAATATTACAGATTTCTGGAATTTAATATTTTTAATAAATATTAGACCTTATTAGGAGTTGAATGCAAGTGAGTTTAGGTGATTTGGATTTTTCTTGAATTAGTTATGAATGTTTGAAGTTTGGGTAACTATTGAATTTCTTGAAATTACTTAATTAGAGGGCATTTTTGTGCTTTTGCTCCAAACGAGATCCCAACTCCTTGAAATTAGCTCCAAAGGTCAAGAATGACCTAAGGAGAGATTTCCAAGTGTTTGGAAAATTTTTGGAATTTTTTAATAATTATTAATTAATTATATTAATTAAATATTCAATTTTACTTAAAATTCAATTAAGTTTTAATTTGCTGTCAATTAAATTGAATTTTAATTTTCATTGGTTAAGGGTTTAATTGTGGTCCGTTAGAGGGTTAAACATAATTTTTAGATTTAAAATGGATTTATTACATTTTCTGGAAGGTTTTAATACTTAATTAATGCTTAAACTTAAGAAAATTAATTAGGGGCCTTAATTATTTCAAAAATCAATGAAAATTTTTCCTAAGGCTGAGAGTGTCACTAAGTTTAAGTGGTTCAAATTTCAAGTTCAAGTGAAGTATATCCTATTCACAATAAATTTTCCAAGTTCTCTAATCAAAGTCCTTAATTTTTGTCCTTAATTGTGTCACTAGGTTGATTAGGTTTGAATCAAGATTTTCACTAACCCTTGAATAAGCATGAAATGAACACACAATAGCAACCAATTCCTAGATCTAAGAGAGCCTTAGACTAAGTGCGAGTGTGTGTACCCTAAACATGCATTGATTAATATAAGACTTAATTGATTAGAAAATTAATCAATGAATAATTAACAAATTAATTATTCATTGATTAATGATCACTCCCCATTAATGTTATTCAATCAAGCTCAATCTAGGTTTAAAGTTTCAAAAAATCTCTTAATTATGTTAAAGGTTTAATATATATATAGTTTTAAAGTAATTTTAAAAATATAGGTATTTTCATATGTAAACCTATAAGGATATTAATTTTAAAATAAGATAATTTAAAATAACATTAAAATAAAATTTTTAAAACTTTAGAGATCTACTGACTTTGATGTTATTAGAAAATAATAATTTTTTTTAAACTTTAAAGTAATTAATATAATCTTTAATTAAATATCACTCAAATATTAATATATTCAAATAATTCAAATAAATCAAGATAAATGAATATTTTAATCCTAAAATTAATGTTAAGTTAGAATATTTTGAATTTCAAGAATTTTGATATATTACTTATAATTTTATGATTTAAAATAAATTTCTTTTAAATTTTTAAAGCTTAACATTAATTAATACGCTTAAAATAAGTTAAAATTAATTAATCATTAAAATAATTCTAAAATCAAATTAAATTAATACTTCATCAATTATCTGGAATTTATTTATTTTTAATTATAAAAATAATTTTGTTTGAAATTTTCAAAATTAGTTAAGTTTAATTTTCATAAAGTATTAAGTAACATTTAAATAATGAATTACTATATATATATATATATATATATAACAACTTAAATTAAACTCAATTTCAAATTAAACTAATTTTAAAATCAATATTAAATTACTTAACATATTTTAAAACATATATTTTAATGTAAAAAAATAAAAATAATTAAATACTAGTTAAGTATTTAAAATTAAGTTTTTAAAATTATATAAAATACATTTAATATTTTAAAATAATTTTAAATTCAAGTAAAAGGATTCAATTTTCTGAACATTTTGATATAAAATATTAATTTTTCTAATTTTTAATTAATTTTATATAATTTTTGAAAGAAAATCAGATTTTTAAATGATTTAAAATTAATATTTTAAATCATTTAAGGGTTTGGCGGCAGAAAGGCCACGTGACGCCCTCTGATTCGGTTAGCCAGAAACGGCGGCTAATCATTGGCATTAAACACGCGGCGGCTGTCGGGACCCACGCGGCAATCACTTGATCCAGTCAGCAACCGTCACGAGCCGTCCGATCAAATGCCGATGCTATTCAACGGTGGGGATCAAATCCCGCCGTCCGATCTTGATTGAACAAGATCCAACGGCCGAGGGCTCATCCCGTGGTTGTGAACCGGCGGCCAGGATCGAGTCAGATTGAAACCTAACCCGCGGATCGAATACACGCCGGATCAATACACGGAATGACGGGATCTTGACCGTTGATCTAGTGATCAACGGTCCAAAAACGGGACGCCTGGACCAAGCCGCAAGAACGCCACAGAAAGGGTTTTTTTGGCTCGTTTAGGCTATCCAGACAACGAAACAATTTGAAATTTTAAATCTAAATTGAAATAATGAACAGAAATTTTGGGGAGTTTATTTCACGGGAAATAACGCATTAAATAAAATGTTAAATTAACCTAAGTGTCCTAAGCTAGGTTTAGAGATTTACAGCGATTCAATGGACGGTTTGGACCGTTTTTTGATTCTCTGAGCTTGAAGACTGTCCACGATTAAGTTCCTAGTTGGATCCACGTCCTGAAATGCAACAGATCGAGCGGGAGAAGCGTTTGAACTGAAAATGCTTCGGTTGGCCGGAATGTTCGCCGGCGGCAGCTTTGGACGGGTGGTTTTGGCTTGGTAAATGAAGAGGAGATGGTTGAGAGGTTTAATGAGCAGAGAGCTCGGCTGGGGAGACTTGAAGTGGTGAGAGAAGGGCTAGAATCGAATTAGCCTTCATTAGGGCATTTCTTCCCTATTCAAACGTCTCCAGATTGAATGGGTGGCTGAGATTGTTTGAGAGGGCTCCTGGATGATTGCCACCTATCCAGGGAGTTGGTGGGAGCAGAAGAATCAAAGGACTAAAGGACATCCTACATGGAAAGGGTGTTTTGTCCTCTATTTGGACACATGGAGTAATGGGGGCTGTTAGATCAAGATCAAAGGGCTGGAGTGAGTCCTAGGAAGCTTCTAGAGCATGCTCAAACTGTTGGAGGGATTTAGATTAGGGGGGATTAATTTTAATGGATTAATTAAGGCTCTAAAGGGCTCATTTGACCATTTGTTGACTGGTTTGACCAGTCAACAGCCAAGTGGACAGCTGAGGTGGCATAGAGGGATGTCTTGAGTGTTGGTTGAGTGAGTTAAGTTCAAAGGGGTTGAGGTGACTTACACTTGCTTGTGTATTTAAGTCTCTTAAAGCACTAAAAGGTTTGTTGACCAATGTTGACTAGTCAACACCTGAAAAGACTGCTTATGTGGCAATCAAGTAATCTCAAAGAATTAAGTTAGGATGAATTAAAACCAAAGCCAGATGATGGGTTTGAGGTTTGAGTTTAATATGAGATTTGGGATGGATTTGACCCAACCTTAGAGTTGACTTGGTCAACTTTAATTGGGTTTGATTGGTCAACATCTAAAAGCATGGTTAGGCTATAATTAGGAGTTGATTTGAAGCTTGAAATGAATTTAATGGATTAAATGGGTTAAAATAACTTGTTAGAGCCTTAAGGGAATTTTGAGTCAACCTAGGTTGACTGGGTCAACTGGGTTGACTCAAGGGGTGGGTATAGGCTGGACAAGTTTGAAATGATATTTGGAGATCATTGGAGGTGGTCCCTGTTGAGTCTAGTAATTAGGTTGTTAAGCCTAAGTAAATGTCCCACGGCTACCAAGAGGGGGGTGAATTGGTAGTTTTAAAAATTTTAAACCCTCTTAAAATTAAAGTTGAACCGAAATAAAATTTTCTTTTAAAGTTTGTAGAAAAATATTTTTCAACCACAGAGTTGTTAAAACTGAAATTTAAAATGCGGAAACGTAAAAGCAATAAAGTAAATGACACCAGATTTATAGTGGTTCGGTCTATAACCAGACCTACATCCACTCCTCAGAGGCACCCTCTGAGTATTGCACTAATACCACAAAGTGACTCTCCTTTAGCACCCACAGCAAGGCGGAGAAGCCTGTACAAAACCCTCTTTTCACCACTACCCGGTGCGTCAGAGACCCGTCGTCCTTTTACACAATCCACAGTGCTGGCAGAGAACCATCGTCCTTTTACACTCTCCTAGTGTGGGCAGAGAACCCTACGGCTGTTCACACTTTTCAAGTGTAGGCAGAGAACCTCCTTCCTTTTACACTCTCCTAGTGTAGGCAGAGAACCCACGTCTGTTCACACTCTCCAAGTGTCGGCAGTGAACCGGACCTTCTTGAATGATCTTCTCACAAGAATCTAGAAGGAAGAAAGAAAAGAGTGAAGAAATCCAATTTCACAAGTAGAGATTCTTACCTTAGCAATCCAAGTGAAGCCTTCTTGCTCCAATGGTAGGAATCCTCCTTTGAATGCTCTCTTCCACTCTCCCCTTGGCTATTCTCTCAATAGGCACGAAGATCAAATGACAAAAAGATTGGGTGACAGTCTAATTTGGACTATTTATACAAAAGACAAGAAAAACCGCCCAAAAACTGCAAGTTTTCAATTCTGTACGCAGTGGATCGTCCCGTACGATCCTGGATCGTCCTGGACGATTTTACTTAAACGATCTGAAACGACCCAATTTGTATATATGTACGAAATGACTTCGTACAGCTGATCGTCCTGTACGAACTAGGTTCGTCCAGTACGAACGGTTATTACAAGGTCGGTTCTAGAAACTGCTGAAAACTGTCCTAAGTCGGTTTATCGTTTGGACGAAAATATGTTCGTCTGGATGAAAATTTTCCAGAGAGTCGATCGTCCTGGACGATTATTTATTTCATCTGGACGAAAATTTTCCAGAGGACCAATCGCCGGGGACGATAATTTGGTTTCGTCTGGACGAAAATTTTCCAGAGAGCTGTTCGTCCGGTACGATTTTTATTTTCGTCTGGACGAAATTTTTCCAGAGGACTGGTCGCCCAGTACGATGGTAAAATTCGTCTGGACGAAATGTTTACAGAGAACCCATCGTCCGGGACGATATTAAAATTCGTCCTGGACGAATAGGACTTAGAAAAATTTTCCAAAACAAGTTCCTATTCGTTCCAAGTGCTCTATAGGAGATAACTGACAGATCGTCCAGTACGATAAATATCGTCCTGTACGATCAGTATAGAATTTCATGATCTCCTAATTTGTGTGTGTGAGATTTTATTCACTCAATTACAATCACTCCCTTTCAAAATTAATTAAAGAAAAGACAAACTTCAAATAAACAAAATATCATATGTTGAATTTGATTTGAAGTTTTCGTAGTCTGGAGTCTGATTTTCCTGAAATGTTAGTACACACAAGAGCAAGTGCAAATCTTTTAAAATTGTTAGGAGATAAATATACATCTGAACAATAATGTTTGGAATCATCAAAACTACATAAGTTGCATAAATATAAATCATTCAAATAGCAACTATTCAAACAATCTCCCCCTTTTTGATGATGGCAAAACAATTATTATTAGTATGGTTTCAAGTTAAAATAAATCTCTTATCTCCTAAACTCCCCCTGAATTTATGAGTACATTAAAATAAGGAGGCATTAAAGAACAATATTTTTGTTTTTAAAAAAATTTTAACAGAAAACACAAACCATAAAAACACAGAAAACACAAACCACAAAAACACAAACACAAACATAATAATTTCTCCCCCTTTTTGACAGCAACAAAAAGTGAAGAAGAAAAAGACAAGAAATGTAAATAATAATATGAAATTCATTGTTAAAATTTAATCTAAATTGTGATTTGACATAGGGTATGCAATTTTAAACTAAAGATATTAGGTCAATCATAGAAATTCATAAAATTTATGAAATGATATAACATTGTAAGTAAGAAGAATTTATCAAAGACATGATTCGATTTAGACATTTTGATTATTGAAAATCATTACAAGTGAGATGTAAAAAAAATTCTATATTTCAAAATTCAATAGAATATAAATGAACAGTAGATCAACTTGAATTAAGAGATTAAACGAATTTGGAAAGAAGAGAATTACCTCATGTGGTGCTTTGCACATCTTTTCAAAGTTTTGGAGCACATTTTTGTGCATTTTTCTTTGGTTGGGCTTATTTTGTGCCTCTTTTTCACTTTGCAAATTTTTGCGAATCCCTTTTGATTTTTGTACATTTGTACAATGTTCAAGAGTAATTTGACCAATTCTTTCCAAAATCTATAATCTAAGATTTCAAATATTTCTAGGTGCATAAATATCATTTGAGCATAGAAATACAAAATAAGAAAACATCAAAATTGCAATAACAATATTAACTTTTATGTAGTCTAAATGAATAGACATGAATTTAAAAAAAAATTCTAAATACAACAAGTTATAAACAAATTATAAATTTAGAAAGTCTAGATTTTCTAATATAGATAATCTCATATTACAATCGAATTTAAGCACAATGTAGATTAAAAACAATATTAATGAAATTCATAAAAATTAGCCACATTTCAAAACAAATCTAAAACAAACAAACTTTCATTGATTAAAAAAAAATTACATAAAAACATTGAACTTAAACAAAAACATAACAACACAACAAACAAAAAAAAAAATACAACAGACACATATAAAAAAAAACTTCTACTGTTCTGAAGGAGGAGGAGGAGGAATGCCGCCAAAGAGGTTGAAGTAGGAGGCCATCAACATTACATTGGTATTTATTTCATGAACTTCATCTCTAATATTACCAATGTCATGTTGCTGCTGCGTAAGGTGAGCATCAAATTGATCAAACCTTTGATCACATCTAGTCTATCAAATCTCTCAATCAGATTCTGGTAATCTGATTGAGAAGCAGAAGCTTGCACTCCTTCTTCTTCTTCTTCTGAAGCACTGCCATGTGCTTTTTCTTTTTCTTTTTCCTCCTTGAAGAGCAGTCTGAATGATGCATCGTTGTAGTAGACTGGCTCTTCATATTCCTCATCAGGATGCACTATATTGTACTTTTTCTCCAAAATATAAGTAATCAAGTGCCCTAAAGAAATATTCTTCTTCCTCTTCTGATCAGGATGTCCTATTTCTGAAAGCCCATAGATATGATCTAGGATGAGTTGGGCTTCATCAATAGGTTGTCTTTTCATGATTAAAAAAGTTAGACAAGAAAGGAGAGGAGTGATGTTAATCCTATCACCAGCTTTAGGAATAATTGAGGATCTAAGGATATGCTGGATGATTCGGGCATCTTGGGTCATACCGGCCACTCTAGCAACATGATTGTCAATTGTATTTTCTCTAATTACCCTATTGATTTCATACCAATGGAAGATGTTTTCTGACATTAGGGTGTGGGCTCTATATCCTTCAGTCCTTAAGTTTAAAAATGCACCAAGGTCGTGCTTGGTGATCTCAACTTTTTTCTTAAAAACAAAAGAACTAATGATAGAGTGGTCAGAATTGAAACTCATGTTGGCTAGGAAGTAATGGTAGGTTTGCTTATTGTAGAGGTGGACAAGAGAAAGAATGAAATGAAATTGGGTTGAGGCGAAGAGGTGTAATACCCGAAATTTCAACTCCGTTTGGATAAGAATGCGAGACGGAGTGATTTTTGCAGATGCAAAACGAGGAAAAGATTCCTCATTTGCTTTGGAAAGGAAGTTGTCAGGGGCATTCCTATTAGGTTTATTCACCAAAACTTTTTGTCTTTTGCTAGAGGAGGCCATAGTTGATTTGATGTAGAAAGGGATTGAAAAAGATGTTTTGAAAGTGTGATTTTCAAGTTTGAAAGCCTTCATATTTAAAGAAAAACGATACGTTCGTCCTGGACGAAAATATTCGTCCTGGACGAAAAATTATCGTTCGTCTGGACGAAGTAATTTCGTACAGACGATCCAATTCGTCCAAAATGTAACGGCTTTTCGTATTCAACACAACTTACGATGCGTCCCTTCGTACAGGCTTTTTGACTTGACCGATCGTACATACGAAAAAATTTCGTACAGACGATCGAAAAGCGTTTCGTTTTAATGACTCTTGAAAACCGTCCCCTACAATGAATCGACACATGTTCGTACAGACGAAAAAAAAATTTCGTACAGACGAAGTTCGTATTAAAAACTGTCTTATCCACTCAACCGCTGCATTCAATCGTCCCGACGTTTGAGAAAAAGAAAAAATTCGTACTGGACGATCACAGATCGTACAGACGATCCAATAAAAAACTGCTCTCAAAACGGTTTAAATTCGCGCAAACTGTTTCTTAACACATCGTCCCGTACGAAAATATTTCGTCCTGGACGATTTCCTCCAAAAAAAATTTTTGATTTTAAATTTTTTAATTTAACAAAATCAACAAAAACAATCAACAACACAGAAAACATAAGACAAAAATCATAAATCCAAAAACAATTCATACAAAAACACACAAAATTCACAAAATTACAAAAACAAAACACAACAAGTATCAATGTTGCAAAGACATTTTGGTTAAGCATTCAAATCAATAACACCAAGCCTTGTTCTTAAAGTACTGAAGGTATCAAAGGCTAAAGGTTTTGTAAAAATGTCTGCAAGTTGATTTTCAGTTGAAACATGTATGAGTTCAATTTCTCCTTTGGATACATGATCCCTTATGAAATGATGCCTTATATCAATGTGTTTGGTTCTAGAATGTTGAATAGGATTTTTGGAAATGCAAATAGCACTAGTATTGTCACAATAAATTGGAATAGTGCCTATAGTTAATCCTAAGTCAATCAACTGTTGTTTTAACCAAAGTACTTGTGCCACACAACTTCCTAATGCAATATATTCTGCTTCTGCAGTAGATAGTGCCACTGAATTTTGTTTTCTACTAGACCATGAAACTAATGAATTTCCAATGAATTGACATGTTCCAGAAGTGCTTTTCCTATCCACTCTACAGCCTGCAAAGTCAGAATCTGAGTAACCAATAATTTTAAATGAAGAGCTAAACTTAGGATACCAAATTCCTAAGTTTTGAGTTCCTAGTAGATATCTTAAAATCCTTTTCACTGCTGTCAAATGTGATTCTTTTGGATCTGATTGAAATCTAGCACATAGGCAAACACTAAACATATATCTGGTCGGCTAGCAGTCAAGTAAAGTAAAGATCCAATTATCCCTCTAAATTTCTTTTGATCAACAGATTTTTCCTTAAGGTCTTTATCCAACTGAACTGAAGAACTCATTGGTGTACTAACAGGTTTAGCATTATCCATTTCATATTTTTTGAGGATGTCCTTAATATATTTGGTTTGACTAAGAAAAGTACCTTCCTCAAGTTGCTTAATGCTAAATCCTAGAAAGTAATTTAAATCTCCTATTAGACTCATTTCAAATTCACTACTCATTGTTTTAGAAAAATCATCACAAAGATGTTTATTTGAAGATCCAAAGATGATGTCATCCACATAAATTTGAACAATAAGTATATCCTTTCCAATTTTCCTTAAAAAGAGAGTTGTATCCACACTTCCTTTTTCAAAAGATCTTTCAAGTAGGAAGGTGCTTAACCTCTCATACCAAGCCCTAGGTGCCTGTTTCAATCCATATAATGCCTTTTTAAATTTGAAAACATGATTTGGAAATTTAGAGTTTTCAAAACCTGGAGGTTGTTCTACAAAAACATCTTCTTCAATTACTCCATTTAAAAAGGCACTTTTGACATCCATTTGAAACAATTTAAAACCTTTAAAACAGGCAAAGGCTAGTAAAACCCTAATTGCTTCAAGTCTAGCTACAGGGGCAAAAGTTTCCTCAAAATCAATTCCTTCAATTTGGTTATACCCCTTAGCTACTAATCTAGCCTTATTTCTAATGACTACTCCTGAGTCATTCATTTTATTCTTGAACACCCACTTGGTTCCAACAACACTTTGATCTTTTGGCCTTGTAGTTAGTTCCCAAACTTTATTTCTTACAAATTGATTCAACTCTTCTTGCATGGCCAATATCCAAAATTCATCTGAAAGTGCTTGATTATTGTTAGTGGGTTCAACAGTTGAAATAAAGGCTGAATGATTGACTTCCTTGTTTAATCCACGCCTAGTTCTAACACCCTCACTTGGTTCACCTATGATTAATTCCTTTGGGTGGTTTTTAGAAAATCTCAAATCTCTAGGCAAAGGGTCTTCTCTTTCTAAATTTTCTTCCACATTTTCTTCCAAATTTAATCTATCAATCTTTTGGGAGTTTTCTTCAATTTCTTCTTCAACAATTTTTGGCTCTTCCATGTTTCCATTTTCATCAAAAACAACATGTGTGGTTTCTTCAATGACTAAAGTTCTTTTGTTGAATACTCTATAAGATTTTCCAACACTTGAATATCCAACAAAAATTCCTTCATCTGATTTTGGATCAAATTTTCCTAAGGCAGATTTTCCATTATTATGTATGAACACCTTGCAACCAAATACATGCAAATGAGACAAATTTGGTGTTCTTCCTTTTAGCAACTCATAGGGTGTTTTATTCAAATTTGATCTCACATTCACCCTATTCAGAACATAGCATGCAGTGCTAACCGCCTCAGCCCAAAAATATCTAGGAAGAGAGTATTCTGCTAACATTGCTCGGGCGGCTTCTATTAATGTTCTGTTCTTTCTTTCAACTACTCCATTTTGTTGAGGAGTTCTAGGTGCAGAAAAATTGTGATCAATCCCCTTTTCTTTACAGAAATCTTCAAATCTTTCATTTTCAAATTCTCCTCCATGATCACTTTGTATAGAAATTATTTCACATCCTAGTTTTCTTTGTATCCAAGTTGAAAAATTTCTGAATTCCTCAAATGATTCACTCTTATGAAAAAGAAATTTAACCCAGGTGAATCTTGAAAAATCATCTACTATAACAAATCCATATACCTTTCCTCCTAGACTAACAGTGCTTACTGGTCCAAAAAGATCCATGTGTAGAATTTCTAAAGGTTTACTGGTCCTAAGATCTTTAATGGACTTAAAAGAGGACTTCACTTGTTTTCCTAATTGACATGCATCACACAGATGGTCCTTAGTAAAGTCTAGTTTAGGTATTCCTCTCACCAAATTCTTTTGGGTAATTTTTCTAAGATTTTTCATACTAGAATGACAAAGTCTCCTATGCCAAAGCCATGATTCATCAGAAACAGTTTTCAAACAAAAAGCAGTAGAGATTGAATACAATTTAAATCTAGCATGTAGACATTGTTCACCCTTTTTCCATTTAAAACAATTTTTCCATTTAGGCTAATTATGCAGCTAGTAGGTAAAAATTTTACATTATAGCCCTTATCACATAGCTGACTTATGCTAAGCAAATTATGTTTTAAGCCTTCAACTAATAAAACATTATCTATGAAAAAGTTTTTCAAATTTCCAATCATACCTGATCCAACCACTTTCTTTGTGGTATTATCTCCAAGTGTAACCTTGCCTCCACTCCTGGCTTCCAGCGTTATGAATTGAGCAGTATCTCCAGTCATGTGCTTAGAACATCCGCTGTCCAGGTACCATATACTCTCACGAGGTCTTGTGTGAGAGTATACCTGCAAAATTCTCAAATGTTAGACCTGGGAACCCAAACTAGTTTGGGTTCACCTTTATGAAATTTATAATCAGATGCATGTGTGATATGTCTAGGTTTATGCATCTTAGTTCTCCACACCAAATTAGGTTTCATCTTTAAAGTGCAGGTGTGAGATATATGTCCCAAAAATCCACAATTGTTACATTTAACATTAGGAAAAATATTCCTATGTTTTCTCTCATATGATTGTCTTCTAAGGGATTTCATGAATTTTGGATAATATTTAGGATTTGTAAAATCTTCATGTTTAGGGGGGTTCCTATTATCCTCGAGAGCTCTTATAGTAAGTTTGTAAAATGAATTCATTTCCTCCAAGATTCGATTTGTATAATTGACTCTATAAGTCTTGTGCTCAGATTCATCCTTAAATTTCTCAAATTCTTTTTCAAGTTCAGCATAGGATGATTTTAAATTCTCAAAATTTTTATTCAAGTCATCATATTCATCAAGTAGTTTCATGTGGTTGCTATCAATTAAAGCATGATCTTTCCTAAGGATTTCGTGTTCCTTATTAAGCTCTTCCAATTCTAAAACTAAACTAGCATGCATCTTTTTCGTTTTCCTATATGCATCATGCATGTGTTCAGAAACTTCAAACAATTCATTATAAGTTAAATCACATACCTCTTCTTGATCTGATTGTTCAGCTTTATCTGCCATCAAGCAAAGGTTGGTGACTTCTTCTTCTTTTTCAGTCTCAGATGAGTCTGAAGCTGAGTCCGCCCAAAAAGCCTTTTGAAACTTCTTCTTGCCCTTCTTTACCATTGGTTTCTCCTCTACCTTCTCCTTGCTAGGAGAGGCTTTGAGTTTTGGACAATCAGTCTTTATATGACCTGGTTTTCTGCATTCATAACAAATCACTTCATTAGAAACCTTGCCATTTCTGTTATACTTACCTCTATTCCATTGCTGGCGTCTCTTCTGCTTCCTCTTTAAAAAGCTTTTGAATTGTCTAGTCATCAGTGCTATATCATCTTCATCCTCAGGTTGTGAGTGTTCACTTTCTGACTCTTCCACATTTAGTGCAATATTCTTGTCCTTTCTTGGTTCACCTGCATCAATCTTTCTTTGACTTACTCCTTGCTCGTAAGCAATGAGTGAACCAAGAAGATTGTCAATAGAATAAATGTT
Source organism: Dendrobium huoshanense (assembly GCA_016618105.1). Lineage (NCBI taxonomy): Eukaryota > Viridiplantae > Streptophyta > Magnoliopsida > Asparagales > Orchidaceae > Dendrobium > Dendrobium huoshanense. The sequence goes on from CM028358.1 coordinate 34,676,080, forward strand.
CAGATCTTTTGACTCTGTAATTGCAGTAATTTTAGCATCGTATGCAGTAGGTAAACAACGAAGAATCTTATTAACCATTTCAGCATTAGTTAATTCCCTACCAAGTGCATGCAAAGAGGTGACAATTTGAGTGAATCTTGTGTACATGTCAGATATTGATTCATTAGGTTTCATGCGAAATAATTCGTAGTCATGTAACAAGATATTGAGTCTTGATTGCTTAACCTCATTTGTCCCTTCATAAGTAATACAAAGTCTATCCCATATGTCTTTTCCGCTTTTACAAGTGGAAACTCGCATGTAGTCTTCAGATTTTAAAGCACAAAAGAAACTATTTAAACATTTCGCATTTAATTGTGCTAAGTCACGTTCTTCTATAGTCCAATCTGCATAGGGTGTATCTACCCTATTTCCATCAACTAATCTAGTTGGTTTTGTGTAACCTTCCTGGACTAACATCCACATGCGATAATCAAGTGACTGTAAGAAAGTAGACATGCGTGTTTTCCAAAAATCAAAAGGAATATTGTCAAACAGTGGAGGTCTAGTGATAGAGTAACCCTCAGGTGTGTTTCGGTTTCCAAATGTAGCCATCTACGTTAATCAAAAAGTAGTTCAAACTTATGATTTTGAAACAATGCTCTGATACCACTTGTTGAGTCTAGTAATTAGGTTGTTAAGCCTAAGTAAATGTCCCACGGCTACCAAGAGGGGGGTGAATTGGTAGTTTTAAAAATTTTAAACCCTCTTAAAATTAAAGTTGAACCGAAATAAAATTTTCTTTTAAAGTTTGTAGAAAAATATTTTTCAACCACAGAGTTGTTAAAACTGAAATTTAAAATGCGGAAACGTAAAAGCAATAAAGTAAATGACACCAGATTTATAGTGGTTCGGTCTATAACCAGACCTACATCCACTCCTCAGAGGCACCCTCTGAGTATTGCACTAATACCACAAAGTGACTCTCCTTTAGCACCCACAGCAAGGCGGAAAAGCCTGTACAAAACCCTCTTTTCACCACTACCCGGTGCGTCAGAGAACCGTCGTCCTTTTACACAATCCACAGTGCTGGCAGAGAACCGTCGTCCTTTTACACTCTCCTAGTGTGGGCAGAGAACCCTACGGCTGTTCACACTTTCCAAGTGTAGGCAGAGAACCTCCTTCCTTTTACACTCTCCTAGTGTAGGCAGAGAACCCACGTCTGTTCACACTCTCCAAGTGTCGGCAGTGAACCGGACCTTCTTGAATGATCTTCTCACAAGAATCTAGAAGGAAGAAAGAAAAGAGTGAAGAAATCCAATTTCACAAGTAGAGATTCTTACCTTAGCAATCCAAGTGAAGCCTTCTTGCTCCAATGGTAGGAATCCTCCTTTGAATGCTCTCTTCCACTCTCCCCTTGGCTATTCTCTCAATAGGCACGAAGATCAAATGACAAAAAGATTGGGTGGCAGTCTAATTTGGACTATTTATACAAAAGACAAGAAAAACCGCCCAAAAACTGCAAGTTTTCAATTCTGTACGCAGTGGATCGTCCCGTACGATCCTGGATCGTCCTGGACGATTTTACTTAAACGAATCTGAAACGACCCAATTTGTATATGTGTACGAAATGACTTCGTACAGCTGATCGTCCTGTACGAACTAGGTTCGTCCAGTACGAACGGTTATTACAAGGTCGGTTCTAGAAACTGCTGAAAACTGTCCTAAGTCGGTTTATCGTTTGGACGAAAATATGTTCGTCTGGACGAAAATTTTCCAGAGAGTCGATCGTCCTGGACGATTATTTATTTCGTCTGGATGAAAATTTTCCAGAGGACCAATCGCCGGGGACGATAATTTGGTTTCGTCTGGACGAAAATTTTCCAGAGAGCTGTTCGTCCGGTACGATATTTATTTTCGTCTGGACGAAATTTTTCCAGAGGACTGGTCGCCCAGTACGATGGTAAAATTCGTCTGGACGAAATGTTTACAGAGAACCCATCGTCCGGGACGATATTAAAATTCGTCCTGGACGAATAGGACTTAGAAAAATTTTCCAAAGCAAGTTCCTATTCGTTCCAAGTGCTCTATAGGAGATAACTGACAGATCGTCCAGTACGATAAATATCGTCCTGTACGATCAGTATAGAATTTCATGATCTCCTAATTTGTGTGTGTGAGATTTTATTCACTCAATTACAATCACTCCCTTTCAAAATTAATTAAAGAAAAGACAAACTTCAAATAAACAAAATATCATATGTTGAATTTGATTTGAAGTTTTCGTAGTCTGGAGTCTGATTTTCCTGAAATGTTAGTACACACAAGAGCAAGTGCAAATCTTCTAAAATTGTTAGGAGATAAATATACATCTGAACAATAATGTTTGGAATCATCAAAACTACATAAGTTGCACAAATATAAATCATTCAAATAGCAACTATTCAAACAGTCCCAAGGTCTGGAGAGGTCAATTTGGTCAAAATGCCTGTTTTGACCCTTAAGAGCTTGTTTGGTCAACCTAGGTTGACTTAGTCAACTAGGTTGACCTAGGGTCTGGGTTTGGGTCGAACAGGTTTCAAATGGCATTTTAAGACTAATGGAAGTGGTTCTATAGCCTGTAGAGGTCATTTGGGTCAAAACACATATTTGGACCTTTAAAGGGTCACTTGGGTCAAACCTGTTGACTTGGTCAACCAGGTTGACCCAGGGGTTGGAAAAGGGTCCAACAGGTTTGAAATAAAATTTGAAATTTGCTGGAAGTGGTTGCATTCAATTCGGAGTTTATTTGGTTTGAAATCACCATTTGAGCCCCGTAGGGGTATTTTGGTCATTTTGACCCCTAGTCAACTGGGGGTCAAAATGGATCAACCAAAATGCAGTTTAATATACAACATATCAAGATTAAAGGTCTGGAAGTGACTAGAGGCTTTGGTGAAAGCTCTAAGGTCAGAATCTTCAAAGTGACAGGTCCAGTGGCATAGGCTGTAAATATTTGAAGGTTTTATAGCATATGGATTTTAATTAAGTTTATGAGGTTAGAGACCTCAGAATGGGCTCAAATTTGGAGGGTTTCCTCCAGAGACATGTCCCATCAGTACGCAACTGACAGACTCTGAATTGGATGTCATTTAACTGGGTTTCAAAGTGTTTGAAATTTTAATGAAAAAGGTCTTTAGGACAAAACCTTTGGACCTGGGATTTTGATCTTAAATTCTGGATTTTGGATTGATTTAAAGTCAATATTAGTCCAAATGACCTCATACAAAAATGAGGTCAACAAATGGACCCCCAATATGCGTAATAGAACGAAGTTCTATTGCACATATTGGCGTTGACCGAGCTTAAAGATCAAGTCTGGAATTTTAATCATAAGGGAATGGAAAGTGTAACCCTAAGGAATTAAGTTTGAAATTAATTCTAAGGGAAGGGAAGTCCTAATCCTAGATGATTAAATTTAGAATTTTGAACTTAAGGGAATGAAAAATTTATCGATAGGGAATCAAGATTTAAATTTATTAGGGTAGTGCCACGGAGGGCATGCTCTACCACTAATCATTTAACTCAAATGTTAGGGTGGTGCCACAGAGGGCATGCTCCACCACTAACGGATACGAATTAGGATGGCGTCACGAAGGGCACGCTCCATCACTAATCGTTTAACTCAAATGTTAGGGTGGTGCCATAGAGGGCATGCTCCACCACTAACGGATACGAATTAGGATGGCGTCACGAAGGGCACGCTCCATCACTAATTGTTTAACTCAAATGTTAGGGTGGTGTCACAGAGGGCATGCTCCACCACTAACGGATATGAATTAGGATGGCGCCACGAAGGGCACGCTCCATCACTAATCATTTAGCTCAAATGTTAGGGTGGTGCCACAGAGGGCATGCTCCACCACTAACGGATACGAATTAGGATGGCGCCACGAAGGGCACACTCCATCACTAATCGTTTAACTCAAATGTTAGGGTGGTGCCACAGAGGGCATGCTCCACCACTAACGGATACGAATTAGGATGGCGCCACGAAGGGCACGCTCCATCACTAATAGTTTAACTCAAATGTTAGGGTGATGCCACAGAGGGCATGCTCCACCACTAACGAATCTAATCCTAAGGAAAGAAAGCACGATGACTCACATCTGTCCTTAAGGAAAAGGAAATTAAAAGTCTTATGGGAAGGAAGCACTGCTTCCCACCAGAGATCAAATTTGGATGATTATATGTAGAGGAAACATATTTTACATAAAACCAAAATCAAGATTTTAAATCTTAGGGTGGTGCCACGAGGGGCATACTCCACCACTAAAGAAGATTAAATTCGAGGTAGGAAGACGTGGAAATTCACATCTAGGCTTAAGAAAAGAGACATGAGGTATTGAAATTAAAACGATTTGCAACAATTGAATCAATTTGGCTTAAAACTTGAAAATCTTTATTAATTGAAAATTCGAGCTACATCAAGCATAGTATCTCTTAAGGAAATGCCCGTTTACAGGAAGCATCGGGTGATTTCCCTTACAATCCACTAGCTGATACGAGCCTCCTTCGTAGGTTGTTTCCACTACGAAGGGTCCTTCCCAAGTTGGTTCAAACTTTCCACCGAGTTTTCGGTGCGCTAAGATAGGCCTCCGAAGAACCAAGACCAAGTCACCTACTTGGAAGGTTCTAGGTCGCACTAACTTATCGTGAGCTTGAATCATTCAGGCTTTATACAACTCTAAATTTTGCCGAGCTTGAAGATGACATCCTTCAAGGCTTTCAAGTTCTTCTAGACGGAGTTGTGTGTTTTGTTGAGTTGTAATATGGTTCTGAATTGCAATTCTGAGCGAAGAGATTTGAACTTCCAGAGGGAGTACAGCCTCGGATCTATACACTAGTGCAAATGGTGTGGATTGGGTCGGGGTTCGATAAGTGGTCCTGTAGGCCCACAAAGCTTCCACCAACCTCTCATCCCACTGACGTTTATTATCATCGAGGGTCTTTTTGATGATTTGAACCAAAGTTTTATTAAAGGCTTCATCCAATCCATTAGCCCGTGGATAATAGATTGTTGAATATCTCCAATCAATACCATGGCGATTCGCAAAATTGTTGATCTTTGTAGACTTGAAAGCGGACCCATTATCGGATATGATTCTGCGCGGAACGCCAAATCTATAAACGATATGGTCACGAAAGAATTTCATTATATGATATGATATTACATTTCTCAATGGGACTGCTTCAGCCCACTTTGAAAAGTAGTCAGTCGCTGCTAAAATGAAGCGGTGACCCTTCGAGGAAAGAGGGTCAATTGGCCCGATGTTATCCGTGCCCCAACTTTCGAAGGGTCACAAGGCTATCGTGGGATGCAACACGTTAGGCGGCTGATGTAAAACCACACCATGTACTTGGCACTGATGACAACACTTTGCAATTTTCATGCAATCGTCAATCATCGTAGGCCAGTAGTATCCAAGTTTTTTGATCTTCATTTTCATCTTTGGACCCGATTGATGAGCACCGCACAGTCCAGCATGGACTTCGTTAATGATCTTCAGGGCCTCACATTTGTTTAAACAACGGAGCCACATCTGACCAAACGATCGTCGGTACAACGTATTGTTGACTAGTGCATAGGATAGGGCACGTTTCTTAATTTGACGGGCAAGTGATCTCTCGTGAGGGAGCTTGCCTTCTTGAAGGTATTCAATTATCGGTTGTCTCCAATCTGCTTCTTCATCGACTGCTGAAGTGGTAGGAAGGACTTGGAAAATTTGTTCGTTGATGTGCTCCAAATCTATAGGAGACAGGACTTGATGACCCTGCACCTCTATAGGGATGGAGTCTTCTTCTGGGTAGGCAAATTCCTTTGCAAGCTTTGCGAGGGCATCCGCCGAAGAATTGCTTCAATGAGGAATTCTATACATAGTTACAATCAGAATTTGCTTGAGCAAGTGACAGGTGTATTGATGGTACTTCAGGAGTTTAGGATTCAAAACTTTATAGGTTCCTGCAATCTGGTTGATCACCAGTTGGGAATCACCAAAAATTTTAATCTCTTTAATCTCCATTAAAATTGTAAGTTCCATGCCAGTTATCAGAGCTTCGTACTCAGCCTCATTGTTCGTACAAGGTTCTGATAAATGGTAGGAAAAGTACATCATTCCCTTATCTGGTGTTATGAATACCAAGCCAACTCCGGCTTTCCCGGGAATAGTAGATTCAGGTGTTTTGCCCCGTTGAGAGGACGCAGCACCATCAAAATACATTTCCCAGGTTTGAGTAATGGCTTCCCCAAAACTCATGATTTGCTCATCAGGTAAATCGTCGTTTAGAGGGGATTCCGTCGGCAACGGGTGTGCCGCAAGGAAGTCGGCGACGGCCTGCCCTTTCATAGCACGTAGGGGAATGAAAGTGATTTCAAATTAGAGCAATATCATAGACCAACGAGCCAAACATCCTGACAACGTAGGCCTGGTCATAAGATATTGCAAGGGGTTAAAACTGGAAATTAAATTGATTTGATGGGAAAGCATATAATGTCTTAGTTTTTTAGCTGCAAAGACTAAGGCAAGACAATGTTTCTCAATCGTTGGATATCGAATTTCCGTTGATAAAAGTCTCCGACTTAGGTAATAGAGAGCATTTTCTTTTCGTTCGTCATTGACTTGAGCAAGGAGGGCCCCGAGAGACTCGTCAAGGGCCGCAGTGTAGAGTATTAGAGGTCTCCCCGGAATAGAGGCTGCCAAGACTGGTGGATTTGTCAGGTATTGTTTGATATTTTCAAAAGCAGATTGACATTTCTCGTCCTAAATGAATTTGGCGTCCTTTTTAGCAAGGACCGAGAATGGTTGATATCTTCCAGAAAGATTAGAGATGAATCTTCTTATATACGCCAGTCTACCTTGAAGAGATCTTAGTTGAGTAAGACTCCTAGGAGGCGACATATTTAAGATAGCTTCGATTTTAGCAGGATCAATTTCAATTCCACGGTGTCTTACTACGAAACCTAGAAATTTCCCTGACGCGACACCGAAGGCGCACTTCAAAGGATTCATCTTAAGGTCGTAGCGACGCAACCGCTCGAAGACGATTCTTAAGTCATAAAGATGAGCCTCTTTAACTTTACTCTTGACAACTAAATCGTCGATGTAGCATTCAACTTGATTGTGGATTAAGTCGTCAAAGATTCGAGTCATAGCCCGCTGGTAGGTTGCACCGGCATTTTTAAGGCCAAATGGCATCACTTTATAACAAAAGATCCCTATAGGACTTCTGAATGCAGTGTTTTTCTCATCTTCTAGGGCCATCTTGATTTGATTATAACCAGATGAGCCATCCATAAAGGAGAAAACAACATGCGAGGAGGCGATGTCCATCATTAGTTCTGGAATTGGCAAAGGAAATTCATCCTTAGGACATGCCTTATTCAGGTCTCTATAGTCAACACAGACCCGGATTTGACCATTTTTCTTTCGAACGGGCACAACGCTAGCTACCCAAGAAGGATATTGCTCCTCCCAGATAAATCCGGCTTCGGCCAATTTCTTAACTTCAGAAATGACTTGTTGTTCAATCTCCAGACGCATGCGTCGTGGAGCTTGTTTGACGGGAATGGCATCATACCGAATTCCAAGTTTATGAACTGCTATATCGGCGGACAAGCCCGGCATCTCGTTGTATGTCCAAGCGAAACAGTCCTTAAAATCGAATAGAAGTTGAATTAGATCCTTAGACTCATCCTCACTCAACAAAGAACTTATGAATGTGGGGCGAGGGTCATCCTCTGTTCCAAGATTAATTTCTTTAAGTTCATCAACTGTCGATTTAATTTCTTCTTCAAATTCAGGGGGTGCATCCCGAATTTGAACTTCATCTGAATCATCTAAGGTCTCCAAACAAAGTCTGTCGAGCGAATCGATGACTTCAGTAGGGACACTTTCAGATTCGAGATGGATGGTTATCATCAAGCAATATTCATCATCGTCAAATGAATTAACGGAACCAAAACCGATACCACTCGTCCAATTTTTATTGAATTTGGAATTCCAAATATTTTGGTGGTATCTAGCTTGACCCTTAGTCCATTGACTCGGAGCAAAACCTTTAGAGATAAGAGCTTTAACACTAAGAGAAAAGTAGCCGAAAGGTAATTCTATTAATTCGTTGAAATCTGCCTCTTCAAGGATTACATCACCTTCATTCCTCGAAGAGGAGGTGCCAGGAAAGAACCTCTGGACTTTTCTTACTTCTCCATCTAAGTTAGGGGAATCCTTAGTTACTAACCCTGAGACTCTGTCAGCGGACAGTGGGGTTAAGGCTAAGGATTTAACTATCATATTAAGCTTTTCATACATACTCGATTCAGGCTCATCACTTTGAGTTTTAGGATTATTACCCTCTTGATCACTATCCGAATCTAAAGTGAGATCAAACTTAGGAGGAAGATTAGATTTCTTGCAGTCAAAAGCAATTCTGTCATCCCTCTTTCTTGATTCTTCATCGGAACTTGATTCAAGTTCGATATATATCGGGGTATTCCTCCTTTCAGTTGAAACACGGCCTCGGCCACGTGCTCTTTGGGCCATCCTCCCACCTCTTTGAGGCAAATTGTTTGGAGGCCTAAAGACTACGCGCTCGACGTCGTCTTCACTACTTAAATTTTGTTCTTTTGTACTCTTGATTTTTTCTTTTCTCAGCTCTTGAATTGCTTTTGAACTATGATTCTCTTTCTTTTCTTCCTTAACATTGATCTCTACCTTAGATTTTGTAGTAAAACAATTGGGAACATAATATGCAGCATCCTCGTAGATTCCGATCTCATGAATATAGAATGGTTGCAAATCACCCTTGATTTCAAACTCAATGCCATCTCGTTGGTACTTGATGCATTGATGTAGGGTGGAAGGAACCATCCTATACTCATGGATCCAAGGCCTACCTAAGAGCGCATTAAAGGACGTAGCCGAATCAATTATATGAAATTTCGCTTCAGTTTTCAATTCTCCTATCTCTAGAAGAAGTGTGATCGAACCTAAAGCCTTCTCACCTTTTTTGTTGAACCCGCGAAGCACTAACTTATCGGTTGAGAGCTTGCTAGTATCAATTCTAAGGTATGCGAGAGTCTTTATGTTCATCACGTTGACCGATGCATCCGGATCAACAAGAACTCTTGATAATTTGAACTTATCCACATTTACAGTGATGTAAAGTGGGCGATTATGATCGGCAGTTCCAAGGAGTAGATCTTCATCGGAGAAGGTAACTCCTGGGATTTCTTTGAAGTACAAAGCTTCCTCCTCAGAAGTTGAAGCGAGTTGAGCTAAGCAAATCTCGGGGTCGAGAAGTGCTTTAATTAAAGTCTCCCTCATCTCTTTTGAAAGGATGAGGGCATCGTAGATGCTCAACTTAGCAGGCAACTTTCTAAGGTGAGATAAGACGTTGTAATCAATACTTGGAACATTAACATCAGGACCCGATGGATTTGAAGGAGAGTTTGATTGTTGAGTAGAGACTTGAATTGGATCAGTGGAAACAACTTGTTTTCCCTTTTCCTGTGGGGGAATCCTAGGGGGTAAAACCTTGCCATCTCGCAGTTGTACTTGCACGATTTCATCGGAAGGACTGTCTACGGGGAGGTCTACGCTCTCCTTAGGCAGTTGATTGTCATTTTCTGAATGGGAATCTGAATCTGAAAAGTCTATCACAACGGGACACCCTTGAAAGTTAATTTCAGGGGTATCTCCTTCTGATACGACATCAAATTAATTTTTCCCTTGAAGGGTCAAATCTGGAGAGCTGAGTTTTTGAACTTCTTGATTATCCTCAGCTGGCTCCGGGTTATTTTCAACAGAAGAATCATTTAAAACTTCATTCTCAACACTAATCATCAAAATATTTGCATAAGGATCTTTCTTTTCATTCAATTTTTGACCCTTTGCCTTTGATGGGGCAAAGTAAATATCAGATAACTTTAATGGGGCTAGTGGTTTTGAGCCACCATCCACCACTTGTACAAATCTCTCATCAACAAATTTCCTCTCTACAAAAGGTTCACTCTTTTCATTTTTATTTGATACAGTAGTTCCTACAACTACTGGAGAGGAAATCATCCCAACATCCTCCTGCGATGCCTCCAGCTCAACCTCCCAGATCGGGCCACGGGCTCTCGTCGGTAACTGAGATAAATTTGACAGATCCTTGATCCGGATTGACTAAGTACTCCTTTGGAATTATAATATTACCTTGATGGAAATTCCAATCGAGCCAGTCCTTAAAGGGTACGCAATCTTCGATCGTGTGGCCCAACATGCGATGGTAGGGGCAAAAGGTCGGATCATCCTTTTTATTTACCTCTTCCGGCTTCTTGGCCTCCGACAATCGAAAATCTGGCTTCTTTAAAAGGCTCTTAAAAATTTTCTTCACCGAATCCCTTTTGAATGGATACGGACGAGCCAATCTCTCTTCAAAAGTGGGCCGGTGATATCCTTTAGTAGGTTGAGAAATTACCTGAAACGGTTGAGGTTTCTGAGTCTGCTGAACAGTAGGATTACTTGATTGAATGTTAATCGGTTTCTTCCCCTTGTCGACTGTTGAAACCATTGTTGTTCTCTTTTCAAAGGACTTCAATGGTTTACTAACCTTCTTATCTTCGGTAGAATCCTTCAAGAATGACATTTTGGGAGACTCTTCTTGTAGATTACTAGCTTTGTTAAGAAGCTTTTCGAAGGTTTTAATTGTAAACCCCTTTAACATAAAAGCAATAGGCCCGTGGATATTCTTTAAAAGAATTTCCACTGCATGTTGCTCTTATAGTTGGGGTTCACATTTCATCGAGAGGTTTCGCCACCTCAAGATGTAGTCGACTAAAGACTCGCCCGGTTTTTACTTTTCGATGACGAGATCACCAACGGTTACACGTTGTTGAGCTCCTGAGAATCTCTTTAAAAAGAGACCCTCAAACTCTGTGAAAGTCTTTACAGAACCATTTGGTAGATCTGCGTACCACTCAAAAGCAATACCGGACAAACTACTCACAAACTGATGAAAGAGTAGAGCATCCGACCCTCCTGCATTGCAACAGCTTGCTCGAAAATGGGCCAGATGTTGTCTTGGGTTTTCTAAGCCGCTAAAAATTTTGAAAGAAGGTGGCACAAAACCCTTAGGATAAGGAACCAAATCGTATTCCTCGGGATAGGGTCTACCCTTTGGAATAGATACAGTTCCTTGTGAATGGGCTAAGGCCTCCCTTACCTGGGTTTCAATCATCCGACGGATATCTTTTTCTGGTGGAGGCACCGAAGAAGTAACTTCTGGGAGTTTGAGATTTGAATCAGCTTTCCTGCTGTGCTCGCCCATTGTGTGCACTGTGGGCTGCAACTGCTCGGGTTTGAACTCCTGTGATTGCAAAAGCTGACTCTACATCTGTTCAACTCTAATCATCATCTCCTCCACTTTTTTTTTCAAGATTTTTAATATATTCATCCTTCTCTTTCAATCTGACAGAACTGTCTGAATCTGAGTCGACTGCTGCTGACTCTTCCTCCTTTCCGGAGTGATGCTTAGAAGGCTCAGCATCTTTAGCTGACGCGCGAGTTTCAACCATGTGGACGTCCGCTATTGGCTCCTCCTCAACTAACAAGTCATCTTCATCCGGATTGAATTCATCAATAGCCTTCTTCTTAAGGATATCTCTAATTTCTTGTACCACTTCTTCGACTGGCCTCCCATCTATTGCTTCAGTATAAATGGGTAAATATCCATCATAACTCATCACTTGATCATATTATTTAACATCTAACTTATCAAAAATATTGCTAATCTTGACATCTTCTTCAGTGATTTCTTCACTAACCAGCTGATCTAACATCTCTTGATCAGGATCTTGGGTCGTCTCCTCCCCTCCGACTGTCCCGAGGTCGGTAGTCGCAAGGGTGACATCCTCAGTAGGATGAGGGACGTCTATCTTAATTGGTGATGGAGGGGCTTGAACAACTGGGGCTCCAACATCAACACGAATAGAGTCCTCACTTCCCTGAACTGGGAGTCTAGGGAGTTTAACTAGTATCTGAATTTGAGGTTCTCTAAATTGAATTCCAATACATCTACTGAACTTCCTTCTTGCACATGATTCTTCTGGCGACATGGGCCTCTTGCCCTTAACATCAACTGGTTTAAGCTCTTTAAAGACTTCTTTAGACTTTACTATTACTGGGGCCAGCTTTGATAGTTTTAAAGGTGGGATCGGTGGTCTACCATTAAAAGGGCGACTCTGGCCAGATCCAGTTAATACTATCTCCACCGTCTTTGTAGACGGGAGGCGAGGCACCCAGTGGTATCCATCTACCAAGACTGAAGATACATGTTGTTTAACAAATTTCTTGTTCTTCCTCACTGGTTGAGGAGTCAAGTTCTTGGCTTCAGACTTTTCTTCCTTCAGAACTTCTTTCTCAAGTTTGTGTGAAATCACTCCTTTCAAGTGTTTCACATACTGCTCCTTAGTTTGCCCTACTTGAGCAGCACAAGTATGGATGATATTTCTAAGTATTCTAGCTTTCAGAACTTGCTTCTCCTTCGGGGTTCTTTTAACAGAATAGTCTACTGGGCTAGGCGGAGTGCTAGCTATCCGAGTAACTCTCTCCTCCCCTGCAGCAGCTGCGAGGGGGTGAAAACGACTCCCTTTAAGGAGTGGAGAAGAGGCAGGGATTGGCAGCTCCTCGACAGCCTCAAGGTCGACTTTACTCAAGGCCTTCAGCTCGGCCATCTTCTTGGTCTTGGTGATTTTCTTTCTTAACCTTCTCAGATAATTCTTCTTGGAATTCTTACTTCCATAGAGAGTTTTAGAACTAGAAGACCCTTTCTCAAACACTGTCTTGCCTGCAGCGATAGCTTCCAGTTTTTTGGCATCTTCGAGGAATTCTTTGGGTGCATTAGCGATATCTAATGCAGACCACAGATTAGGAGGGGCATCATTCCCGGCTCCTATGGCTAATTGAACTACAGGGGCATCTTTCTCGCCCCCAACAGCAAGGTCAACCAAAGTATTTCCGTTCATCACCAGTTTATGGGACTCGAACCCTATCCCAAACTGAATTGAATTTTTATAGACTAATTCTTCAATCAGCAAATCGCGATCCATTGAAAACAACAGTTTGCCAGCCATTGCAGTTAAGTTGATTGTCTGAGAATTGGAAAGGAGAAGATTTGAATTAGAAACCTGAATTTAAATTTTGAAAATAAATTTATATTTTATCGTATATATCGGGTTATAAGAGCTATAACCCGGTGTAAAACGATAGAATATAGAGTTTGATTTTGACTGAGGTAGAGTTTGAATTGTCGTTGTATATATTCAACTACAAAAGGATTTTGTAGGAAAATATATAACAACGAAAATCTGAATTTGATTTGGATGAATTTAGAAATAATTGAGTTTTGGAAATTCAAAAATCCGGCAGCATTTTCCCTTATTTTTGGAACTCAATGTGTTGAATTTTCATTCAACAAAAGGTTCACAAATGAATGTCAGGAAAATCACTAAAAAGGCCTAACTCTTTCAATCTTTAAAGGATGAAATGTTAATGGCGAACTTATACCGGATAGATTTTAAAGGTTCATTGCATATGTTAACTACGATGATCGTCATAGAAGAACATATAACAACGATAATCGATTTGAAATGATTTTAGAGAGAGATTTGAAAACTCAAAAATCCGGCAGCATCTCCCCTTATTTTTGGGACTCAAGGTGTTGAATTTTCATTCAACAGAAGGGCCACATTAATTAGGGGAAATTTATTTGGAATCTACTTGACTCTTTCTTTAGTCAGCGGACTAAGAATGAAATGTCATAGCTTAATTCTACCGGTATAATTAAATTTTAAGACAAATCTTAAAAGTGAATGCTACACTTAATCGTATATATATCGAATTGAGATTGTTAAAATTTGATATACAACGATACAACGTAATTATCTAGATGTTGGAAGGATTAAAACTCTACTAAAAGACTGAGAATTTAGATTTTGAAAATTGAGGAAATTTTCTATAAGTTATAGAACTCAGCATGCCACTAGTAATTCAAGCATGCTAGTTTTTAACATTTATAGAAAAGTTTAGAGAGGGATAGGCTTAACTCTTTCGCTCTACCAACCAAGTTGGAGGCAAAATGTCCAAGCCTAAACTAGAGGAAGGCTTCCTACACTCACCTCTCGTTACACATGTGTTAATTAAGTTGGCCACGCTCTCTCAAGGGAGAAATGGGAGAGGGACCAACGGAGAGAAGGGTAGTTAAGACTACCGATTCAATAAAATTCATACCGCTATTAAAGATGGAGAGTAAGATGTTTCCCTAGTGGAGTCGCCATTTTTGTTTTGATTAAAAAAAAGTGTTTTTAAGTATATGTAGTTTTGAAAAATATTTAATTATCTTTGGGAAGATTAAATTTTAAATTCTAATTTTGTAATGGAACTCAGGATTAGGAATGATATATCATCTCAAAAAGGCGAAGATATCATTTACTAATTGGTTCATATTACAAAACTTTAACGTTGTCCTTATTATCGTAGTCAAATCCAAGAGGAATCATATTTGACCTCGAAAGATAAAAATAAGATTTAATCTAGTATTTGGCTAAGCTAATATGGATTGACGATCATTAATTTCATAATTATAATTACAATAATAACTGATATATCTCTCCGAAGAAAGAAAATATCAATCATTATCGACCGTCTAAAAATGACGATAATGATCATTAGATTTTCCCAAAAATAATTAATTAGAGATTTTGAAATATTTTTGATTTTTGAAAATTAAATCTGGGTTACTAAATCTCCTACGAGCGCAAGCACTCGTAGTTAATTACATCGTAGAAAATCAGAATTTCCTACGAAAACTCTCGATTAAAATAGCGGTGTAAATTTTATTTAAGATTTTCAAGGATTGATATCAAAGGAAAAAAATGGTAGGAATTTCAAATGAGATTGGTTCAAAATTTAAGATTTATTATTGGGTCAAAGGAAGAGGGGTAGGGAGTGTTTTTAAGATTCTGAATTACTTCAGAAAACACTCCAACTAGTTCTAAGCGTTAGGCTTGTATTTGATTGAAAGCGATATTTAGTTTAAGTGATCAATTTTATTAGAAATTTGGGATTCGATTCCCGAAAATTGAGGTCTTATGGCCCGAGCCAGCCTCAGAACCTAAGTCTAAACTGGGCACTAACAGTTAGCACCCCGAACCTAGCTAGTGCAATGCGAATCTGGTCTTACCCCGGCCTGGATTGGGAAGCCAGCTAAACCACCTAAGCGATTTTAAAATATGAGTCCGGTCTTTTTGTAGAGTGATAGGGACGTTAATTAGAAACATATAAAGGAACGGGGTCGACATCTAGAGCAGATCCTTAATTGACCCCTTAGACTTATGTTGGGTATTTGATGTCTAAGTAATGCAATTAAATATTAGACTCTTTTAAATTTGTTGCTAATGCGATGCATGCTAATTGACTCGATTGAATGCAAAATTTGTATGTAGCAGTTTAAAAATTTTGGCTTAGAAAATAGGTTTTTTTCTAGAGATTGCATAACATCCCCTTGACAGATCGGCACCCTCATAGGCCAGGTGGTCTGCCAGAACCCGCAGGCGGGGAGATGCCTAACAAGGTTGAGAAAGTACAATATGAATGCATGAAAAACCCTCGGCGAGTCCGAGCTTACTTCTTAGGACCGTTTAGAGTTTCTATCTTATCTTAGAAAATTTTATTTAATTAAAGTAGAAGAATTTTTGACAGACCCCTAAGAGCCTAAATTCGAATTCCAGGTCAAATCAAATACGACATGCAAATAAAAAGACTAGAAAAGCAGGAGTTCTAATGCGAAATCAATTAAATAAATCAATTAAATTAAATATATCAAATTGAATGTCCATATGGCAAGTGCCACTTATTATTACATCTCAAGAATTACAAGAAATTAAAGTGGCCGGGCACCACTAACTACAACCCGGATTTCTAATCCTAAATCAAATGATTTTGAGACTTGGGATTCTTCTCGTTGTCCAATCCTTCATCTTCTCACGAACATCTTGATTTGTCGGTTCAAGATATCCAAATGGAAAGAAACTCCCCCTTGATCGAGGTGTTATCTTTCCTCTTTGGATATTTGCAAAGTATCCTAATTTGAATTCCAAATGGAAGAAGACTCTCCCCTTTAGGGATGTCTTCACCTCTTTGGAATTCAAATTGGATATTTATATCCCAATCTCAAACCATTTTAAATAAATACAACCATATCAAATCAAATTTACATTAATAATAAAAAAAAATTTAGACTCGATCTTGCAAGGTTATCCTAATAATCAACAGTTGTATATTCAATCCCAAGCAGTTATAATATAAAAATTTGAAATGCATTTTTTTTAGCCACACTTGGCCATGCTCTTTTTATTTAAAGGGGGTCTTAAGCACGGCAGATACCTGTGCAAAGAGTATATATATATTTTTTATTAACTGCCCCCTTTAATTTCAGCTCCTTGTATGAGCATGGCCACCTGCATAAGATTGCACGAGTATAATTCGCTCCTAACCTAGGGGTAAATCTAACGTACAATCAATCACAGAATGCAGGAAGTAAGTAAATAAACACATCAATTCTACACTAACAAACAGCATGCAGTAAAAACTCAAAAAACTCGGCACACAACTGTAGAAAGTAAAACACCGGCCTATCCTAAAACTAGAGTCGGCGATCCTAGCAAACCATCTAAAGTGTGTGAGGTAGGTCGTGTGGTTTAGATGTATCCTAATTAGGATTATTAGTTAAAGTTATCTAAAGTTCGATTGGTTGGAAGGTTTAAGGAATTTAAGTTTGAATTCAAATATTAATGGCTTGAGGTTAATTTTAAGATTCATTTAGTTATTTGTTGGATCTCACCTTTGTTTCACACCAAGGCCGTGAAATTTATTTCACATTCCTTGGGGCTAAGTTAATAGCCTCGTAGGCCTGGGTTACCCAGTGGTACCCGGTATAATTAAATATTTTAGGTTGATTAAGGCTTAAGAATTAATGAATTTTATTAGAAATGTTTGGTTATTGATTTTTAAAATTGATTAATTTAAGTTTGCCATTAATCGATTCGTGGCGTTGTGCCACCAAGCTCGAGGAACCAGCCTCCTTAGGACACTTAGCCCCGCAGCCCAGAGTAGTCCAGCCGATAAACCAAATTAATGTAGTTAAATTAGAGGTTTTAAAAGGTTAGATAATTAATGATTAATCTAATTTTAAGGTTTAACACCCCTTAGAATCCATTCGTGGCGATGTGCCACCAGGCTCGAGGAACCAGCCTCCTTAGGACACTTAGCCCCGCAGCCCGGAGTAGTCCAGCCAATAAACTTCATCTTTAGGATGGTTGTTGTGTTTTAAAAGGTTTGTTGAATTAAGATAACATTTTCTGGAGTTTCAAAGTACTTTTGAGTTTTATGAATTTTTGAATATTTTAATCATTTAATTAAGGGATTGAAAATTGACTTTTTGATTAAGAGTGTTTTCTGGAAAATTAGTATTTTATAAAAATACTAGACCTTAATACGATCAGTTAGACAGTAAGTAAGTTGAAATCGGATTTTTCTACATTTTATTACGAAGGTTTGAAGTTTTGAACTAGATTTTAACTATGGTTTGACCAATTTGTTGACTTTTTGAAATATTAAAGATTTCTGGAATTTAATATTTTTAATAAATATTAGACCTTATTAGGAGTTGAATGCAAGTGAGTTTAGGTGATTTGGATTTTTCTTGAATTAGTTATGAAGGTTTGAAGTTTGGGTAACTATTGAATTTCTTGAAATTACTTAATTAGAGGGCATTTTTGTGCTCTTGCTCCAAACGAGGTCCCAACTCCTTGAAATCAGCTCCAAAGGTGAAGAAGGACCTAAGGAGAGATTTCCAAGTGTTTGGGAAATTTTTGGAATTTTTTAATAATTATTAATTAATTATATTAATTAAATATTTAATTTTACTTAAAATTCAATTAAGGTTTAATTTGCTGTCAATTAAATTGAATTTTAATTTTCATTGGTTAAGGGTTTAATTGTGGTCTGTTAGAGGGGTTAAACATAATTTTTAGATTTAAAATGGATTTATTACATTTTCTGGAAGGTTTTAATACTTAATTAAGGCTTAAACTTAAGAAAATTAATTAGGAGCCTTAATTATTTTAAAAATCAATGAAAATTTTTCCTAAGGCTGAGAGTGTCACTAAGTTTAAGTGGTTCAAATTTCAAGTTCAAGTGAAGTACATTTTATTCACAATAAATTTTCCAAGTTCTCTAATCAAAGTCCTTAATTTTTGTCCTTAATTGTGTCACTAGGTTGATTAGGTTTGAATCAAGATTTTCACTAACCCTTGAATAAGCATGAAATGAACACACAATAGCAACCAATTCCTAGATCTAAGAGAGCCTTAGACTAAGTGCGAGTGTGTGTACCCTAAACATGCATTGATTAATAAAAGACTTAATTGATTAGAAAATTAATCAATGAATAATTAACAAATTAATTATTCATTGATTAATGATCACTCCCCATTAATGTTATTCAATCAAGCTCAATCTAGGTTTAAAGTTTCAAAAGATCTCTCAATTATGTTAAAGGTTTAATATATATATAGTTTTAAAGTAATTTTCAAAATATAGGTATTTTCATATGTAAACCTATAAGGATATTAATTTTAAAATAAGATAATTTAAAATAACATTAAAATAAAATTTTGAAAACTTGAGAGATCCACTGACTTTGATGTTATTAGAAAATAATAATTTTTTTTTTAAACTTTAAAGTAATTAATTTAATCTTTAATTAAATATCACTCAAATATTAATATATTCAAATAATTCAAATAAATCAAGATAAATGAATATTTTAATCCTGAAATTAATGTTAAGTTAGAATATTTTGAATTTCAAGAATTTTGATATATTACTTATAATTTTATGATTTAAAATAAATTTCTTTTAAATTTTTAAAGCTTAACATTAATTAATACGCTTAAAATAAGTTAAAATTAATTAATCATTAAAATAATTCTAAAATCAAATTAAATTAATACTTCATCAATTATATGGAATTTATTTATTTTTAATTATAAAAATAATTTTGTTTGAAATTTTCAAAATTAGTTAAGTTTAATTTTCATAAAGTATTAAGTAACATTTAAATAATGAATTACTATATATATATATATATATATATATATATATATAACAACTTAAATTAAACTCAATTTCAAATTAAACTAATTTTAAAATCAATATTAAATTACTTAACATATTTTAAAACATATATTTTAATGTAAAAAAAAAATTTAATTAAATACTAGTTAAGTATTTAAAATTAAGTGTTTAAAATTATATAAAATACATTTAATATTTTAAAATAATTTTAAATTCAAGTAAAAGGATTCAATTTTCTCAACATTTTGATATAAAATAATAATTTTTCTAATTTTTAATTAATTTTATATAATTTTTGAAAGAAAATAGGATTTTTAAATGATTTAAAATTAATATTTTAAATCATTTAAGGGTATGGCGGCAGAAAGGCCACGTGGCGCCCTCTGATTCGGCCAGCCAGAAACGGCGGTAAATCATTGGCATTAAACACGCGGCGGCTGTCGGGACCCACGCGGCAATCACTTGATCCAGTCAGCAACTGTCGCGAGCCGTCCGATCAAATGCCGATGCTATTCAACGGCGGGGATCAAATCCCGCCGTCCGATCTTGATTGAACAAGATCCAACGGCCGAGGGCTCATCCCGTGGTTGTGAAGCGACGGCCAGGATCGAGTCAGATTGAAACCTAACCCGCGGATCGAATACACGCCGGATCAATACACGGAATGACAGGATCTTGACCGTTGATCTAGTGATCAACGGTCCAAAAACGGGACGCCTGGACCAAGCCGCAAGAACACCACAGAAAGGGTTTTTTGTCTCGTTTAGGCTATCCAGACAACGAAACGATTTGAAATTTTAAATCTAAATTGAAATAATGAACAGAAATTTTGGGGAGTTTATTTCACGGGAAATAACGCATTAAATAAAATGTTAAATTAACCTAAGTGTCCTAAGCTAGGTTTAGAGATTTACAGCGATTCAATGGACGGTTTGGACCATTTTTGGATTCTCTGAGCTTGTAGACTGTCCACGATTAAGTTCCTAGTTGGATCCACGTCCTGAAATGCAACAGATCGAGCAGGAGAAGCGTTTGAACTGAAAATGCTTCGGTTGGCCGGAATGTTCGCCGGCGGCAGCTTTGGACGGGTGGTTTTGGCTTGGTAAATGAAGAGGAGATGGTTGAGAGGTTTAATGAGCAGAGAGCTCGGCTGGGGAGACTTGAAGTGGTGAGAGAAGGGCTAGAATCGAATTAGCCTTCATTAGGGCATTTCTTCCCTATTCAAACGTCTCTAGATTGAATGGGTGGCTGAGATTGTTTGAGAGGGCTCCTGGATGATTGCCACCTGTCCAGGGAGTTGGTGGGAGCAGAAGAATCAAAGGACTAAAGGACATCCTACATGGAAAGGGTGTTTTGTCCTCTATTTGGACACATGGAGTAATGGGGGCTGTTAGATCAAGATCAAAGGGCTGGAGTGAGTCCTAAGAAGCTTCTAGAGCATGCTCAAACTGCTGGAGGGATTTAGATTAGGGGGGATTAATTTTAATGGATTAATTAAGGCTCTAAAGGGCTCATTTGACCATTTTTTGACTGGTTTGACTAGTCAATAGCCAAGTGGACAGCTGAGATGGCATAGAGGGATGTCTTGAGTGTTGGTTGAGTGAGTTAAGTTCAAAGGGGTTGAGGTGACTTACACTTGCTTGTGTATTTAAGTCTCTTAAAGCACTAAAAGGTTTGATGACCAATGTTGACTAGTCAACACCTGAAAAGACTGCTTATGTGGCAATCAAGTAATCTCAAAGAATTAAGTTAGGATGAATTAAAACCAAAGCCAGATGATGGGTTTGAGGTTTGAGTTTCATATGAGATTTGGGATGGATTTGACCCAACCTTAGAGTTGACTTGGTCAACTTTAATTGGGTTTGATTGGCCAACATCTAAAAGCTTGGTTAGGCTATAATTAGGAGTTGATTTGAAGCTTGAGATGAATTTAATGGATTAAATGGGTTAAAATAACTTGTTAGAGCCTTAAGGGAATTTTGAGTCAACCTAGGTTGACTGGGTCAACTGGGTTGACTCAAGGGGTGGGTATAGGCTGGACAAGTTTGAAATGATATTTGGAGACCATTGGAGGTGGTCCCAAGGTCTGGAGAGGTCAATTTGGTCAAAATGCCTATTTTGACCCTTAAAGGCTTGTTTGGTCAACCTAGGTTGACTTAGTCAACTAGGTTGACCCAGGGTCTAGGTTTGGGTCGAACAGGTTTCAAATGGCATTTCAAGACTAATGGAAGTGGTTCTATAGCCTGTAGAGGTCATTTGGGTCAAAACACATGTTTGGACCCTTAAAGGGTCACTTGGGTCAAACCTGTTGACTTGGTCAACCAGGTTGACCCAGGTGTTTGAAAAGGGTCCAAGAGGTTTGAAATAAAATTTGAAATTTGCTGGAAGTGGTTGCATTCAATTCGGAGTTCATTTGGTTTGAAATCACCATTTGAGCCCCGTAGGGGTATTTTGGTCATTTTGACCCCTAGTCAACTGGGGGTCAAAATGGATCAACCAAAATGCAGTTTAATGTTCAACATATCAAGATTAAAGGTCTGGAAGTGACTAGAGGCTTTGGTGAAAGCTCTAAGGTCAGAATCTTCAAAGTGACAGGTCCAGTGGCATAGGCTATAAATATTTGAAGGTTTTATAGCATATGGATTTTAATTAAGTTTCTGAGGTTAGAGACCTCAGAATGGGCTCAAATTTGGAGGGTTTCTTCCAGAGACATGTCCCATCAGTATGCACTTGACAGACTCTGAATCGGATGTCATTTAACTGGGTTTCAAAGTGTTTGAAATTTCAATGAAAAAGGTCTTTAGGACAAAACCTTTGGACCTGGGATTTTGATCTTAAATTCTGGATTTTGGATTGATTTAAAGTCAATATTAGTCCAAATGACCTCATACAAAAATGAGGTCAACAGGACACTATAAGGAGTAAAATCAAGATCAACACATCCAAAAGACCTCTACGGCAGCTAGGAGCCGAGTCCCAATGGGAAAACAAGTAGTATAAGGAACTAAAGAGCTGACTTTCTAGTAGAAAATCAAAGCTCGAGAAAAAGGTGATGGTGGTACCTAAGGAACGATGCCCCATATCACCAAGTAAGAGAAAAAGAACCAAAGTAGCAAGATAACACACTTGCTACAAAGGATGACAACTCTAAGTAGGACAAAGCTCATAATGGTAACACCCACACAAACTAGTGGGACCCTTTGGGAAGTGGAAGTGACCTCAACACATTCATAAGACTAATATGGAAACTGAGCCTAGTGTATGAATGGTAAGATATGTCACAAAAAGAAGTATGAAAACTGATCTTCCACTAAAAAATCAAAGTTCTCAAAGTAGTGATGTTAATATCCGGGTCGGGTTCAGGTTCGAGTTTTCGACCCGTTTGAAAAACCGGGTCAGGTTCGGGTTGACCTAGAAACTCAAAATCAACCCGTTTTTGACCCGGTAAGACATGCCATCGCGTCAGGTCAGCCGTCCGCATCAGTGAGTTGGGTCTGCCGTTTGCGTCTTGTCTCCAGGCCAGCAGGCACTGCAGGCATTCACGTCAATCCGCGTCAAGTCGCTAGCCTGGCCATCACACATCCTCACTCCGGTGACTCAGCCAGGCCATCTGCGTTGCTTCCCCGGCGAGGAGCTCGCTTCTGCTACCCGGAAGACCACAATCTGCAGTCAGAATCCGAGCTCACATCTGCTACCGGCCCATCGTTGCCACGCCGGCGCAGCCTCGCCTTGCCGTCCCTCTTCGAACACTCCAAACCTTCGGGCTCTGGCAGTCCGGCTATCCGGCAGTGATGGCTCCGGCAGTTCGGCAGTCCGGCTATCCGGTGAAGGCGTGAAGCTCAATCAATTAACCTCAAACCTCTGGCAGATCGCGATGAGGGCTCTGGCAGTCCGGCTATTCGGCAGACCACAAACCTCTGGCAGATCGCAAACTGTCCCGCAAACCGTGTCAGGTCGAGTTGACCCGAACCCGAAGCGGGTCGGGTTCGGGTCCCAAAACTCGACCCATTTTTACAAACGGGTTGGGTTCGGGTTAACCCGAATAGTGCCGGGTCAGTTCCGGGTTCGACCCGAACCCGACCCGTGACCCAAAATTGACACCCCTAGTCGCCATCTAGGACATGATGCACTACATCACCAACAAAGAAAATCAAAATCATAAAAGGCTATAACCATATATGTTATATTCATCCTTGAAGTAGACATCAAGATGCTTCGAAAGAGATGAAAGAAGGACTTTTGAGGCTTTTGTGCTTTTAGAGAGTATTACCGAGTTCCTCCCGTGACAAGGGCAACTGGCTTTGCTCTACTAAAAGCTTTTCTCTTTTTATCATATGTATTTTTTATTTTCTTTTATGTGTTCACAATCATAGATTTAAAATATCTCATACCGTCGAAGGTAACACATAGTAGAGGGAACGTTTATCATATCCATGAGTTACTCCTAGTATAAGAATATCCTCTAATGATTGGAATACAAAGAGAGGGAATTTGATTGGTTTTGATATCCCAGACCATGTCCGCACATGAACAAAAATGGGGAGAAAGACTACACAAGATCTTATAAATAAGTGAACCCTTGATTTTGATAACCCATACCATATTTTACTCATGTGAACAAACTGGGGAGCACAATCATGAAAAAATTGATATAGAAATATAGTCAAATTAGGGTAGGGGATCAACATTACCACTCCTGATCAACATATGGCGGTATGGACCCAATATCCTACCTAAAAAAGGGTATAAACTAAAGACTCTAACATCCCTCATCACATTCAACTCATATGAATGGACTGGGGGCTACAACTATCAGATCAGGATCAATTGGAGGAAGAAACTCAAATAAGGATAGTGGGTCTCTATCACCACACTTGACCATCATAGGAGGGTGTGAACCTAGTATCACATCTCTAAAAAGTCTAAACTAATGATTTTGACATCCCCGATCACATTCAACTCATGTGAATGGACTAGGGGCTACAATTATCAGAGTGTGATTGATATGAAGAAGATAGTCACATAAGAATAGTGGATCACTATCACTCCACCTGACTGACATAGATTGGTATGAACCTAGTATCACATCTCTAGAGAGTCTAAACTAATGATTTTGACATCCCCGATCACATTCAACTCATATGAATGGACTGGGGGCTACAACTATCAAAGCAGGATTGATAGGAGGAAGCAATTCACATTTTATTAGAGGCTCAATATCACCAAACCTAAGAAACGCAGGAGGGTGTAGACCCAGTATCACATCTTAACAATTTACTTAAGTCATTGGTTTTGATATCCCATACCACACTTGGGGTGGCAAGTGAAACTAGGGGTGCTAAAACCTATAATGAGCAATTTGGTTATATGGACCCTAGAAAAAATGACCATCCGGAACATATTCCAAAAGGATTTAGCATTTTGACTCCATCCAATCTCAGAAAGAACCTCAACATAAATTTACTAACTCAACTCAAGCTCCATACTAGCTGAATCATGCTATCTCTTTTATATGAGTATTTTTCTTTCTTGAATTAAAATCTAATCCAAAAAGGGATTTAAATTAAAAGAAGAAAATAAATTTTCTCATTTTTCTTGTATGAAAACATACTTATATATCTGATAGGATATCATTGCATAGTGATGAATCCAAAATCATAATCTTCAAAGTCAAGTATCAAAAATGTCAAAAGAGTCTATGATTTTTTTGAGATTTAGAGATTTACAAGAAAGGAAAGCTATTTACCTATCAATTTTGGGCTCTTTGAGCCACTTTCTCAACTTTAGTGTACTTTGCATAATTTTTATTTATTTGATACACTTTGTGTATCTTTCACTTTTGGCGCACTTTATGCATCTTTTTATCTTTTGTAATTAACTTCCTTTTCAAACCTCTAAATTTTTTTTTCTCAGTTGTAAGATCATCCTCTAAATACAGAAGAAGAATACTTACTTCACTTATATAAGGAAAAAGGATCTATAAAATGAATTCGATCCTCTGATAAGAATGAACAACTTGATTAAGAAAATTATGAAGTTTTATTCATCAATATACTATAGTTATCTATGAGATAGAGAATTATAAGATAATGAAGAAAATTATCACTTCTAAATCTTATTTTAATTTGAAATAGATTTTAGTTCAAAAGAAAAAATATTTCCACCTATGGGATGAGAAAGAGAGATCACACTTTTTCATGAGTTATCACTACAAAACTAGTAGAGCTAGAAGAAGTAAAAGAGTCAACGTAATTAAAAATCATCATCTTTTTCTTTTATTGATTAATCATCAATAGAAGGGAGAACGAGAACCTTCAACGTAAGTGCTAGAAGGGGGGCTTGTCTTCCCTTCTTAGGTTACAACCATTTTTCTCTTTCACATATTTCTCTAGTACAAGTGAAAGAAAAAAAGGAAATGTGCTCATCTGGCACTACAACAGAAGAAAGAAAAGAAAAACATGTGGTACAGAGAAACTGGAGTGGCAACTATCGACTTGGCCTTGTGAGGCCTCCTCTCAACTACCTCTGAACTTTATACAGCTTACTTAATCATCTGATAGGTCTTCTTAGAGAGTGCTAGCTGCCACTCTCCTTCCAAACTGTGGAGTGATCTGCCACTACTACCCTGACTGTAGCTCTGAATGTCACTGTGGCTGGAACTGTGGCTAGGACTGAAGATCATCTGAACTGTCTGAGTAGCCTTATCCAAAGGCTGTACCAAATCACTGACTTGGATACTGATCTTCACAGTGACCATCTGAATCTTTAAGTACAAGACTCTAGCATCCGTAGCTACTGATCTCGGAGATCCTCCTGCCTCAGGGTCTTCCTGCTCATCCTGGTCATCAGGCTCTCTCTGCTCATCCGAGTGACCTCGACGAGTAATCTTATAGACCCGATGTACTGGTACATCCTTATTTAACTCATCTCGGAGTGTGTCATCCTCTATGAAGGCTCAGTGGAGTGTCTCTATGTAAGGACTCATAGGGGAAGTAATCCTATGAGGGCTATAAGTTAAAGTGGTCTCCACTCGATCTGGTGATCCATTGAGAGTAGGTACTATATCATCATCACAAGTTATTGGGATCATCTTGGACCCGAAAGAAACTAAAACATCCATCGGATCTACTATACCTATTGGCTGAACTGCCTTTGCTAATGGTACTATCTCTACTGGCTGAACTGACTCGATAGTGGTGTCTTCCCGTCGACGTCTCCCCACCCACCTATTATGGCAGGGCTCTGTGTGGGTAACCTGCTGCTGAGGGGCTACTACAACTGAACTCATATGGGGTCGAGCAGGCTTCCGCTGCTGTCTCTATCCTCGACGATGTGGGCGTCTTCTGATAGTAGGAGTAATTGCTAACAGTATAATAACTAGAAATGTATCAACTGACTGCTGAGGTGGCTGTCCTCTCTGCCACCTATATATCTATCCCGCAATCTGCTTCCACAATTAAAAAGTAGTCTGAGAGGTCTGTTGAAGTAACCTCTCCGAATTGATAGGCCCTCTACCTCGTGCTAAGCGGACGATGCTATGAATCCCCTAAGAGAGGGCTCGAAAACCAGCATCCGAGGGATCCTAGCCCGGGGTAAAGTAGTGGTGATAAGAGGGACCGCCATAAGGCAGGAAACTTCCTCCTCATCCCCACTGTATTCTAGTGGAGAGAAGCGTCCTCCCTGGTTCGTCTCTATCTCAGGAGCTACAACTACATCGGGGGGGGAGGGTGCACTGCAACTGGTCGTGGCCTCCACTGCCTAAGAGCCACTATCCTCTAAGCTTGGTCATGGTGAGCTATCACATCTGCCATATGTTATCTATCTGCTTCAGATGTAACCAGATGGATCCTCCTATTCCTCCTGCCCTTCTCCCAAGGTCGGAGGTGGAGGAAGATGGAACATCTGAACCCACTGCCTGGGTGGCAGGGGGAACATGAATAACAGGAAGAGTCAGGGTCTGCCTGATGATCTTAGAGTGAGAGAGTCGAGCAAAAATAGAAACTCAATGGGAAGAGGGTGAAGGAGCCTCGGTTTGGGCACCCCTATTCCTAATGGAAGTGGGAGGGGGAACCCTAACTCGAGGTACCTTCACCGGAACGACAAAGGTAACAATGACAGCAAGCTGCTGGTGCTGAGCGGCCGGAGCAACCTATGTAATAGGAGTGGCAAGCACTGGTCTCCTAACAGTAGGAAACATGAGGGGAACTGGAAGTGGCCTAGGCACTGGTCGCCTAGCCACAGGGTGCACTAGCTGTGCAGGAACAAGAACGTGATGAGACAGCCGAGTAACTGGACGTCCAAAAGGGCGCATGGCTGCACTTCCTCTCCTTTGAGGAGGAGAGAATGCAAGAGCCATGGTTTAAAATTGCACAATAAAAGATGCGCCTTAAGGCACGCCTCAGTGTAATATGGTCCCTTTAAGCCTCAAAGTCCATGCAATAAGTTAAGAGTTTGAGGCTTACGCCTCAAGTTTAATGAGGCATGCCATAAGGCGCGCCTCGCCTCACATTTTTGAGGCACCACCTCTAAAAACATTAACATAATATTTTTTTTTTTCGGTTCAGACCCCCAATTGCCAATGTGGAGTCTTGGATAGCCTAGTCAGATATCGACGTGGCATCAACATTTAAACCCTGGTAAAGATCGAATGTCAGACGCGACATTTTGGTTTTCAACTTCTAGCAAATGTTCTAACTTACAAGCATTCACTCCGGAGCAATTCCAAGCATTCATTTAGTTCCTTCTCAGATATCGTCACCTACAAAAAGAAAGATAATTTACTGCCATGTTTTCTGTTCAGTTCTGCATATTTTATGGTTATGCTATACATAGGTGTTTAAGATTTTGAAGTTCTTCATATTTTATGCTTACGCTATATGTATGTGTTGCTTCTCAATACATTTTAAATGTTTGATACTTTGATGCCATCGTGTTTTTTCTGTATTTAGGATTTATGAATTTATGTTAAAATTTGAAATATAAACCCTGACTAAATTTTAAGCATCGAGTACTCTGTGCGTATGTTGTGTGTACTCAATGTGTATGTTGTGCATACTATATGCGTATAATGTGCATGATATTTGCTTATGTTGTGCGTACTTTATGCGTGTGTATAATTTGCTGCCATATTTTCTGCAATATGCATTCTTATGTGTATGTTGTGAGTACTCTATGCATATATTGTGCATGATCTTTGCTTATGTTGTGCGTATTTTATGCGTTTATTGTGCATTTTTTTATATATCTTATTTACTTATTTTTTTTTTTTTTTTTAAATTTTTAGATATATATTTGTCCAATTACCTATCGATATTATGTTTCTACTTTTCGATCAATCTGCGATAACTTTGCTCAGCAAATTTCTCCTGAAGTTGTGGACACATTGAAAAGTTTAAAGATCATACAGTTTTTGCAATTTTTTTGGATTTGAACAAAATGTCATTCTTATTTATGAGCTGATCTCAAGATGGAACATTTCAAATAAATGCTTTGTTCTGAAAGGTGACTCCATTCCTTTCACTGCTGATGAAGTAGCCCTTCTTACTGGTCTGCGAAATAAAGGAGAAGAAATATCCTGACTTTTCTTAGCACATACTTCAGTTACATCATCAAAAATTAAGACAGACATGCTGGAGTTGAACAAGCAAAGCCCCCGAGACTATGTTAAGAATGTTTATCATGTATTTATGTTCAAATTTACTTTTCCAACTTAACAACTTTAAAACCCCATCGGTTGCTTCAAAGAATAACAAATAATCCAGATGATTTTTTGTCAATAAAATGGGCTAGTTTTATTAGAAAATTTTTAGTTGGAGAGTTTAATAAGGCATCATCTAAGATTTCAAATAAGAATCCAGTAGGTTACAACAACGATTTTGTACCTCTACTAATTGTGAGTGCTAAGTGCTAACTGCTAAATTCATTCGAAATTTTATTGACTCAATGTGAGTGTTAAGATTTTTGTCATTAGCTAAATTTTATTTTCATCTTATGCATATTTAGTTCCTGGAGCATACTTCTTTTCATGATCCTATATATGTTGACAAAAGGCCTCATTTTCTACAATGAGCTGATGATATTGTATATACTATAAAGGTGATCACTAACCTATTTGTTAATATAAGAAAAAGTCTAATTTATAACATCATCTAGACAGTTTTTTAGGCTGAAATTGATATGGTTAACGTCAAAAAATATCTATCATATAGCCCTCCATCCCTTGATTCTCCTCATAAAATATCCACCCATCAAACCACCCCCCAATCTCCACATCATACCCTACCTCCTCAGCAAGACCTCCATCAATCTCTTCAGTAACCACATTTTAGTTTTTCTGCTGAAGCATTGGAATCTCTCTAAGAAAGAATAATCAAATCCTGCTAAGAAGCATACACAAAACTTTTTTTTGAATTTGAAGGTAGGTTGAGTACAAAGTTTGAAGACTTAACTGAAAGAGTTGAAGTTATTAAGGTCAAGCTCAATAATCACATTGATCATAGCAAAAAAATTTCTTAGAAAAGATCTATTAACTACTATTCATCTTTTAATAAGAAACATAAATCAGATATTCCTCCCTCAGCCCCAATAAACCAATCCCCCAAAATGAGCCAATCCCATCCAGAAATGAGCCAATCCCCCAAAATGAGCCAATCAAAGCAGAAATGCAACTTATTCCATATATAAATCCAAATGAACCAATACCAGTAGATGACATTCATATAAATCCTGTAACTTCTATTTATGCAAATGAAATAAAAAATTACAAAGATATTCTAAGTTTGAGTTCTGAGAATAGAAATTTTATGTATGAATGTTTAAAGAAGTTCAATCAAAGATAAAAAAATGTAACTTATTTTATATTTGAATATTTGTATGCATATGGTATGCGTGAGTTATGCGTATGTTATGCGTATGTTATGCTTATGATACGTGTATGATGTGCGTATGGTATGCTTATGAAATACATATTTAATTTTTTTTTGCAGGGATGATAGTGTCTTGTTTGTTGATATATAATCTTCTTATTTCTAGAGTTGACATTGACGAGTTATTAAACGATAATTATTTAGGCAATGAACATGTAGATATTTTTTCCAATTTGTTAAATGAGAAGTGTAACCTTATGCCTGATAAGTATCATAAATTTTTATACATCTTGCTAGTCTATTGGGTTAGTAACTTAGTATTCAATTAATCAGTTTATCTAAAGTTAATGCAAGTTTTAATATTTGTTTTCCATTTCTTACATTTACTACTTGCACTTGCAGAATAACAAAGGAAGGGATAAATTGTCAAGAATTCAAATCGACCATATAATAGACTTTTCTGTTACTTCAAATAATATTTTATTATAGCCAATCATTGAATCCTCGCACTGGACCCTTCTGGTTGGTTTGCTGAAAGAACAAAGGTGAAAATTTTATGACTCGTTGCCCCACCATGTTAAAGACCATAGGCTTGTTGTTCCAAAAATCGTAAGTGTTAGATGAATATGAACTCTTCAATTTTTAAAAAATTTACAGAACTAATCCTTGCTCTACATATTTTTCAGATTAAAGCCCTATATTCTAACACGAAAGGAGCTTTTAATTGTGATATCAAAAAATGGAAGCTTTCTTCCATTAAAGGTGTGCCAAAATAGGACAACTCTGTAGATTGCAGAATGTATGTATGTAAATATATGGAAAGAATAAGTCTTGAAGGCAACGCTGATTGGATGAAGTAAAAGAGATGATTTCCTCCAACTTAGGAGGCAATGAGGGAAGCTGTAGGGAAATTTAGAATATTATTGATGATAGGTGGGAGCTACAGCTTCACCGACACTTGCATGCAGCTGGCTATTACATAAATTCTTAGTATTAATATGCAGAGAATAAGTCTACAAATCCTGAAAAAAAATTAGGATTGTATCATTGTATGGATTGTCTAATAAGTGAAGCAACTGAAAGATCAATTGCTGACATGCAATTTTTACCTTTTAGGAATAAAGAATATTTTTTTGGGTTACAACAAGAAAATGATATAATTGTCAAATGATCTCCAGTTGAGTGGTGGATTCAATTTGATGACGGGACTCCAGAATTGTAGTATTTTACTGTGAAAGTTTTGGGCTTGACATGCTCTTTATCTAATTGTGAAAGAAATTGGAGTACATACAACCAAGTACATACAAAGAGGAGAAATCGCTTATCGACATTGAGGAAGAACTCACTGGTGTACATTATGTACAATAGGAGACTCAAATATAGGAATTTGAAAAAAAAAAGGACTAATGGATGATGAAGATCCTTTGCTTTGTGAGAATGTGGCATCTGATGATGAGTGATTTGTAGATGATGAAGTTAAAGTGATGCCATCTGAATTACAAGATGAAGATTTAAATATTGATTTCTTTGATGATCTTAAAGCATTCACATCCACCACAACTCAAGAACAAATCAAAAAAGGTATATAAATAATATAGCTTTCTTTTTTTAGACTTTTATTAATGTATTACACTATTATTCATTATGATATTGTTCAAAAATATTTATGGAAGAGGAAGATAATTGATAATGAGGAAGGAGCTGATTGGGAGACATTGGACTCTATAGGAGAGGAGGAAGAGGAGAGAGAAGTTCATCATAATGATGATTCAAATGAAGTCCCCCTTAGTGATGAGTGATGACTGATGAGTGATGGCAATGCTGATGACTAGTGAGTTCTTATGTGATATGTCTCCCTTATTTATCTTCAAAGATTTGGTAAGTAGAATTTTTATGTTTTATATATTATTTACTCATTATTATATATTAAATTTATCATTTTATGTTTACGTAATTTTTTAATTTTGAGGCTTACGCCTCAAAACGCCTTAAGGCTTACTCCTCGCCTCACGAATAAAAAATGCCTCAATACCCGATTACGTAATTTTAAACCTTGGCAGCAGCCTTGGTCAGGGTGGGTCCGCCAAAAGTGACGAACGCCGAGTCTGTGAAGGAACCAAAAGTGATCCCTCCAGTGGATGGTCTAGCGAGCAAGGACTGAGGAAGAGTCACCCGTGCATCCGAGCCAAAGTTGAAAGTAACGGAAGGAGCGAAAGGAGCCATGACACTACTGCCAAGAAAAGAACATAATAATTGAAATGAGTCAGTAAAGATTGAAATAAAAAAGAAGAAAGGATTTGATAAAGATAGATAAGAATGGATAAAGGATGAAATAGCCTGCTAGGTTGGAAAGAAGTAGAGAAGGGAGAAAATTCTAGTTAAGAGAAATGAACTCTAACTAAGGTAAGACCCTAACTAAGAGTGGGATGGACCTAATCTAAGGAATACCAATCCCGGAGTATACACAAGAAATGATAATATATAATTTAAAGATGGAGAGAGAAATTGGTCCCATCGTGGTCGTCAGAAACCTGTGGACCTTCGAAAGAGCACCGCTCATGGGATTCAAATGCAAAGGATATGACCGCACTATCCCGTAGGATAAAATGATCACAGGCCTTTACACTCAACACAAACAGGTTGATGGGAGGGCAGATTAGATCGTGCATACGACTAACTATTATGGATAGAGGCTCTCACCAACACACTCCAATGGGTGTAATATATACGACCTGATTAGAACGGGTTTCCCCCACCTGATACAATAGCTCGAGCGTGGTTTATTAGATGTGGGGCTAAGTTTTCCACTGGCGCAAGCCCCCGTGGTTAATTGCATCTCAGGCTAAAAATTGAGAAGACTCTCGATTAAGGACAATACATTATTCCTTCCTAAAATGGGACTAGCATAAGGGTATAGACTAAGAAGTCCTACTCAAAGGGAAGAAATGTTCAAAGGGCTGAATCAACATGCGTGGAGCACACTGGCATTCGGGGGGTCTATAGTACTAAGAAGAAAATTGGAGAAAATAAATCAAGCGCTCAATCACATGTATGATAGAAGGATGGAAAGGGCGTCATCCTATGACGCAAATAGGTAGGATTTATAGTCCCAGAAGGAAAGGGACTTACCCACTATTTAGACATACTATGAGATCAAATGTAGTAGCCTTGAATCCTAAATCTAAATTGGGTTTACTGTTCTATGCACACTAACACCCGTGTCCTAGCTAATGCAATGCAAAACTTAGACTTACCCAGGCCTGGATTGGGGAGCCAGCTAACCACCTAATCGCTTTAAAAATATGCTATAAAATCAATTATGAGAGATGGGTGGGTAGTATAATTTTTAGAAATAGGACTGACATCTAGAGAGTTTTCTAATTGGTTTTGGACTTATGTTGGTAGTTGCTCTTAACTAATATAATTAAAATTTTATTTTAATTAGTTTCTAATGCAATACATGTTAATTGAAGATCTCAAATCATGAATGCCATAGATTTTAAAAATAAGCTTAATATAAAATAGTTTTTAGAAAAGACTGGGCCTCCCTATGTCCGGCACTTCATCCTCATAGGCCAGATTATCCGGACTCTACCCGCAGGCAGGGAGGTGTCTTATTAAGAGGAGAAAGAAGAATGCAACATTATGCATGTGACCCCGGATGATTCTGGTAATTCCTTATATTCGTTAAGTTTCTATGTTATGTAAATTTAGAATTTTAAGTATTACTTATGAGTAGAAAATATTTTAATACTTAAAGAGCCTAATGAGATCTAGGTGAAAATAAAAATGACACGCAGATCACCAATAAATTATGAAAAGCAGGTAACCTAAAGGCACACATCATAAAATAAAATTCATCATAAATAATCAAACAAATCAAATAAATGTCCATAGGCCAACTGCCCTTTAATTACAATCCAGGGTATACAGAAAGTAAAGTGGCATGGTACGACTGCCAACAACTCAGATTTCTAAGCCTATGACTAACGCAAATGACTTTGAGTGGGATATTGGTCTTCAATTATTCAGTCTTCTAGCCATCTTCTCCTTAGACTCCTTGGACTCTTTGGATCTATCCTTCTTGGACTCTTTGGATCTTTTATCCTTGGACTCCTTGGATTCGTCGTGGCTTGAATATCCAAACAAAGAGACAATTCCGTCTGTAAAGGGTATTGCCTTTTCTCTTTGGATATCTAAAGTCATCCAAACTCGATCTTCCAAATGGAAGAAGACTATCCCTTATGAGGATGCCTTCTTATTTTATAATTCGAGTTGGATAAGAATATCCACACTCAAATACACTTTCACTACTCTTCACAAAATATTACAAATATTATAGTAATTAAAAAGAAATAAATCTAAAGTTACCTGTAAGGTTATCCTAATAGAAATCTCAAGCAGTTGATATATCACAAGCAATTATATAAAAAAATGCACATCACAGCCACACTTGGCCATGCTCTTAATTATTGAGGGCTAAGCAGCTTCTGGAGCACCTATAGTAGTTATTATTTAATGATATTAGCCCTCATTTATTTAGGGGGGCTGAGCAAACATCTACACAAAACACTATTAGAAATCATGATAGTTGCCCCCCTATTTTATTTAGCATTGCATGAGCATGACCACCTGCAAGTAGAACAATATATATATGTTGTTCCTAACCTAAGGGTAGATCTAACGCACATCACATCAATTCATAGAGTTCAGGAAAAGAAGCAAACACAATAATAATTTCATCACAGCATGCAATGAAAACTACAAAAATCCCGGCACACAGTAGAAAAAGAAACACCGGCCTAGCCTAAGTCTAGAAGTGATGCCCTAACAAACAATTCTATGTGTGTGTAAAGGCCTGTGTGGTTGGAATAGCTCCTAGTTTGGGTAGTTAATTAAAGTTGCCTAGAGTTTAGATTTGTTGAAGGCCAAAAAAGAAAATTTTAGTATTTAAATATTAATGAATTAGGATCCATTTTAGTTAATTTAGTTTGTTGGTTTATTTTAAATACTGAGGGTAATGATATTTGAAGTTCAAATTGTATTAGTCAATTTTAGAAAGTCCCGGGTCCTCCTAGGTACTTGGATGAGGGGTCCAAAAGGTCACTATAGGAAATAGGCTAGGTTTGGGGCTCCTAACACTTTGGGAAAATACTAGACCTTACGGTGAGTAGTTAGACAGGTAGTACGCTGGATTTGGAGCTTCCTATGCAAAGATATGAATTTTCTAAGTTTCGGACTTTAGACTATAGGCTGAGGTTGACCGGAAAGTTGACTTTCTAATTTAAGCTAGTTTATGGAATCTTAATATTTTTAATAAATACTATACCCTAATTGAAGTTGAATGCAAGTGAGTTTGCCTAATTTAGAATTTTCTACAATTAGTTATGAAATTCTAAAGTTTGGATATTTATGGGAATATCTAAATTATCTAATTAATAATCACTTAAAATAGTAATAATATTAAACATAATTAATATATATTTTTTAAAAAGTAATAATACTAAAAAAAGTTTTTTTTTTTCTGATTTTAAAAATAACTTAACATAAAAAAAGCATTTATTATTATTATTTTAAAAGTAATTAATAAATATTAATATTGAATGAATATTTAAAGGTTGAATAGTAGAACTTATTTAAATAACATATAATATACCATAAATAAAATTAATTTTAAATTAATATTTTCAAATAATTATTTAAAACATACTAATGAAAAAAAATATTTAATATAATATTAATTCAAATATTGATTAAATACTTAAACTAGGTTTAATTAAATAATTTAAAATATATATGACATAAAAAATTTTAATTTTAAAATAAAGATTTTTTTTTTAAAACGAAGAAAAGAAAAGTAAAAAAAAGAAATTTCATTCTCTCGATTGAGACATCCAAATTTAATGAAATTTTAAACATAGATTATCATCATGAATAGAAAGCATGGGGTTATATTTGAAAGCTCTAAAAAGCACTTATTAAAAAGCTATATAGATCTAAGTGTAGTGACATAGATCTAAAGTTTTGAGGAATCTCACCGTTGGATCTTCAAGTTCTTTATACGGTTGAGCTTGTAGATTGTACTTGTATATTTCTCTAGTTGAGATCACGATCAAACATGCTCTGGATCAACCGGAACGAGACCTGGGATGGATCTAGCCTTGATCTCATCGGAGGATCGCCGTCGGCGGGATTTGACTGATGGATTTGAGTGGAAGAAGGTGGGGAGAAGTTAGAAGAGCTCTCACACCAAAAAGTTTAGGTTGAGAGCGGCTAGGAAGAGAATCCAAGCAAGAGCCTCCTCTCATGTTGCCCTAAAGAGTATTTAAATGATCAAGATCTTAGATCTATGGCTAGGATTCATCCTAAGGCTAATTAGAAGGGAATTGAGATGATTTAGCCGTCGATTTAATTGCTTAATTTAATAATAAATTTAAGCTCATGAGAAGGAAAAAAAATTAAATTAAGCACATCAAATTAAAATTAAGCTTAAAATTAGATTCGATTTGATTCAATTTGAGATTCAATTTGATTTGCTCAAATTAACCTAATTAAATTTAAATAAAATGACGTCTCGAATCATAACAAACTCGATGTGGCCAAGGCGGACTAATCGAGCTTAATCAAACCCGATCGAGCCTAATTCGACTCAACTCAAGGTGATTCGTGCTCGAATTGAACCCGATGGGGCTTGATTAAATCAATCAAAGACCCCTCAATGACACTCGAACGAAAATCGAGGTCAACATGCCCCTTTATGTGTTTGAACAAAAAAATAAAGTTTTTTTTTTTTTAAATTTCTATCCTAACTTAATAACTTAATGCATTTATAAACTTAATATATATTATTTTATATGTAAATTTATGTATATAATTTAATGGATTAAATAAAAATAAATTAAGCTCAAATTTTGTTATTAATTATAATATTAATTATAATTTACTAATTAGTATAGTTAATTAAATTTCGTGGTGACAACAACTACAATTTTATTTGACTGTTGCTTTCTCACCACGTTTCAAAAAAAATTTTGTGATAGAAAGCTACTTTTAGCAACTAGCATAACTTAGTTGTTTTCACCACAACAATTTCACAAACAAATTTTATAAAATAGTGTAGCCTTTCCAAACAACCCTTAAATAGACATTTATAATGATCTGATGTAAGCAAACTTCAACCATTTGATAATGATTTGTTATTAGAAAGCTTTGACCTTAACAGAGAACCATAGCTTCCTTTTTTTTTTAATCGAGAGCCATAGTTTTTTTGATTTATATTCTATTATTTATTAAAATCCTTGATTAGATCACATAATGATTGAAATATTTCATTCACTCTCTTACAACCAATCTTTTGATAAGAAGGATGCTCTCCGATCTGCTTATCTCTGTGAATAATAAATTAATATTTATATAATATTCATTTAAAAATAAATTAATGAAATAGAGATCCATCCTAATAAAAATTTTGAACTGAATAATTCAGTTCCATGCTCAGACTCGATTTTATTAATGCCATCATATTTGGTTAAATTAATGCTTGTTGCTTAATATATTGATATACAGCACTTTAAATTCATATTAAATTATCTCCAATTATTATCGTCATTTATGATTTAGTTAATGCTTAAATAAAATATAAAATACTTAATAAATGATTAAATAACATAATATGATATATTCTGTTAATTTTGATGATGATAATAAATACATGCTTGAATGTTCTAATATTTATATAAAGTATTTCAAGTATTTGGTTTGATAGATATATAATATGACTATTTATATAGAATGTATATTGCATACAATGGCAGAAAATTCAAGTACAAGGTAACTGTGAGCTTCTTTCACTTTGTCTAAGTTATTTTTGAATATACATTTTATAAAATAAAATGAATGTTATTAAAGTTGCAAGTAAATATAGAATCTCAAAAAAGTCTGAATAATAATTTTATATTTTAAATATTTAATATATCATAATTGATATTTATTTGATTTATAAATGATTTGTAATTTTTGATAAATTATTTATGGCTATAGTTTGTTTTTTTTCTTTTTTTGCTTTAAAATTGCTTATGCTAATTCAAATCCGGATGAAAAAAGTTGAGGAAAAATTTAATAAAATAAATTTAAGCTCCATAGACAAAAATTTCTGGCTCTGCCACTGACTACATACTCCTAATTTGATTTATTGAGCATATAATAACTCAGAATAGATCAAGATGGATAGCTTGAAATTTTAGTTATAGTACTTAAGATTATATATTAAAAGAAGTCACTTAGAAGCTCACGAAGTTTACTTGCATTATTTAATTTGATCATAATTTAATATATTTTTTTATGTGCATTACATATAATCAATAATTAACAAGCTTAAACTAGATATCAATAAACATTTCTTAATTAATTAATTTCTCTGTTAAAAAATTTTGGTTATTTTTAAATGCTTCATCCATAACATAAAATTATCCAAAATTATATAAAGATATTAGATTATGCCAATTAA
The DNA here is from genome assembly GCA_016618105.1 of Dendrobium huoshanense. Classification (NCBI taxonomy): domain Eukaryota; kingdom Viridiplantae; phylum Streptophyta; class Magnoliopsida; order Asparagales; family Orchidaceae; genus Dendrobium; species Dendrobium huoshanense. The sequence goes on from CM028358.1 coordinate 34,714,647, forward strand.
AGATAACAAGCCTATATGCATGTGCTTGGAATTTAATTTGTATACTTAATATATTAATTTTGAATTAAATTACTTATAAAAATTTAACAACATATATGTAACTTTATATAAATTAATTCAAATTTTGGTATAAATATTTTAAAATATATACGTATGTGTATTTACGTATGTGTATTTAAATAAAAATAACCTATGTCCTATGACCTATGACCTATGGTTAGATTCAAATTAAAATTATTATAATATTTTAAACATTATCATATTATAATGTTATATGTTTGCTAGCTAATTTTATATTCTTTAAGAGATATTTGAAGACTTTTTTATTTACCTATATGACTAGCCATTTCCTAACCATTTGAATCTAATAGTTATCTAATCTAACTTTATTTTTTATTAAATTACATTATTTCCTAATAAAATAATATTAGATTATTAGTTTTCTAAAAAAATAGCTTAAATTATATTTTCCTTTTAAATACGTCTATTTAGGGGTGTCAATATTTGACACGATACGAAAACCTGACCCGAAAAATTCGGGTTGAACCCGACCCGATTTCAAAACGGGTCGGGTTCGGGTTGACCCGGCGGGTTGCCGGGTCAACCCGCCAACCCGTTTAATTTAAAAAAATTTGAATTACCGCCCCCTGACCGAATATCCCGCGTGAGGCGTGACCGGTTGCCCTGCTGCCCGCGGTCCGGCTTCGGGCTTCCCCCCGCGTGAACACTGCCCGATCCGGCTGACCGCTGCCCGGGACGCTGCTGCTGCGTGCCACCGGATGCCGCTCAGCCGCTGGACGCCGGACGTCGTGGCCCTGGACACCGCTACCCGCTGCCGCCGGACGCTGCTGCCGCGCTGAAGCTGATCCCGGCCTTACCGTGTCCGCGGGTCGGGTTGACCCGAACCAGAAGCGGGTCGGGTTCGGGTCCGGTAAATCAACCCGTTTGTAAAAACGGGTCGGGTTCGGGTTGACCCGAATAGTGCCGGGTCAGTTCCGGGTTCTACCCGAACCCGACCCGTGACCCGAAGTTGACACCCCTACGTCCATTCTCTGCAAGTGATGGTCGACCCTAACTTCAAAAATTTCTACACATCTCCTCTTCCTTTTTCTAATATTTCAAGCTTAACTTTGAGAGGAGAAAATTTGATTATCATTTCAAGTGTTCTACGTACCACTTTGCAAGATCAAATACTTGATTTAAAAACTTCATCATATTTAATTAAGCAATTTCTTTTTAAATTTATGAGTTTTTCTTTCTCTAAATTTTTGTACCTCTCTTTTATTTTTATCTTATATTTCTCTTTAAAAATCATTATTTTTTAGATGAAATCATATTTGAAAATATTATATTATATTTTTTACATAAAATTTCTTCATCCTTAAAATTAACAAACAAATCTTTTTTCTTAAAATTAACAAACAAATCTTTTTTTTTGTTTTGGGCCAGATTTATTTTATAAATCAAACACATATTTGAAAGTATTTTTTATACACATTTTAATTTAAAATATCAATTTTTTATGAATTAAAAATAATAAAAAATTAAAATTTTTCATGTAAACTATTACTTACATAAATCAAAATATGAATATACTTTATAGTAAGTAAATTTTAAATTCTTTTTGTAAGTGGTGAGGCAATTATTAATATTTTATAAAATCTCTTAAAATGTTTTAGTCCTTTTATTAGAATATAATTTGAGAATTATATATATATAATTCATTTGATTTAGTGAAGTTCATATTGGGTTGTACTCTACTTACATTGTAAGTAATTGATCCCTGCCTACACACTTCATATATGTTATTATGTGTGTAAACTCTAATTTTATTAAGTGCATGTGCTATTTTAAGTAATAAAATAATTTTAGAGTATCATTCTATTTAGGATAAGAATTATCCTAAGTTCACTCTAGTACTGCTTGTATAAATTATTAAATTTATGTTATCTACAAAAATTTAATGTGTGCTAATGAAAACTATCAACCAGTTCTCTAAAATTAAAAATCTCATTTTTAAGTGACTCCTAATCAATGATAGTTAAAAACTCATGAGTGCAAAAGTTAGATATCTCTTAAGGTTGTTGTGAATTAGATCATAAAAACTCTTCATATCTATCGAGATCATTAGACTATCCATCTAAGATTTCTCTTACCTAAAATGATTATATCTTCTTAAGATGCCTAGACTCTATCCACCATATGTCTATGCATGGTAGAATTTCATTTTAAATCCTCTAATTATTCCACTATTCCTCTATCAAGGCTATATATCATACTATATTTTTAAGTTTATGCAAGGCTTATACATAAACTAAATTAAGAATGATGGATTTAAAAATAATTTTTTATAATTCATGAAATTAAGATCTAATCTTAAGCAAACATGATTTTTAACATATCATAAGCCTAGAAAAAATTTTAGCTAGCCATGGAAATCAAACTAAATAAAACAAAATTCATTTTAAAAAAATTACAAGGGATAAGTTAAGGATAAAAATCACAAGGAAGTTCTATTAGGTATTGGTCCAAAGTTATGTTAGTTTTTCAATTATACTTTCTTTAGATTCTTGTGTAGCTTTATTTTTTCATTGGTGTCTTTTTTTTTTTTTTCATTGGTGTCTATAAATAGTTGTAATAGACTATAATAGGTAACAAAAAATCCAAACAAATCAATCTCACTCACTCTCAATCTCCCTCCCCCTTACTCTCTCAACCCACCATACCTAGTCTCTCCCTCTTACTCCACAAAAAAACTATCACCCTCTCTTCCTCACTCACTCACTATCTTCATGTTACTCTAACTCTCCCTCATACACACACTCTCTCTCTCTCTCTCTCTCTCTCTCTCTCTCTCTCTCTCTCTCTCTCTCTCTCTCTCTCTCTCTCTCTCTCTCTCTCTCTCTCTCTCTCTCTCTCTCTCTCTCTCTCTCTCTCTCTCTCTCTCTCTCTCTCTCTCTCTCTCCTTCCTTCCCCTTCTTACTCCAAACTCCCAATTCGTTCCTCTCTCTTATTCTCTTCCCATCTCCTCACTTCCTCTCTCTCCCTTACACTCACTCCCACTCCCTCCCCTCTCTTCTCTCTTACTCTACCTCTCTTTGGATGTCTTTTAGCTCTCTATCCTCTTATTATTTATATCCCATTTCTCTCTATATATATTTTTCCCTCCCTTTCTATCACACTCTCTATCACCATCTCCCTCTCACTTTGACTCTCTATCATCCTCTTTCTTGTTAAAAACATATCAATCTTTATTTCTCACTCTTCCTCCATGTTACTTTCTCTTCTTCTCTCTTATCTATCTCTCTTTATCACTATACCATTATATATATAATGTTTATCAGTGTCTAGCACCGAGGCACCCATCCACCATAGTGCCACGGTGTCCATCCACACAGTAATGCAGCACTTCATGTCACACCCGAGTTACTGTAGAATAAAGGGTATCAACACAACCACTTCAAATTCTGGTAGCATTACTTCCTCCAAGCAGCTACCCCCACAAGCATAGTGCCACAATGACAACCCAAAATTTTTATATATTTCAAATAAATTCATTAATTAAACTTTTGAGTTGTTACACTTACTTTTTTTAGGACATCAAGTTAAATAGCGCTAAGATCTAGCACATTTATATATCAAATTAAGTATATAAATAAATTAATAAATTTTTTTGACATAAAGAGATTCCAATTAAGTATAACCCCTATAAGCCAAACTATTAAACTTGATTTAGATGAATTAGTCAAAGCAGTAAATAAAAGGTTTTATAGGAGTATGAAAGGTTCACTTTTGTATCTCATACCTAGTAGACCAAAATTTGTAATTGCCATATCTTTATTGGCTGTATTTCAAACCAATCCCAAGGAAACACTCTTAATAGTAGTTAAGCAAATATTTTACAGCTTGATAGGAACACCTTGGTTAGGCGTTGGTATCACCAAAAATCACTATCTTATGACTTTATTGTATTACTTTGATGCAATTTATGCTAGTTCATAAGTTGATTGAAAGCGCACCTTTGTCACGTGTCAATTTTTGGGATCATCTTTTATATTTAAGTATTCTAAGAAATAAAATTTTGTATATTCATTCATCATTGATGTTAAGTACATAGCTGCAGGTAGGTGTGCCGCTCAACTTCTATGACTAAACCAACATTTAAAAGATTATGAAATTAAGATAAAACATATAATATAAATGTGACACTAATGTTGTTAGTTTAATTTAAAATTTAAAAGAACACTCATGAGCTAAACACATGGAGATTCTACATCATTTTATCACAGATTATGTTAGTAAGAGTGATGTAGATATAGACTTTGTAAACACAAATTCACAAATTTCAGCTATAATTACAAAACAAGTAGCAAAAGAAAAAATTTGTATATTCAGACGTATGTTTGAGATATTAGACCTTAATATTTAAACCAATAGTAAAATTACTTACTACATTTGTGAGCATTTATTTTATATATATATATATATATATAATTGTATTTTGATAAAAATAATAATTTTATAACCACTAAATTTTGGCTTGATGTTCATTTTATTAGATTTGGTATATTCTTTAGATGCAAAGGGATAAATTACATGACTCACCTTGATTCAAATTAAATTTATTATAATTTTTTAAATATTATCTATTTTAATATTACAAGCTTGTTAGTTGTTTTTACATTCTTTTGGAAGTATTTGGAGACTTTTTTACTTACCTATGAGACTAGCATTTTAGGTCTAGTGTTTTAAATTATTTTTTATTTTAAATAAATATAAAATAATTATTTGATAAAATAATATTAGATTACTAGTTATCTTTAAATTTAGCTTAAAATGTATTTTGCTTATAAATATTGCACATTCTCACTTGAGCAGAAATCCTAATTTCAAAAATTTAAAAGTTCATAAGTTTATTTTCTTTATCTATTTCTTTTTTCAATGCTATTTTAATTTTGACCATGTATTTCTTTTTAAAATCTTTGTTTTCAGGTAAAATAATATTTTTAAATATTAGATTAAAATTTCTACATCATCCATAAAATTATCAAGTAAATCCTTTTTATTTTGGCATAGATTTACTTTCAAATTCTAACACATATTTGAAAGTATTTATATGCACATTTTAAATTTAAAATATCTATGTATATGCTTTAAAAGTTATCAACAATCAAAATATTTCCATTTAAAATATTATTCATATAAATTAAAATATAAATATATTTTATAGTGAGCAAACTTTACATTCCATTTGCATGTGGTGAGATGATTATTAATATTTTATATGAAAAAATCTCAAATATATATATATAACTTATTGAATTTATATTATACTTAGATTGGATTATACTGCCTTATGTAGAAAAGTACTTAGGTTATAAGCAACTTCTTTGATTAAAAAAAAGTAAAGTATGCAAGAATTTAATATATTTTAGACAAAGTTGGCTAAAATTTGTCATGCCCAAGATTTAATTAGAAAGAATTATTCTTATTCCTATTTAACTCATCATCAATAAATGGAGGCCTAGAGCTAACTAAACATCCCATTAAAAAATATATATATATATATATATATATATATAAATAATTCTTATTTCATCAAAAGAGTCATATACAATAATCCAATATAACATTTTTCTCATATTAACTTCTATACATAAATGGCTTGATTACAAAAGAATAATTCTAAAAATAAAAACATAAACTTTTGACCTTATTAACCTTTTCTCTACTTTACAAGAGCTTTTTCCATTCCTAAAATGACATGTAAATATGGTGGGTGAGTAAATCACTTGCTTAGTAGACTACTCGAAATCTACTAAGAAAATAAATATCATAATTAAAATAAATTGTATAAGAACTAAATAAGAAGTTTTATAATTTAATTAAAGTGATATGCTAATTATACAATATTCGATTCATAACATGGTTACAACGGTACACTTAATTATTAACATTGGTTACATGTAAATAGTTTATACTTATCAGAAGCAATAATATAATCATTTCTTTAAGTTATGCTTGACAACAAAATAAGCTTCATTTAAACATGAACATAATGTCAAAGTGAAATTCACGACATGTATAAAAATTACATAAGACATGATTCACATGCTCATGTCCTAAAGTATACTTGTATCTCTAATTCCACTTATACATTCACTTAATCACCTCACGCCTATTCAAGATAGATGGAGGAATTACATGTAGCCTAATTCCACTTATAACTCCACTTCAACTTATACTTACACTTGTTTATCTCACATCTTTTCAAGATAGATGGAGGAAGCATATACATGCATAGGCCCTTATAACTCAACTTATATTACACATAATTTGAAACAACCACCACTTGTATTACTTCATGTCTCCCCACACATCTTTTACCACATGAGCATATCATGTACATTTTGGCACATGTACATAGGGACTTCGACATATTCAAAATGTATGAATGACATCTAATATGATGCATGAATACATGAGAGTAGCACATGTATGTTAATTTCAAGAGTATGCACACAATAAAACTTATACATACACACTACATAAAATAACTTAGAAAACTATTTATAAGTCGAACATTTATGACATTATTTTGGGATTTTATCATTCTACAGTACTTTATGTTAAAATCAAAGTAATTAATCTACACATGAAAAATCAAGTATTTAAAACCACTTGGTAAAACTTTAAGCTTTTTTTGTTAAAATGCTCATAATCATCTATTCTTTAACATACCAAAAGTCACACGATGATTTTTTTTTTCAAATTTATTTAATTTAAATAAATATCTATATTTTTTACCAAAATTATCCAAATTGAAACTAAAATAGCTTAATGGAAACATAACTCAAGATGTACAATTTCTTTGACTAGCCCAACTGATGAATCCAACTCTGTGGCCTCCAAACCTTAGCTCATTTTTCTCTTTCTTCTTTCTCATCTCCAGTCCCTCTACTGATGATTCTAGTGAAGGGAAATGACAAAAAAGCATTGGGTTAATGCTTTTAGATATTTATATAAAAATATCAAAATTGATCTAATGATGCGATGCTAACCTCCCCAGTATCGTTGTGTTCCCAAGGGATTTTTGTTGTTGTTGTTTTAATTTATTTATCAAAAATAGAGACATCAGCACCATTTCTATAGTGTCACAACTCTCAAAAGCACTTTTCAATAAATAGAGAAGACAACATCATAGTGTTGTAAGGTCAGCGACATAATGCCTCTAACAACTTAAATTTTGTTCATCTAGATAGAGAACTTGGTGCAACAGCTCTCATATTCCAGCGCCATACTGCTGTTACAATTTTTTTTATTATAATTTTTTTACTTAAATTCATAGAAATTTATAAACACTTAAATAAACATATAATTTTTACAAGACTCACTTCAAGTCATTGTAGGTAGATGAGGTACTATAGCAATTGATATTGTAGCATAGATGTAGGTTAGATTAATGTTTAGGCTAAACCATATAAAAATATTATGCCTACTATTTTTTTTACTTGCGCTTGTGTTAATCGTTTCCTTTGCTTGCATAGCTCTTAAAATTGTGTGTTAGTTTATAACCTTACCAATTTGCATTAATATTACATTAGTTATTTTATTTAATCAAAAAATTTTGAAAACCCTAATTTACCCCTCTTAGGGTGCCTTAATCTTCCAATAGGATGGAAGCATCAACAATTTGTTATTTTCTTTTTCCCCGCTCCAGCTAGGGTTTTCTCCTAGCGCCATCTCGGTGTTGCTGGCTACTCCTCTCACCGGTCCAAAGTTCAGGAAAGTTCTCTATATTCCTCCTCCGCCTTTGTGGTTTTCTCTAGTTTCTCATTTCTTATTATTCGTCCATCTCCAGCCTTATTGGCTGGAATGGCGGTGAATCGTCTGGTCGATCACAATTTTATGGTTGGACTGATCAAATATCATTCCTTCCTTGATGCATTCTCAAGTATTTCCCATGATAAGAGCTATCTAGAGCTGAAACCTGCCTCTTTCGATGGCTTGACTTCACTGTGAATATCTAAGGAGGAGATTATTATGCTTGCGTCTCCTCTTCAATATACATTAGTTGGTTTTTTCTTATCGCCAGCCTTCTCTTGATTCTATTCGAAGGCTTTTCTTCAATCTTAAGCTAAATGGGGATTTCTTAGTTACCTTATTGAATCCTTTGCATATTTTGATTAAGTTGGTTAATTACTTGGACTATAGTAGAATTTTTTCCTATAGATCTTAGCTTGTTAACAATTGCTATATGAACTTGACCAGATGGTCTTCTCTATTTGACATTGGTGTGGAGTCTCTAGTTATTCCTATTTGGATTTCTTTTCCAAACCTGCAGCCTCATCTGTTTTTACCCCGTATCCTTCACGGTCTCGGCTGGCTTTTTGATCGGTAGTTAAAAGTTGATAATGCTATATCTATTGGTTCTCGTCCCTCTCTGCGCGTGTTATGGTTAAGCTTGACATTACAAAAAAATTCTTGATAAAGTGAGGTTTGGTCCCAAAAAATTTGGGTACATTCAACATGTTGTGATGGTGGAATTTCCTTTGTTTTGTGTTCAATGTAAAAGTGTTGGCCATGTGATGGTTGAATGCTGCCAACATCAGTCCTTTGTCCCGTTGACTGTTGTTGCTAATGATTCTAATAATGTTACTAATGTGATTTTTAATGGTGGTATTTGAGATGAAAATGTTCATTGTGTGGAGATTGGTCCTAGTGTAGTTGACACTGGGAATGTTATTGGTCTGACTATGGTGGGCACTGCTCCTTTGACTTGTGTTCTTGGTTATGTTGAGGAGGAAGTTGCGCCTATGGATACCTTTGATGGTGTTAATGAGGTTATGGGTGCCAATAATTGTATGATTAACCTTATAGCTAATCCCATTGCATCCCCTAATTCTTTTGTTGGTGATGGTGTTGATGTCGATTATGGGGGTTATGAAGCTTTTGACACTTCAGGTGGTGTGGTTATTGTGGCGCATGGTGTTATTGTTGTTCCTGGTTCGATTGGGATGGTGTGGATTCTACTGGATTTGTTGTTGCTCCTATTGATTCTCCCATTGCTTCATTAGAACATCTCTTATCGAATATGCAATTTATTGATGTTCTTGTTACTATTAATCTCAACTAAAGGTTAATATGGAGAGTAATTGTGTGGATCAAAATGATTGGATTGAGGAGTCTTTGTCCTCACCTTATGGGGGTGATAGGGAGGACTTGGTTGGGCATGAGGATGTTGTTCAGGCATTATATAATTTAAATGTGAATCAAATCTCATCGTTGAAAACGCTTTTGCCCAGGGGGTGGCAAACATTGTAGGAGGAAGCCTAAAAGGAAGTAGTTTGGGTTCCTTTCTTCTGCTGTTGGGTTATTTCTTGGTTGGTTCTCTTTCTTTTAGTTGGTGTGCTCTTTGGTTGTTGGCTCGGTGTGTGTCTTCGGTTATAATGAGATTTTTCACTAGGGGGTTCCTTTCTTCTGTTGTTGGTGTGTCTTCGGTTCTGGTTGCCTATTGGGTTTAGAGATCTTTGTGTTGGTGATTGGGCCGGGGACTTGGGATAATGGTTTCTATCCTTTGGTGCTTGGCTTTGGGTTAACTAATATTTTTTGATGTTGGGTTGGTAGTCTGCTGGTGGGTTTTGTTTTGTTTTTTTTTGTCGTGGTACCTTCTATTCTCTGTGCTCTTGTTGTTGTTTTGTTGGCTCTGTGGTTTTCCTGGTTGTTGGTAGGTGTCTTGTTGTGTTTTGTTTATCTTTTTGCAGGTTTTTCTGATGCTCGTGTTGTTACTCTCCGTCAAACTGTTGCTGATCGTATGGGGTCTCTTTCTTGGGAGGTTGTTTGAGTTGGAGCTGTCATTGGATTTTGCTTATTTCTAAGGATCTCTTTGGTTGGTTCTCTTGTTTTCATTTGACCTTTTTTTTTCCTTTTTTTTACTGTCTTTCTTTTCTTTTGTTTATTCTTTGTAATAGTCTAAATCAAAGGCTCGTAAGTTTTGTTTCAAATGTTGTATTTTTAAAAGGCTGTTGATTCACTAAAGACTAATAATTTAATTTTGATATTAATGTGTAGACCCTTACTATAAGTTTTATTAAAAAAGAAAAAAAAAAACTTCCAACATGATAAAAAAAAATATCAAAATCAAATGAATCATATATCTTCATAGATCATCAATGACGATCTTTCTCATTTCCGAGGCCTCTTTGGTTGGTTCTCTTGTTTTAATTTGTCCTTTTTTTCTTTGTCTTTCTTTTCTTTTGCTTATTCTTTGTAATAATTTGAATCAAATGCTCGTAGTTTTTGTTTCAAATATTATATTTTTATAGAGTTGTTGATTCACTAAGGACTTTTAATTTAATTTTGTTATTAATGCGTAGGCACAGTTCAAATATTATATTTCAAATATTATATTGTAAGTTTTATTAAAAAAGAAATAAAAACTACCAACATGTTCAAAAAATGATATCAAAATCAAATGAATCGTATATCTTCATCGATCATCAATGATGATCTTCTTTTTCTTTCATTGGCAATAATAAAATGTTTCTTTTTCTTTAAAAGCATTTAAGTTTTCTAAAAAATCATTTATTTGGTGTTTTCATATATTACTTCATGAAGAGTTTAAAGTCTTATCGATTCACTTGTGCAATGGCAATGTGTTAGGATTAATTTTATGCTATGAAAGTGACAATTTAAAAATAAGGGAGATGAACAAAAACATAATTGAAAAAGGTCAAGTGATATAAAAAAAGAGCATTAAAATTTATATTATTCTGTTTAAGTAAGCCTATATCTTGATGGATTCACTCAATATACTTGATTAGTCTATAGGTGGTCCAGACATTATGGCTCATTATACAGGTATATTCATTTCACACTTAAGTAACTCAATCTCTTGACATTACAGGCACAAATGAGTCGCATTGAATTTGAGTTATCCATTAATCAAATTTGAGGTTGACTTTGAGACCAATTCTGTAAATTTAAGTTAGCTCAAGAACCGGCCTTTTTATTATGAATAAGATAAAATAATTCTGACTCAGTCAATTGATGATAACAAAATGATAAAAAAATATATAAATAAATAAACTATTAGTTGAGACAAGGAAGAATGGTAAAATATTTTATTTTTAAAAAAATCAAATTAAATCTCCTTATCTTTAATATATTTTACATTAAATATTTTTATAAACGAGATATAGCTTATAATGAATTCATAATGGTTCAGCCCTTATTATATAATACAATTAAATTTTCAAAAAAAAAAAATAAAAATTTAATGGTTCAGCCCAATATAACCTATATCCACCCACAAGCTCCTAAGATTCCACTAACTTGTTTTCCTAACAAAGAAAATCCAAAGGGGGTTGGGTTGTCTTTTCAGTGCTTAGAACCAAATTCTTATCTTCAACTGATAACACACTGCCTCTAGTTGGCATCCAAGAAGATCTTTTAATAGATATTCTCAAATTACACAATTGAAAATAAAAATATCAAATCATTAAGACTCAAAAGGTAAACACAGCTCATCACGACTGGAGCCCTATCCATCAAGATCAAGAGACAAGAATCAGTTGAAGGTCCCCACCCCCCACTAGATGTTGGACTCATCTGGGGCATAAAGAACGCACCTCCTGACAACAGAAAAGCTCCTACAACTGCAATACTGGCATTACAGTATTTTTTTATCAACAATCAAAAGGCCACAACAGCTCAAAATCTTGACCATAAGCCACATGTGATCATATTCATCTATTATTAATAAAATTATCTAAAGGTCCAACATACTGTTGCAATATTGTCTAGATGCAGACATATGAAACACATGCAATTAAACACATGAATTAGCTCATCATTCACAAATCAAAGCCTGTAGGTTATAATATATTCATACATTGGTTGGTCTACAGAATATACAAATGAAAAGACAGACAATCTTGAGAAAAAAATAGTATTATATAATCCAGAATGTTTCCTCGGCAGTCTTCTGAATCACCACAATGAAGATGATGGAAGCTATATTACGGAATTTAAGGAGCAAAAGAAGATAACTAAACTGAGAACAAATTATCACTCTACTGAATCTCTGCATGCATAAGCACTGCGGTGAGGAAACTCTAGAAAATGCCTCCAGGTAAATAATATTCTTTAGAAATATTGAAGGTTTCCTGCAGAAGGAATTGTTGACAGTAGTTTCCTTGATGTTTGAGCTGGTGGTGCGAGCCCAGGGATATCTCTAATATTCTTATTGTGTGGATTTACGATCTACACACGTAAAATGTATATGAGGTTAGAACAAAAATACATGCATGCGTGCATGCTTTATGGCAAACCTACAGAAAGAAGATTTCTAAAACGACCGGCCGTTAAGTGGTAGAAATTGAAAACATAGAACTTCGGAATTTAAAACAAGCTTTTTAGGACTCAGTTGAAGCCCAAGAATGGTGTACAGAAGTTTAAGTTCCAGTCAACAGCAAGAAATAAGGTTGGGTTACGAGAGGTGCTAGTGCTTCTCGTTTTTATTTAGAGCTCATTTGATTGCTTGAAGTTAAAAATCATATTAAAAAAATTGATGAAATTTGCTAAATTCTAACTCCAAAAGCCATCTCAAAATTCCTTCAGAAATGATGATTTCATTGTTCACTCACAATGAGTGAAAACAAAATCAATATTTTCCAAAATATATTTTCCATTTGCAAGCAACCAAATGAGCCCTCACACAACGTATTTGACTCTAATGCACTGCTCGAGTTGTTAAAACATAGAATTGTATACATGCATTAAAATGAAAATTTTAACTTAAGAGTCTACGACTTTAAGTAAAATATGAAATAAAGAGAGTACCTTCACAATAACGATTGCAATTACACCACAAACAACTAAGAACAAGAAAAACATGATGCATTTATCAGTTGCAACCTGCAAGAAAAAAATTTAAAAGTCAGGACATCGAAGAAAAACCAGGAGAGAACATGATTAAAAATGAAAAAAATGAATATTGGAGTTCAGAGGCCATGGAACGACCTGCCTGCCAATCTCTTTCACAAGCTGAGTTGCCTTCTTTATAGTAAACTGGACTGTGTCAAGATCATTCACAATGCGGCCCATTTGCTCAGTCTACATCATAAAGAAGCATGGCCAAGAAATGACAAGGGGACCAAGAGAGCTCCTCAATTATATACACCACCAGATCCATCCGTTACCTCAGAAAAATAGATGCTTTTTAAAGCCTACTTACTTGGCCCTTCAAATTTGCTGCTGTCTGTGTTCCCACGTCGATTGTTTGTTCCACAACCTACCAACAAAATTTCCAACTTAGAAAGCATGGTGCGAAATATTAGAAAAAAAGATCTTTGGAGCACATAAAGTACCGCTTTTGACCGCTCAATCGCCTGATCAGTTTCTTCCATTCTCTTTGTGCCAGCAGTTATTAGCTCTTGATTTGACATAGCTGCATACGAAGCAGTCTCCACAATTAATTTGAGCAAAAATATTAAATAAGCAATCCAAACCAGATCAGGTTAAAAACTTCTGACAATGGATACAAATTCTCAACGTCAGATCTGTAGTTTTGCATCTAAAATATTTGACAAAATTCACAAGAGTTTTAAACAAACATGGTGAAAAAAAATCAGAGTTAAATATGGGAAAATAAAACTTTTTAAAATGAAATGACACTGGATGGCCCTCAGCAGATGAGCTGAGCTTTTATGTAAAACATTTGCCTAGCTTTAGTCCAAAGATGCCACTTGGACAACTAGACTGATTTAACACAAGCTGTCTGTTCTAGAGCTAAAAATTACACCTTAAATATCAGATAGGTCAGCACAAGTGATGCTTGCGTATTGCAAGAAGCTGCTCCCGTCTTTGGTTCTCCATACAAAGAAGCTCCTCTAAAACTGTGGAGCTAAAGACATATTTGAGATGTTAGGCTACTTTTTTGAGAGGATATAATGGAGATGTGTAAGGACTAAGATTTAACCAAATGTTTTGATCAAGTGATTTACCCAAGTATGAGTGGTATATAACCAAATGTTAAGTAGTAAAAAAAGAATCCATGTTACTATATGAGCAGTTACCCCACACGTTATGGTTTAATTCTAGTAGGCTGAATTGGCATCTAACGTGTGATGGACCCAGCTTAGATGTATGGTATTAAACTCGCCAACATGATCTATCAATTGTTAGTCATATTCTTTCAAATTTTCTCCTATAAGTTCACCTCCTTGATCTTTACTTTTAGTTGCCATGGATACCACATGTGATGCCTTGACAGACTGGCCCTAGTTCCTAAGTCCTTTATTGGGTTGTATCATTGTATGTGAGTCTGTTTGCAGGGTAGAGACCTCACAAAGAAAATTTGTTTTGAGGTTGCCCCAATCTCCTCCACAATCCTAATTATTTGTGGATGAGCAGATGAATGACCACAACTTTTATAACCATTCTACTAAATTACATTCATTTACGTGCTGTTCTTTGTAACGTTAGCTATCACCGTGATATATACTTCACTAATGCTACACAAGGAACTAAATACACCAAGCCAAATGGGCTATTCTACACAGAACAGAAAGATATATTAATGCACTTAAAAAATCTCAAAGAAAACCTTTCATATCAAGTTCAAAACTTTGTAGGAGATCTAAACATTGGCTAGTGTTCAAAACAACAAAGCAAACCTATAAAAAACTTCCTCCAGCCTAATGGGCTCAAAAGCCTATATATATATATATATATATATATATATATATATATATATATATATATATATATATATATATATATATATATATATATATATATATGTTCAAAGACAATGAGGACAGGGAATGCATCCCTTGGACTCATATCCATATATTGAAGTCATCAATTAGATAAGACCCAATCAATCATATAGTGGATGGGAAAGAAGAATATGCAGTGGGAAGGATAAGAAAGGAGAGATGTAGGAAGCCAAAGCAAGCAAGCATACATATTAAGGCCAACTTACATAAAAAGAGAAATTAGAGAACAACAGTGACGAGAAATAGCAAGGAGCATCCCAAACCCCAACCCCACAACCCCCCCCCCCCCCCCCCCCCCCCCCTTCTTAAAGGGCCTTGCTAGCCATACATCATTATAATGCTTTTTACATATGTTTGATACAATTATTAAATTATTAATGCAAGAGTTGAGCAAGAAATTCAAGGGAAGACCTCTACATATTAAGGCCTTCATGACTTGGCAACACATTCAATGATGATTTGTATTATCCGACTTAATTTGCCAACTGCATATTTAACTATGCGTGCCTTCAAGCTAAAATCACAACATGATAGCATTCATCTTATCAATTAATACACAAGAATTTAAGAACATTCTTTTTATAACATACCTGAAGTCCAACTTGATAAAACAAGCTTGGCCAAATTTAGCATATGATGACAATTTTTTTATTGATTTATTTAATGAAAAAAAACTGTGTTAGATGATTGATTATCTTAATAATAGACTTTTCTCCCCCTAAAGTCTGATTCCTAACCATTTGTTTGCTTATTGAAGATTAAGCATCTTGTAGAACACCATAATAGTTTTATTTTCTTCATTATAGGCAACAAGCCTACACCAAGGTTCAAACATTAGGAGCGGCTAAAAATTTCCTCATTTTCAAAAGAGAGAATGAAAGAGAAGTCATTTATCCTCATATGTTTTGACCTTAGTTGGTTAAAATTCCTTACCATTTGTGTAACTGGACCTATAAAAGTTTACAAGTGATCCAAAATTTTTATACAAGAAAAGGAGCGTTTCAAACATAACAGACAGAAAGAAATGAGTAATAGAGGGATGTCGTCTCTCACTTGATGCCAGTTGAACATTCTCGTCAGTTGTAGGGTCAACGCTTCCACCGCCCAAATCAAATAGCTCTATCCTTTTGTTGCCTAGGCTACTCATATACCTGAATTGTCAAAAGAAAAAAAACATTATTCATTAAATGTGGCTCCAAAACCGAGTCAAGAATTCGAGAGTGCCCTCTCCCTAATCCCTCCTCCCACAATTCATTATGTGGATTATATACAAACATCAAACATTTTCTGGTTTTTAGTTTAATGAGCTGACAAATTCTACTCATACCTAACATTTTCTTGATCAATAATTATGATATAAATTTCAAAAAAGCAATTTCATTCAGTTTAAATAGGATCATATAAAACCAATTACCGTGAGTAAGCACATCTTACTCCGGAGCAATTATTCATCAATCAACAAAGAAACATTAAATACCAACAAATTCTCACTTCGTCTGTTCAGTACTATTAACTCAACTATGATCACAAATTATTCTCCATCCATTTATTAATTACATCAAATAAAGATGAATAGTATAAGAAAATTCTGAGTCAGAAAATGTGATTGGGTTACATGTTAAGGAAAGCATCAACTTTAATAGGCTACTATGTATCAACTACAGTACGCCACCAAACTCAGCACAGGACAAAACTTGTTCTATGTTATTGCAAGAGCTGGCCCTGGTATTAAATTCATTAGGTGTAATTTTACCAACCATCCAAAATAGTTCAGCAAAAGAGCCAGAGAAATTTGAGCAGCTTCCTCTAACCAAAATCATGACATACAAAATTAAGGTCTTCCAATTAAGGCTTTTAGTTTCTTTTTCAGCCTTTGCCAAAAATTAAAATTTCCGATGGTTTCAATTGTTTCGCTAGTTTAGATGTTCAGTTTAAGTTATTTTTCTCTACTAAAATTACATGTTATTAATATTACATTTTAAAAAAATCACAAAAATCAAAATAGAAATAATTTTCAAGATAGGAGGCTTTTTTATGGGCCCATAAAATCTTGGTTATAAGTCCCAATAACTATTAAAATAAGGGGCATTACCACCATATGCCTATGTCTCAAAGCCAGCTTGGTAACCACAATCTTTTTAATTGTGCTTGTATTTTGTAATAATTTCAAATAAAAAGACGTATAAAAAAATTATAAATTGAAATAATTTCAAATAATAATATATCATTAATTTCTTCCATCTTTTTATAGAAAAATCTGGATGACTAATACATATACTCATTTTAGTTGATGTCCAAAATTGTGAGCAAGTAATGTAGCATGCAGTTGTAATAATAATTATTTGTACAAAAAAATTCTAATAATATTAGATAATATTAAATTTTTTAATAATTTAATTGATTATATTAAATGGATGAACAGATTATCATATTTCTAGAGAGAGTGTATCTAAGTAATATGTAAACAAAAAGCTATAGAAGGTAATAGATGTTTTCTAATGTTATGCATCATATGTCAATTACTAGATATATGACTAAGAATTGAAGCAAGAGAACTAAATTTCATACTTGTATTTAGGAGCTCACATGATGCATATAAGAGCATGGTCTAAAATTGCGCAATTCCAGTAAAAAACGCCTCAATGCTTACGCCTCAAGTTTTTTTATGAGGCTTACGCCTCAACTTGGTTGAGGTCCGCCTTGAGGCCCGCCTCGCCTCACTGGCATGAGGCTTATGCCTCACGCTATATATATTAAAACTTACATAAATCTTGAAGTAAATGTCCGACATTGGACTTTATAGGAGAGGAGGAAGGGGCGAGAGCAGTTCATCATAATGATGATTCAAATGAAGAACCCCTTAGTGATGACAGCGTTGATGACTTATGAGTTTTTATGTGATATGTCATTGCTATTTGTTTTTGAAAATTGGAATTATATGTTAATGAAAAGAATACTGGGATTTGGGAAAGATAGAATTTTGAGTTGAACTATATTTCATGTTGTCTTATTATTGGAATATTTTGATTTCACTTCATATCTTATGCTTTTTTATATTTTATATTATTCATTCATTAGTATATAAAAAAATTATCATTTTATGTTTACGCAATCTTTTGATTTTAAGGCTTACGTCTCAAAACACCTTGAGGCTTACGCCTCGCCTCACGAATGAAAAACGCCTCAATACCCGAATACGCAATTTTAAACATTGTATAAGAGCATTTGAAATATTTTTTTTTCTTGCATTTTCCTTTTATGTATTTGGTACATTCTTTATGCGACTGAGTCAATCATGACTGGGCCAAATTAGAAGCCTCTAATACAACACTTTGATGGTTATATTATCATTTGGGAGAAAATATAGCTCATAAGATCACATGATGCAAAGGGCAGCCGAAGAAGGAGACCAAGTCAAACGTATTCGATATTTTGGGGAGCTAAGCCAATCATGAGAGAAATTAGCCAAAAATTCTTAGGGAGCATCCTTGGAACATGCAAATGAAGTTCTAGACAACATCATCACCCTCCAAAATAATCACATCAAAATGCCCTTGATGTTAGTTGGCCAGCTTCTCCACTCTCTATAATTCACAAAGTTGTGTTTCATTTTAAGCCAATTATCTCCCCATAACTTAAAACTTTACAATGAGGATAAACATAGTATGAAGAACTTGATTGAATAAGGATTATTCTATGTTGACCCCTACATACAAACCATGTGAAAAGAGAAAAAAAAAACGATCATTTAGGTAATGCGTACATTGACAAAACACATCACTTAAGGGATTAAATGACCTCTGATTGCCAAATGGATGGTATCGTTGCGATCAGGATGTTGAATTCTGCTAGGTCGAAGCCCCTCGCAATTGAATCGGACGAGATCGGTCAAAAGGGATGGCCGACACCCGAAATTAAAACGCGAGGCTGATCAAACGATATCGGATCAACGAACTGACAGTGCCATTGAATCCGTAACATCGTCAGCATTGGGAATATGCATTTTATTTGATTAAATTAAATCATTTGAGGTGGTGTCGTAAATATCAAAAGCAGTTCAAATTTGAGGCGAATGTGCGCGCTATGAAGAAAAATTAGCCTCATCGGTTGCGAAATGACGTCAGATCGCAGAACGGATGACGTCATTGCGTCCGGAACGTCGTCAACATTAAAAGTCTACATCTTATTTGATTAAATTGGATCATTTGGGGTGGTGTCGTAAATTTCAAAGAACGATTCAGATATGTTACGAAGGCACGCATTACGAAGGAACTAAGCCTCGTCGTCGCCTAAATGACGTCCGATCGGCAAACGGACAGCTCCATTGCGTCCGAAACGTCGTCGACATTCAGAAAATATATTTTATTTGATAAATTTGGATCATCTGAGATGGTGTTGAATTTTTAGATGATGCAAATATGATATAAAAGCCTGCGTTACGACGGAAAAAAGGCCTCGAAGATGTTTGGGCAACGCCCGATCGACAAGCGGACAGAGCCATTGCGTCCGGAACGTCGTTAACATTCAGAAAATATATTTTATTTGATAAATTTGGATCATCTGAGATGGTGGTGGATTTCTAGGCGATGCAAATATGATATTAAGGCCTGCGTTGCGACGGAAATGAGGCCTCGACGATACTTGAACGACGTCCGATTGACAAACGGACAGCGCCATTGCGTCCGGAACATCATCGACATTCAGAGTCTACATTTTATTTAATCAAATTGGATTGTTTGATGTGGTGTCGCAAATTTTAAAGGCGATTCAAATATAATGCAAAGGTACGTGTTACGAGGGAAATTAGTCTCGTCGATAACGAAATGACGTCTGATCGCAAAACGGACAGTGCCATTATGTCCGGAACATCGTCAACATTAAGAAAAAATATATATATTTTTTATCAATTTGGATTGTTCGAGGTGGTGACACAAATTTCGAAATGATTCAAATATGACAATACGCATTTCGATAAAGATCAGGCTTCGACGTCGCTTGGACGACCTCCATTTGCCAAACGGACTGCGTCATTGCATCCAGAACATCAACAATACGCTAAATGCACTATTAATTCGTCCAATTTTGACTATTCAGCGAATTCGACACGTTAAACAAGGCGAAATGCACGCGAATCGAGAAAACACGCAAATCAAGGTGCTTTCAAATTGATTGGAACATGGCTGTCAACCTAATTAATGCTATTACTAATTATAGCAAATCATTATTAACATTGCCTATGTGTTTAAGCAAAAAAAAAAAATTGGAAAGTTAAATAAGATTTCAAATCAAATTAATTTGTAAACCTCTCTGTGCAAATCTCTGAGGGAATCCCTTGAATCCCGCTGAAATAATCCTCACCTCGGACGTTGACGTTGCTTGCCTCGCTAAATGCAATACCTCGTTAAAATGAAGAAGAGCTCATTCGTTCAAGTCCGGCTGGAAAATCGAGAGCTCTCACACCACAATTCCTAAAATCCTCCCATGCACCTGATCATTTCCTCCCCCACGGCGACAACTCCTTCCTCCGATCCAACTGAAGACCTCCATCGCTACTTCCCCCTTTCGTTAAAACGAGAAGGCTATCTCTTCTCTCGGTTAGAGAGGAAAAGCAATAAAAGAAAACCCTTCTTTCCCACCAACAGAGCTCCGGCCACCACAGCTCATACCCCATCTCAAAGCCTCTGCCGAGCTGGTCTAAGAGCCTTTACAGTGTTGTTAAATGACTAATAGCTCGGCTTCTTCAGGACAGTCCTAGCTCCCTCTGTTCACGTATAGAGCCCCCCGAGCCTCCCTTCTATTATCCTGTTCAAAGCTCAAGGCGTAACTCCAGTCCAAGTTCCGTTCAACTAGCTTCCAACATCTTCATTCCACTGCTTCTCACCACCGACCCTGGGCTTCAATCAATAAAATGCACTCTGTAGCTGCTCAGCAACTCCACAACAGCAGCAGGCAAACAAATGTCAGGCTCTCCTTCGGGCTCTGTCCAATACCAACTACAGCAGATCCTTCCATCTCTTCTCCCTCAATCACTGAATCCACCTGAATGCCAAACAGCCGCTTGCGAGCTCCAACCAAGGCCCGTTTGGTCTTTTGCTGTGACCGATTCAGCTAGTCTGTCTCAAAGCACTTATAGAATACTTAAACTACCAATCCAAGCCACACTCCACTCGAGGAAGGTTAAGGAAGACGGCTTGGCCCAAAAGCTTCTTGGAAAGAGAACAGATCATTCTGTGAGGCTTATGAGAGATTTGCAATAGGAGAAAGTATGGATAGAAAAGCAAAATGATCAGAGTTGGCAGAATAGTTGCACAAGCATTTTGTGGCTGAAGCTATAGAGTGTCATCAATGAATAATTAAGTTGCATCCTTGATTTCTATACCTGATGTAACCTTCTTCCAAATGAACAAGTTTAGAAGTCATTGGAGCATATTCTTTATACATAGGCAATTTGTTATCCAGCAAGTGGATATGTCCCATAAGAATGAACAGGAGATTAAGATCAGTACAGGAATCATGCTATCGATATGCCGTTGAAGTCCTGATTATGTTCCATTAAAGATATTTTTAATTGAAGATGACACTGTTTTGAAATCTTTCAATCACTTCTTGTGTGTGTGAGTTTTTATTTGTTTAGATACACATGTATATATATTTTCTTATAAAAAAAGAGAGATTGTTTAAAAAAAAGAGAGCAAAAGAAAAAGAGAGAGAAAATACAAAAAAAAAGAGATTTGTTGTGTTTTGTGCATCTCGCCGACTTCACCAACCATCACGAAGGTATGAATTTCCAACTCAGATTCTCGTTTCGGTGTTCGTGGCGCACCGAAAAAACCGCCCATAGACGCCTTTATTGCGCGTGGTGGGATGGGACCCCGGTGCGGCGCCTACGACGAGGCGGGCAATCACCTAAACTCCATTTCGATGTTCGCGGCGCACCGGAAAACCGCCTATACACGCCTTTATTGCGCGTGGTGGGATGGGACCCCGGTGCAGCGCCTACAACGAAGCGGGGTCATTTATAAGTACCCTCGAGCGAGGGGAAAACAAACTGTGTTTTTTCTTTATTGTTATTTTTATGCATGTGCACTCGAAGACCCCATACACGCCTTTATTGCGCGTGGTGGGAGAAAAGTACACGGCCGCGGTGTCCTCGTCCGAGGGCACCTACCATACACGCCTTTATTGCGCGTGGTGGGAAGGCTAGTCTCCCAAAATTTCCCCTAAACGGGGGAGACGCCGGGAGGCTGCCGAAATTTTGTCTGAAAAAGACAAGGACTTGGACAGAATTTGGACATATTGGACTTGAACTTGTGGACCAAATAAAAAAGACTAATTTTGAATTTAATAAAAATAAAATTGAAATGAGCTCATACTTTAAAATGATTTGAAAATTTGAGTAAAAATTTGAATGAATAAAAAAGAGAATAAGACTTATGATTGCAACCAAATTGTGCTCAAATGAACATTAAATGATTATGTCATTCAAAATCAAATGAAGTTGAATATAAGAGAACAACACCAAATTGAGCTTCATGTAAGATTGATAATTGCAATCAAATATCAATTGATCAAAATGATGTATTCATAAGGAAGGTGTAATATTCAAGCATCATGTGTTGATCATGATCATCCAAACAAGGATCAAGTGAACAAATGCAAGAGATATCATCTTGAACATGAGTTTCATATGGAGTTTGAAATATTTGAACAAACAACTCTCTTGTAACATGCCTATAGAAATGAAAGGATAAATAAATGACAATCATCTCCATTCAAATACAAAAAAAAAAAGGATGTTATGAAAGGCATGGCTTGGTTTCAAAGTCACTATGTGAGGATTCTAAAAGCATGATAGTCAACTTGTAATATTGGGCATAATTCACTCAAAAGTGACAATTAATTGGCCAAGAATGAGGCATGTCATGAGTATAAGCCATATATCTCAATCATGTTCTTAAGTGATTGAAACTAATTGAATAAGTGGCACAATCATAAGTGAGATGTGAAGAACATAAGATTATGATTTTCAATCCATCAAATTGCAAGTGATAATAAGTGCCTCTTATGTTCTACAAAGAAGTTCTCTACGAACCCATTTGACATACTAGTAGAAGATGTACGACAAATGTGGTAGTATTCCAAGCAAGGTGCTAATAAAAAATGGAGTTCCCAAATAAATGTTGAAAAGCTCTTGTACTAATCAAAATGCAAGCTAATAGCTTCTTCCAAGGGCAACGAGAAGCTTATGACATTCAACATAATTCTCACACAAGCAACATATTTGCAAAGTAGATGAGTATGGAGAAATACAATAGTGAAGGAGTTGTTCACAACCAAAGCAAGGGAGAGGAAGAAGAAGCGGATTCTTAGTTATCAATTCAGATTAATATATAAATGAGCACACAACAGTCCACTTTCAAATGAGGATAATAGATGTACTACAAGACTCTTGATTTATGTATAACCAACATGAAATCTGCGGTGCTCACATCAATTGACCAATGAACTCGTATGCTGAAGATTGGAAGCCCCAATGAAGAAAACTATTAGTTGATGCAACGACTGACATACAACAGATACAAGCACCCGCAGACTCTTGTAGCAAGGATACTCTAGCATCCTCGTAGTCAACATCAAGATGCAAATAAGCATATTGATCCGCGAGCAAACAAGGATAAAAAGATCTGCAACACATATCAGCTCTCTATAAAGACAAATGTATGTGTGACACGCCACTTATGGGTAGATGCAGAAAGACTTCAGTAAATGCAGTATCCTGAAGTCAATTTTAGCCTATAAAGGAAGACATCTACCTACCTACATACAACAGTGGCGGATGCACTGAAAAGATCAAGGACCAAAATCAAATGCATAGAGAATACGACAAGTGTAAGAATCCACAAACAAGGCAGGAGATTAGTTAGTGCACTATGACCCGCCTACAAAAGTCAACAAATAGTGCACGACAGTCTACCTGTACGAAGCAGTGAACAATTCTATTCAGAAGCTGCTACGCCACGCCACCGGATCTGCAACATCCGTACAAGCAGACAGAAGGCGTCTATTCCAAGAATACCCCCCGCACGTGCACTGTAATTTGTATACACATAGGTACCCTAAGGAGGAAAATACAATCCAAACCCGCATGGGCCCCGGCGAGCGTGTTATTGGTACACACGTGACGTCTAGGGATGCTGCGCGGGTTGACAAGTGAATTCTAGTTCGAACCCGATCCTCCTACATGGGTTAATAGGAGTCGACAAGGTTTGAACTCTTAAACAAATATACGGTTGCTACGACCGGTATATTTGTCTTAATACATTCATCTTAGGCCTTTAAGGCCTATAACAAAGAGAATTCACTAATGAGGGCATAAAGCCTACGAAACCCGATCCTCTGTCGACAGCCCGACAGAGTTGACAAGGTTCAATCCATAAAAAGAAATGACCCCCAAACACCCCGATGATGGCCGTGTTGAATGCAGATCTCAACCGGAGGGGTTCCCAAATACTTTCAATCGTTTCCCAAATATCCACAAAAAATACAAAAATCCAAAATCCCAAAACTCAAAATATTTAAATTTGAAATTCAACTCATTAATCACTTAAAGCAAAATTCATCCACCCTCCACAACAGTTTGTCGAGGTGGACAAATTAAAATCAACTTCAGCTCACAAAGAGCGAAATGCCTAGTCGAAAATATCACTAGGATCCATTCTCAAACAATCTCCTGCCAGTAAGGACGTGGTAAGTGTCCTCTAACCGGCGGTTGACCGTCAAATGGCACCGCAGGATAAACGGTTACGACGACCCGGGGCACTCTGAACCGAGTGGTTTTGCCGCCAAATGGCACCACAATATACCGGTTATGGCCAGAGCCAATACGCTCCTTATTGGCATCAAATCCTTGAGATATGAATCAATAGAATATGATTGATAGGGCACAAAGCCCTCTGTTAGCTAAGGTGGATTCAAATTTGTCCCCTTAGACAAACATCCAACCCCGGTCTACAAAGTCCCCTTGGACGAAGCAACCCATGGCTGCCGACAAGGATCCTTCTGTCAAGTTGGGTCGACTACCTCCTCTGACTAAGTAGACCAGGGACCACGATGGCCCGGGACGACGGAACCATGGGATCTTGATCGGGTCTATCATCCATTCCCCCACCATCCGATTTAAGTGCATGATGGTGAAATTTCTATTTTTAAATATCAAACTTTTCAAACCCTTCCAAACCCAATTTCCAAATCCAATTTCTACTAATATCAAAATCCATTGCTGCTACTATATGCCAGATAACACGTACACTCTACGTATCTGATTGACGACTAGCCTTAATCGAAAGTTCTCTCTCGTGATCGGGAGGGGTAATTAACTATAGGGGCTTGCGCCTATAGGAAACCAGAACTCAGATCATAAAGTCCTCACAAAATGAGGGCGAAATCTATTGGTAGTGTCTTATCTACAAACCCATCTGCCTTCCAAAATTTACCTCGGAACTTAGTTCGTTAAAACTCCCTCGCCGAATAAGAAAAGCGAGCGGAGGCCGAGGCCGAATTTTCGGAGCCCACAGATTTCTGGCGACTCCGCTGGGGATTGGTTTCTCTTTTCATCTTTGGCTAGTTGTCTCAGTGTTATAGTAGTAGCAAAAAAAAAAATATAATGATAATATTGAGCTCTGTACGGTGAACATCAGGATGTGACATTTGGTCCCTGTATCCAAAGATCCATCACTGAAAGGTCTCGATAGAGCCAAAAGCCAACAATCGGAGTCGCCCCCAGATTTCTGGCGACTCCACTGAGGATTGGTTTCTCTTTCCATCTCTGGCTAGTCACTTATATGCTATAGTAGCAGTAAAAAAAAAAAATAATAATGAAAATACTATGCTCTATGCGATGAACATCAGGATGTGACATTTGGTCATTATGTCCAAAGATCCATTACTGAAAGGTCCCGATAGAGCTAAAAGCTACTATCTTTCATGATGGTAGAGCAAAGAAAGAATAAAACTCTGTACGGTGAATATCAGGATGTGATATTTGGTTCTTATGTCCAAAGATCCATCACTGAAAGGTCCCGATAGAACTAAAAGCTACCATCTTTTATTATGGTAGTGCAAAGAAAGAATAAATATGTATACGATGAACATCAGGATGTGATATTTGATCCTTATATCCAAAAATCCATCACTGAAAGGTCCCGATAGAGTTAAAAGCTACCATCTTTTATGATGGTACATCAAAGAAAGAATAAAGATGTGTACGGTGAACATCAGGATGTGACATTTAGTCCTTATGTCCAAAGATCCATCACTGAAAGGTCCCGATAGAACTAAAAGCTACTATATTTTATGAAGGTAGAGCAAAGAAAAAATAAAGCTTTGTGCAGTGTACATCAGGATGTGACATTTAGTACTTATGTCCAAAAATTCATCACTGAAAGGTCCCGATAGAGGAAAAAGAAACCATCTATTATTATGGTAACACAAAGAAAGAATCAAGATATGTACGGTGAGCATCGGGGTGTGACACTTGGACGCATATCCAAGAATCCACCGTCGAAAGGTCCTGACATAAGTAAAAATAGATATATAGATCCATATTTTTAGAAATTTAAAAAAAAAAAAAATAATTGTGTGACATCTAGTGTGTAACCCTAGAGATCCATCATTAAAAAAAATTCATCAAAAGTGGATCCTAAAAATGACCCCTACAGACATTATTCTCAATGGTCGACATCTTGAAGAATCCTTCAAGAAATCCCATTGCTTTTCAACTATATCTTCTCGGAATGAGGAAGATCTTTGTCTGACCTTCATCAGTGTCATTCTATCAGAAGACTAAGCGGAAGAAATAAAAGAACTTCTCTATGAATTCAGGGATTACTTTGCCTAGACATATGCTGAGATGCCCAGCTTATCCCTTGATGTGATAATTCACAAGTTAGTCATCAAGCATGATGCAGCACCTGTCAAGCAAGTTTCAAGGTCATTGATATTGAAGATTGAAGAACAGGTGATTGCAAAGAAAAAGAAGCTCATAAAAACATGTTTTATCCGTAAAGAAAAATATGCTGGTTGGATCGCCAATATTATCCCGGTAAAGAAGAAGAACGATCAGAGTCGTATCTGTATCGAATTTCGGGACCTCGAGAAGGCGTGCCCAAAAGATGATTTTTTTTTTCTCCATGAATCAGAACTACTAGTGGATAACACATCCAACTGCGACATGTTCTCATTTATGGATGGATCATCGGGCTACAACCAAATTAAAAATGACGACTGAAGATGAAAAGTATATATCATTCAGAATACTTATAGGCAAATTCTACTACACAATCATGTATTTCGGCCCAAAGAATACTAGTGTCACCTATCAACGGGTAATAACACGTGTATTTGATGAATTAATACATAAAAAGGTTGAGTGTTATATTCTTGGTACTGAGGAGATCAATCATCATACACTGAAAAATCGGTGGCAAATTCGTATCCAACTTGGAGGGGCCTTTTGTCGTCGAGAAGGTATTTTAAGGAGGAGCCTATCAGTTGATCGATTTGGATGGTCAGAGACCTATACCACCAATCAACGGTTGATATCTAAAGAAATACTACACATAAAACTGCATAAGAAAATGTTGTATTCAATGTGTTATGTCTTTTATACTTGTTTGTCATCACATACGCACTGTATATTTTGAAATTCTCTTGTATAACAAGAATGCATTTCAAAAAATTTCCATCAGACTGGGGGCATTTTTAATATTTATTTGGATCGACATCGCGCTGCGTGCCGAGATCCCCAAATAAATATTTAAAATCTCAAAGATAAAAGCCTATCCAAAATGTCCCTACGAGACAGGGGGCATTTTAAATATTCATTTGGGTCGACATCGTGCTACACGCCGAGATCCCCAAATGAATATTTAAAATCTTGAAACTCCAAATTTATTTCATTCTAAAATGTCCATGCGAGACAGGGGGCATTTTAAATATTTATTCGGGTCGACATCGCGCTGCATGTCGAGATCCCCGAATAAATATTTAAAATTATTAATACAAATATTCTTTTATGCTGAAGAATACAAAGATTTCTTTTTCAAAGTATATGCAGGTGGTCTTTCAAGAGTTAGAGACAACACCTTCTACAACAAACCAAGACTCAAAAGTCAAGAAAGAGACTTTTGTGGCTACACACTCCTACAAAATTGAGCCGAAGAAGCTTGAAGTCTTTCGATAGCCTGAAGCTTAAGGTTTGAATGGGTGTAAAAGGTCGGATCCAACACGCCCAAATATGGCCGGATCGCTGGCAGCTCCGTCTACTCAACAAGCCATAAGAAAGGTCGTAGTAGCGGAACCCCCACTTCGTCAACCCGTCAGTAGGGACTGTAGGAAGTACGAAAGTTAATTTGACTCGACCAGTTCAAGTAATCGTAGTCTACAAAATTCTCCTAAATGACTGGAGAATCAAAGTTCCAGTGGAAGGATGAGTCTCAAGCAACTACCAAATATTCGTAGGCTCCGAAATCTGCAACCACAAAGGATGACTCCAAATCTATCAACTTCAGCAAAATCAACATTGGGGAGTGCAATTCTCATAGCTCGAGTCTGAAGCCTGAATGGGTGTAAGAGGTCGGATCCAACACGCCCAAATATGGCCGGATCGCTGACAGCTCTGTCTACTCAACACGCCATAAGAAAGGCCGTAGTAGATGAACCCCCATCTCAGTAACTAGAGGACAAAGAGCTATTAAATTCTAGCTCTCCTGATCTGATAAACTCAAGTGATTCAAATTAAAGTCTTCTCAAGTGGTTAAGGATTAAGATACTACATACGTTCGGTACTATCAATTGAATCCAGAACCTGCAAATCCTTCAACAAATCCGTAAAGCACAAAGCGAGGATCGAAAGAATTTTTCTTCAACAAGTCCGCCAAAGCACAATGCAAAGGACCGAAGAAAATTATCCCACAGTTCACACAAAGCCTAAGACTGAACTAAGTGGATCATGTCATCAACAAGTCCATTATGCACAAAGCTCTGGACTGATGACTTTTTGCCACCGACCTAGTACAAACCTAAGGGTTTAGGTCACCGGCATCTACCCCTTCATCAAGCCCGCCAAAGCTATAAGCAAAGGGAAGAAGGCATACAAATTTTCTGACAAGTCACCAAAGACAAATCAGACAATCCTTCACCAAGTCCGCAGCACAAAGCACATGACAGAATGATCAAAATCTCATGACTCAGGCCAAGGCCGTAGAATGAGCACCCTGGATGACATCTACGAATGTCCCTAAAGACTGGGGGCATTTTAAATATTTATTTGGGTCGACATCGTCCCGTATGCCGAGATCTCCAAATAAATATTTAAAATTTTATCAAGATACAACCAAATGATGAAAGAATGTTGGGCATATACAGAAAGGCTATAAATTAAAGTGAACATGGAAATTGAAGAAAACAAATGGCGAAGATGTTATCTACCGTTGTCAATCTACAGTGTGATGCTTTAGAGAGCTGAGTACGAAGTACTTTATCACCATCCCGTGTTCTACTTGATCAAGAGCAAATATATCAATAATGCTGAAGGTTACATACGTATCTAAGGATCCACGAAGGAACAAAGGTGGACTCTTGAAGATCTACATAATGAAAATTCCAGCATGACATCCAAGCAAATTTTTGGAGATCCACTAAATAAAAATCTTAGTGTGACATCCAAACATATTTTTGGAGATCCACTAAAAGAAAATTCTAATGTGACATCCAAATAAAATTTTAGAGATCCACTAAAATAAAATTTTAGTGTGACATCCAAACAAATTTTTGGAGATCCACTAAAAGAGAGCAGTGTGACATCTAAACAAGTTTTGGAGATCCACTAAATGAAAAGCCTTAGTGTGACATCCGAGCAAATTCTTGGAGATCCGCTAAATGGAATCCCTAGTGTGACATCTAGAACGAATATCTAGAGATCCATAGGGTCAATCAACATACAACAAACGTGATTCGCTCTAAACGCGTACCACATTTGTTGGGGGGCATTTGTTGACCCCTACATACAAACCATGTGAAAAGAGAGAAAAAAAACGATCATTTAGGTAATGCGTACATTGACAAAACACATCACTTAAGGGATTAAATGACCTCTGATTGCCAAATGAATGGTATCGTTGCGATCAGGATGTTGAATTCTGCTAGGTCGAAGCCCCTCGCAATTGAATCGGACGAGATCGGTCAAAAGGGATGGCCGACACCCGAAATTAAAGCGCGAGGCTGATCAAACGATATCGGATCAACGAACGGACAGTGCCATTGAATCCATAACATCGTCAGCATTGGGAATATGCATTTTATTTGATTAAATTAAATCATTTGAGGTGGTGTCGTAAATATCAAAAGCAGTTCAAATTTGAGGCGAAGGTGCGCGCTATGAAGAAAAATTAGCCTCGTCGGTGGCGAAATGACGTCAGATCGCAAAACGGATGACGTCATTGCGTCCGGAACGTCGTCAACATTAAAAGTCTACATCTTATTTGATTAAATTGGATCATTTGGGGTGGTGTCGTAAATTTCAAAGAACGATTCAGATATGTTACGAAGGCACGCATTACGAAGGAACTAAGCCTCGTCGTCGCCTAAATGACGTCCGATCGGCAAACGGACAGCTCCATTGCGTCCGAAACGTCGTCGACATTCAGAAAATATATTTTATTTGATAAATTTGGATCATCTGAGATGGTGTTGAATTTTTAGATGATGCAAATATGATATAAAGGCCTGCGTTACGACGGAAAAAAGGCCTCGAAGATGTTTGGGCAACGCCCGATCGACAAGCGGACAGAGCCATTGCGTCCGGAACGTCGTTAACATTCAGAAAATATATTTTATTTGATAAATTTGGATCATCTGAGATGGTGGTGGATTTCTAGGCGATGCAAATATGATATTAAGGCCTGCGTTGCGACGGAAATGAGGCCTCGACGATACTTGAACGACGTCCGATTGACAAACGGACAGCGCCATTGCGTCCGGAACATCATCGACATTCAGAGTCTACATTTTATTTAATCAAATTGGATTGTTTGATGTGGTGTCGCAAATTTTAAAGGCGATTCAAATATAATGCAAAGGCACGTGTTACGAGGGAAATTAGTCTCGTCGATAACGAAATGACGTCTGATCGCAAAACGGACAGTGCCATTATGTCCGGAACATCGTCAACATTAAGAAAAAATATATATATTTTTTATCAATTTGGATTGTTCGAGGTGGTGACACAAATTTCGAAATGATTCAAATATGACAATACGCATTTCGATAAAGATCAGGCTTCGACGTCGCTTGGACGACCTCCATTTGCCAAACGGACTGCGTCATTGCATCCGGAACATCAACAATACGCTAAATGCACTATTAATTCGTCCAATTTTGACTATTCAGCGAATTCGACAAGTTAAACAAGGCGAAATGCACGCGAATCGAGAAAACACGCAAATCAAGGTGCTTTCAAATTGATTGGAACATGGCTGTCAACCTAATTAATGCTATTACTAATTATAGCAAATCATTATTAACATTGCCTATGTGTTTAAGCAAAAAAAAAAAATTGGAAAGTTAAATAAGATTTCAAATCAAATTAATTTGTAAACCTCTCTGTGCAAATCTCTGAGGGAATCCCTTGAATCCCGCTGAAATAATCCTCACCTCGGACGTTGACGTTGCTTGCCTCGCTAAATGCAATACCTCGTTAAAATGAAGAAGAGCTCATTCGTTCAAGTCCGGCTGGAAAATCGAGAGCTCTCACACCACAATTCCTAAAATCCTCCCATGCACCTGATCATTTCCTCCCCCACGGCGACAACTCCTTCCTCCGATCCAACTGAAGACCTCCATCGCTACTTCCCCCTTTCGTTAAAACGAGAAGGCTATCTCTTCTCTCGGTTAGAGAGGAAAAGCAATAAAAGAAAACCCTTCTTTCCCACCAACAGAGCTCCGGCCACCACAGCTCATACCCCATCTCAAAGCCTCTGCCGAGCTGGTCTAAGAGCCTTTACAGTGTTGTTAAATGACTAATAGCTCGGCTTCTTCAGGACAGTCCTAGCTCCCTCTGTTCACGTATAGAGCCCCCGAGCCTCCCTTCTATTATCCTGTTCAAAGCTCAAGGCGTAACTCCAGTCCAAGTTCCGTTCAACTAGCTTCCAACATCTTCATTCCACTGCTTCTCACCACCGACCCTGGGCTTCAATCAATAAAATGCACTCTGTAGCTGCTCAGCAACTCCACAACAGCAGCAGGCAAACAAATGTCAGGCTCTCCTTCGGGCTCTGTCCAATACCAACTACAGCAGATCCTTCCATCTCTTCTCCCTCAATCACTGAATCCACCTGAATGCCAAACAGCCGCTTGCGAGCTCCAACCAACGCCCGTTTGGTCTTTTGCTGTGACCGATTCAGCTAGTCTGTCTCAAAGCACTTATAGAATACTTAAACTACCAATCCAAGCCACACTCCACTCGAGGAAGGTTAAGGAAGACGGCTTGGCCCAAAAGCTTCTTGGAAAGAGAACAGATCATTCTGTGAGGCTTATGAGAGATTTGCAATAGGAGAAAGTATAGATAGAAAAGCAAAATGATCAGAGTTGGCAGAATAGTTGCACAAGCATTTTGTGGCTGAAGCTATAGAGTGTCATCAATGAATAATTAAGTTGCATCCTTGATTTCTATACCTGATGTAACCTTCTTCCAAATGAACAAGTTTAGAAGTCATTGGAGCATATTCTTTATACATAGGCAATTTGTTATCCAGCAAGTGGATATGTCCCATAAGAATGAACAGGAGATTAAGATCAGTACAGGAATCATGCTATCGATATGCCGTTGAAGTCCTAATTATGTTCCGTTAAAGATATTTTTAATTGAAGATGACACTGTTTTGAAATCTTTCAATCACTTCTTGTGTGTGTGAGTTTTTATTTGTTTAGATACACATGTATATGTATTTTCTTATAAAAAAAGAGAGATTGTTTAAAAAAAAGAGAGCAAAAGAAAAAGAGAGAGAAAATACAAAAAAAAGGAATTTGTTGTGTTTTGTGCATCTCGCCGACTTCACCAACCATCACGAAGGTATGAATTTCCAACTCAGATTCTCGTTTCGGTGTTCGTGGCGCACCGAAAAAACCGCCCATAGACGCCTTTATTGCGCGTGGTGGGATGGGACCCCGGTGCAGCGCCTACGACGAGGCGGGCAATCACCTAAACTCCATTTCGATGTTCGCGGCGCACCGGAAAACCGCCTATACACGCCTTTATTGCGCGTGGTGGGATGGGACCCCGGTGCAGCGCCTACGACGAAGCGGGGTCAGTTATAAGTACCCTCGAGCGAGGGGAAAACAAACTGTGTTTTTTCTTTATTGTTATTTTTATGCAGGTGCACTCGAAGACCCCATACACGCCTTTATTGCACGTGGTGGGAGAAAAGTACACGGCCGCGGTGTCCTCGTCCGAGGGCACCTACCATACACGCCTTTATTGCGCGTGGTGGGAAGGCTAGTCTCCCAAAATTTCCCCTAAACGGGGGAGACGCCGGGAGGCTGCCGAAATTTTGTCTGAAAAAGACAAGGACTTGGACAGAATTTGGACATATTGGACTTGAACTTGTGGACCAAATAAAAAAGACTAATTTTGAATTTAATAAAAATAAAATTGAAATGAGCTCATACTTTAAAATGATTTGAAAATTTGAGTAAAAATTTGAATGAATAAAAAAGAGAATAAGACTTATGATTGCAACCAAATTGTGCTCAAATGAACATTAAATGATTATGTCATTCAAAATCAAATGAAGTTGAATATAAGAGAACAACACCAAATTGAGCTTCATGTAAGATTGATAATTGCAATCAAATATCAATTGATCAAAATGATGTATTCATAAGGAAGGTGTAATATTCAAGCATCATGTGTTGATCATGATCATCCAAACAAGGATCAAGTGAACAAATGCAAGAGATATCATCTTGAACATGAGTTTCATATGGAGTTTGAAATATTTGAACAAACAACTCTCTTGTAACATGCCTATAGAAATGAAAGGATAAATAAATGACAATCATCTCCATTCAAATACAAAAAAAAAAGGATGTTATGAAAGGCATGGCTTGGTTTCAAAGTCACTATGTGAGGATTCTAAAAGCATGATAGTCAACTTGTAATATTGGGCATAATTCACTCAAAAGTGACAATTAATTGGCCAAGAATGAGGCATGTCATGAGTATAAGCCATATATCTCAATCATGTTCTTAAGTGATTGAAACTAATTGAATAAGTGGCACAATCATAAGTGAGATGTGAAGAACATAAGATTCTGATTTTCAATCCATCAAATTGCAAGTGATAATAAGTGCCTCTTATGTTCTACAAATAAGTTCTCTACGAACCCATTTGACATACTAGTAGAAGATTTACGACAAATGTGGTAGTATTCCAAGCAAGGTGCTAATAAAAAATGGAGTTCCCAAATAAATGTTGAAAAGCTCTTGTACCAATCAAAATGCAAGCTAATAGCTTCTTCCAAGGGCAACGAGAAGCTTATGACATTCAACATAATTCTCACACAAGCAACATATTTGCAAAGTAGATGAGTATGGAGAAATACAATAGTGAAGGAGTTGTTCACAACCAAAGCAAGGGAGAGGAAGAAGAAGCGGATTCTTAGTTATCAATTCAGATTAATATATAAATGAGCACACAACAGTCCACTTTCAAATGAGGATAATAGATGTACTACAAGACTCTTGATTTATGTATAACCAACATGAAATCTGCAGTGCTCACATCAATTGACCAATGAACTCGTATGCTGAAGATTGGAAGCCCCAATGAAGAAAACTATTAGTTGATGCAACGACTGACATACAACAGATACAAGCACCCGCAGACTCTTGTAGCAAGGATACTCTAGCATCCTCGTAGTCAACATCAAGATGCAAATAAGCATATTGATCAGCGAGCAAACAAGGATAAAAAGATCTGCAACACATATCAGCTCTCTATAAAGACAAATGTATGTGTGACACGCCACTAATGGGTAGATGCAGAAAGACTTCAGTAAATGCAGTATCCTGAAGTCAATTTTAGCCTATAAAGGAAGACATCTACCTACCTACATACAACAGTGGCGGATGCACTGAAAAGACCAAGGACCAAAATCAAATGCATAGAGAATACGACAAGTGTAAGAATCCACAAACAAGGCAGGAGATTAGTTAGTGCACTATGACCCGCCTACAAAAGTCAACAAATAGTGCACGACAGTCTACCTGTACGAAGCAGTGAACAATTCTATTCAGAAGCTGCTACGCCACGCCACCGGATCTGCAACATCCGTACAAGCAGACAGAAGGCGTCTATTCCAAGAATACCCCCCGCACGTGCACTGTAATTTGTATACACATAGGTACACTAAGGGGGAAAATACAATCCAAACCCGCATGGGCCCCGGCGAGCGTGTTATTGGTACACACGTGACGTCTAGGGATGCTGCGCGGGTTGACAAGTGAATTCTAGTTCGAACCCGATCCTCCTATATGGGTTAATAGGAGTCGACAAGGTTTGAACTCTTAAACAAATATACGGTTGCTACGACCGGTATATTTGTCTTAATACATTCATCTTAGGCCTTTAAGGCCTATAACAAAGAGAATTCACTAATGAGGGCATAAAGCCTACGAAACCCGATCCTCTGTCGACAGCCCGACAGAGTTGACAAGGTTCAATCCATAAAAAGAAATGACCCCCAAACACCCCGATGATGGCCGTGTTGAATGCAGATCTCAACCGGAGGGGTTCCCAAATACTTTCAATCGTTTCCCAAATATCCACAAAAAATACAAAAATCCAAAATCCCAAAACTCAAAATATTTAAATTTGAAATTCAACCCATTAATCACTTAAAGCAAAATTCATCCACCCTCCACAACAGTTTGTCGAGGTGGACAAATTAAAATCAACTTCAGCTCACAAAGAGCGAAATGCCTAGTCGAAAATATCACTAGGATCCATTCTCAAACAATCTCCTGCCAGTAAGGACGTGGTACGTGTCCTCTAACCGGCGGTTGACCGTCAAATGACACCGCAGGATAAACGGTTACGACGACCCGGGGCCCTCTGAACCGAGTGGTTTTGCCGCCAAATGGCACCACAATATACCGGTTATGGCCAGAGCCAATACGCTCCTTATTGGCATCAAATCCTTGAGATATGAATCAATAGGATATGATTGATAGGGCACAAAGCCCTCTGTTAGCTAAGGTGGATTCAAATTTGTCCCCTTAGACAAACATCCAACCCCGGTCTACAAGGTCCCCTTGGACGAAGCAACCCATGGCTGCCGACAAGGATTCTTCTGTCAGGTTGGGTCGACTACCTCCTCTGACTAAGTAGACCAGGGACCACGATGGCCCGGGACGACGGAACCATGGGATCTTGATCGGGTCTATCATCCATTCCCCCACCATCCGATTTAAGTGCATGATGGTGAAATTTCTATTTTTAAATATCAAACTTTTCAAACCTTTCCAAACCCAATTTCCAAATCCAATTTCTACCAATATCAAAATCCATTGCTGCTACGATATGCCAGATAACACGTACACTCTACGTATCTGATTGACGACTAGCCTTAATCGAAAGTTCTCTCTCGTGATCGGGAGGGGTAATTAACTATAGGGGCTTGCGCCTATAGGAAACCAGAACTCAGATCATAAAGTCCTCACAAAATGAGGGCGAAATCTCTGGGTAGTGTCTTATCTACAAACCCATCTGCCTTCCAAAATTTACCTCGGAACTTAGTTCGTTAAAACTCCCTCGCCGAATAAGAAAAGCGAGCGGAGGCCGAGGCCGAATTTTCGGAGCCCACATTCTAGAGTTTTGAAAAGAAATAAAAGTCACCTTCCTTGGCTACTTGGTGGTCAACCTTCTATTGACCTGCATCTTATATCCAAAAGAAATAAAAAGAAAGAAGCTCAAAATCTTACCTTGACTATCGGATCCAAGAATTCCGTTGGCAGAGTCGCTCCCGCAAATCCCGCTCCGTACCTCGTATCCGTCAAAAAACCTGCCGAAATCCCGCTGTTCGGCGCCGTCTGCAGCGTATCCCGAAAACCTTGCGCACTTCCTGCGTAAATCCCGTGATCTTGCGCCTTTTCCATGTCTATAAAACGAAGGGGGAGAGGCTCCCGTTCATCACTTCCCCACTCGATCGCAGGAGCTCCCCAACCCGTCGCCTGCTCTGGCCGATCCCATTCCACCGAGCTCGATCCCGATCCCCCCCTCCAAGCCGAGCACCTACCTCCACTCCAGCAGGTCGACGACTCCCCGAACCCCACCTTCCGACCTGCTCTATCCCAGAGAGAGAGAGAGAGAGAGAGGAAGCCTTACCTCACGCCGACTGCCCTAGCCTCCTCCTCCGCCGACTTTGCTCCTTCGAAGACCTCCCCTGCCTCTCGGTTCAGTAGTCACGACATTTTGGTCGAGACGCAAGAACGGGAGCTCCCTTGCCGTGAAGGTAATTCCCTCCCTTTCACGCGCTTCTTCGGTCGATCTCTGGCCGATCTAGAGAAGAAGAGAGGGTGAGGATCCTTTTATTATTATTATTATTATTATTATTATTTTATAATAATAGTATTATTTTTATGTTATTTATTATAATATTTATTAATTATGTTTGATAATTATTTAATTATAATAATAATTAATTATCTAATTATAAATTAATTAATAATTAATAGTTAATTACAATTATAATTATTTAATTAATTATAATTAATTTCGATTAATTATAATTAATCATTAATTAATTATGATTATAATTAACTTATTAATTATAATTAATTAATAATTAGCGATTAATTATTAATAATAATTATTTAATTATTATCATAATTAATATAAATCATAATAAATAATTATAATAATAATGCTCCTCTCACTCGATCAACGTGCCGATGACCCCGCGCAGGTATAAAAAATCCTAAACACTAAAACTCTGAGAACTCGTTTCGATGCATGCGGCGAGACAAAACGACCACCTATACACGCTTTTCTTAGCGTGGTGGGAGGGAGTGCGTCCCGACGCTTGCGACGAAGCGGGTAATCACCTAATTCCTTCTTCGAAGTTCGTATCGCCTTGGAAACCCCGCCTATACACGCTTTTCTTAGCGTGGTGGGAAGGGATCCCAGTGCGATGCGCACGACGAAGCAGGGATACCCATAAGTACCCGTTTGCGGGGAAATAACTGTTCTTTTATTGCAAAATATTTTCAAAAAAATTAAAAAAAAATACTTTTTTACAAACAAAAAAAATACCCATACACGCTTTTCTTAGCGTGGTGGGGGATCAAATTTACACGGCCGCGGTGTCCTCGAAAGGGGGCACCTACCATACACGCTTTTCTTAGCGTGGTGGGAAAGGCCCAGTTTTCCGTAGTTTTCCCCTAAACGGGGGAGACGCCGGAAGGCTGCCGAAATTTCGGGTGAACGCAATGGACTTGATTACACTCGAATGACATGCAAGAACAAAGAGCTAGAACTTGGTTGAACTCAAAGGACGATCGAACTTGGACTCAGCTTGTGAACATTTGGACTTGATTGAACGGTGGACTCGGACTTATAAACTTGATTCAATCGACCTAAGTGAACTCAAACCGAAACAAATTTAAAAAAATATGAGATTTCAAATTACATTTGATTTAAAAATCAAATGAGGAGAACAATTTGAGACCTGGACTTGATTGAACACAGAAGAATAGCAGAGGACTATACTCGAACATGGCTTGAACTTGCAAAGTGAAATTAAACATGAACTTAAAGGACTACAGGGGGCTCGAATGAAGGAAAGAGGATCTTCTTAAGCTTGAATTGTACTCAAAATTCAAATCATTTGGACTTGGACTTAATTGAGGCTTAAATGATCAATGAAAATTTGAATCAAATGACAAGCAACGAATGTATGATGAACAAGCAACGAATGTATGAATTTGAATGACCTCTAATGAAGATTGAGAAATGGCTACTCCAATCAGAATGCAAGTAAAGGATGATATCGAACTTATCATATGCATTAGACCTTCTTCGAAGTTAAGGAGTTTGTAAGTAGAATTCAACTAGCAAACAAGCAAGAACTCACTAACTTCTCACTCATGAACAACAAAGTCAAGGAGATTTATAAGTGATCACATTAAACCTGTGTATTATTGAAGTTAATGGTTTTAGTGAGACACCAACAAATGTGAGTGAGAAAGTTGAACATGTCTCGTCTACAAATGACCAAAGCGAAGTGACAGAAGAGTGTAATTTGGTTGTCAATGATTGATTCAAAGTTCTCTTCAAATATTGTTGAAATGTTGATCACCAACGATACTATCAGACCTTTAAATCATCCATGAACCAGACTCAAATCATCTATGTTTACAAGATGAATACAGTAATTGAAATGGAAGACATACAATGGATGCAATCTATCCATAAGAAAAGGTTGATTGGAAAGTACAATAATATGGTTGCAATCAAGACATGAATTTCATTGAAATATCAATATGTCGTCACATTGATTAGGATGAACATGTTATTAAGCAAGCTTGCTACACAACATTTGAACCATCTTCACATGGCAGTGGAAGATGTATGATGTTTAACAAGGCTCATCCATCATTAACAATCAGCAATGGTTGTAAAGAATACGATGACCTACTTGTGGACAATAATAACCATCATATGATTAGTGTAGTAATTTTCCAACACTCAATAATCAGCTAACCACAAATGAAGGTTGACGAAGAACAAGAAAAAGCAAATGATTCCACCACGAAGAAGGAAGGTATTTTAGATGAATACACAAACATCAAGCTCAAAGTGGCATATAATCCTTCCACAATCGATATCAGTCAGCATGAAAGCAAATATAGGAGATTCTTCCAATCAACATATAAAGAAATCAATGCAAGGCAGGAGATTAGTTAGTGCACTATGATCCGCCTATAAAATCAACAAATAGGGCACAACAGTCTACCTGTACAAAGCAGCAAACAACTGATCCAGAAGCTGCTACTCTACGCCACCGGATCTGCAACATTCGTACAAGCAGACAGAAGGCGTCTACAATCATTTCAAAGTACCCCTACACGTGCACTATAAATTGTATACACATAGGTACACTAAAAGGGGTAAGAATAATTATAAAACCCGCATGGGCCCCGACGAGCGTGTTATTGGTACACACGTGACGTCTAGGGAGCTGCGCGGGTTGATAAGTGAATTCAGGTTCGAAACCGATCCTTCTATACATGTCAATAGAAGTCGACAGGGTTCGAACCATTGAGCAAATATAAAGTTGTGGCGACCGGTATATTTGATTTAAAACATTCATATTAGGCCATCAAGGCCTACAACAATATGAATTCACTAATAAATGCACGAAGCCTACAAAACCCGATCCTTTGTCGACAGCCTGACAGAGTTGACAAGGTTCAATCCATAAAAAGAAATGACCCCCAAACACCCCGATGATGGCCATGTTGATTTCTTATCTCAACCGGAGGGGTTCACAAATATTTTTCAAATGTCATCCCAAATACTTTCAATCGTCTCCCAAATATCCATATTCCAAAGTTCCACCCAAATACCTACGAAAATCTAAAACTCCCCAAAAATTCAAAAACCCAAAAATATTTAAATTTTAAATCATCCATCAAAAACTTAAAGCAAAATTCATCCACCCTCCGCAACAGTTTGTCGAGGTAGACAAATTAAAATCAACTTCAGTTCACAAAGAGCGAAATGCCTAGTCGAAAATATCACTAGGATCCATTCTCAAATAATCTCTTGCCAGTAAGGACGTGGTACGTGTCCTCTAACCGGCAGTTTTGCCGCCAAATGGCACTGCAGGTAAACGATTATGACCCGGGGCCCTCTGAACCGAGTGGTTTTGCCGCCAAATGGCACCACAGATAGCGGTCATGGCCAGAGCCAATACGCTCCTTAATGACGTTAAATCCTTGAGATATGAATCAATAGGATATGATTGATAGGATACAAAGCCCTCTGTTAGCTAAGGTGGATTCAAATTTATCCCCTTAGACAAACATTCAACCCAGGTCTACAAGGTCCCCTTGGACGAAGCAACCCATGGCTGCCGACAAGGATCCTTCTATCAGGTTGGGTCGACTACCTCCTCTGACTAAGTAGATCAGGGGCCACGATGGCCCGGGACGACGGAACCATGGGATCTTGATCGGGTCCATCATCCATTCCCCCACCATCCTCTTTAAGTGCTAGATGGTGAAATTTCTATTTTTAAATATAAAATTTTCCCAAATATCCCAATCCAAATCTTCAAATCTTCCAAACCCAACTCTTCAATTTCCAACCATTTTCCAACAATCAAAATCCATTGCTGCTACTATATGCCAGATAACACGTATTCTATACGTATCTGATTGACGACTAGCCTTAATCGAAAGTTCTCTCTCATTATCGGGAGGGGTAATTAACTATAGGATCTTGCGCCTATAGGAAACTAGAACTCAGATCATAAAGTCCTCGTAAATGAGGGCGAAATCTCTAGATAGTGTCTTATCTACAAACCCATCTGCCTTCCAAAATTTACCTCGGAACTTAGTTCGTTAAAACTCCCTCGCCGAAAAAGAAAAGCGAGTGGAGGCCGAGGCCGAATTTTCGGAGCCCACAGATTTCTGGCGACTCCACTAGGGAATGGTTTCTCTTTCCATTTTTGCCTAGTCGTCTCAGTGCTATAGTAGCAGTTATATCAAATCGTACTCAAGATTTTGATTCTTTCAAAATGATCGTTTAATGATTCAAAACTCTGAATTTTCTAAAATGATCATTCAGCGAATTTATATGCATTTAGCATTTTTTTAAATATGTATTATTTGAATTGCTCGCTAATATCTTCTCTTATTTTTGTGTTCTGTGCAAGTCTCTGCATTTTGAAAGTGCGGGGTGATGTATCAGATTCTGATTACTAACCCTCGCCTTTCATTTATGCAGATGGATCTACAGAACACGCCGATGACCGTCTAGCTGGGACGAGGAGCCAGGATCCAACTGGCTAATGCTGTCATAGAGACCGAAAATACCGGAGCTACCATCCAGTTTGGTAGCATTGACTTCCCGACGATTGCTGCAAGGAATGCCACCATTCCTGCGAATGGTAGGAATGTTGAGAAGTCTGTCAGAAGACTCAATGCTGATGAAGCTGTCACCCGTCGTGTGCATCTGTCAGCACAACGACCTGTTGCTGAAAATCCTCGTGGTAGGATTTATGTATTCGAGAGGCTATCACAACCTGAAATCCCAGCTTCCAAGAGGATTGTAGCTGGCGGAAGAATCTCAGTGGTGACTGCCAACACCACTACTTTGTCGACCAGGTTATCTGCGCCTGGAGAGTACAATGCTGAAGCCTCCTCATCTAGAGAGAGGCCTACGAGAAGACAAAGGAGAAAGATGAATGCTGAACTCCGAGCTCAGCAACAACAACTTTCTGTTCCCCTTCCAATCTGTCGGCCCAAGTACCTGAAGCCAATGTTTCTTCCCGGAACAAGTTTTCTGATTTAAAATGGGTGAAAAGGAATAGCTCCACTGGTGAGCTGAAGAAGTCTTTCTAGGAGCAACGACAAGAGGTTCTAGCTCCTCCAAAGAGAAAGGAACCTGAAACTCTCTCATCCCGGGTCTATCGGGTCCTGAAGACTGTAAAAGAGAAAGGTCTGAAAAAGAAAAAGTTCCAACAGCCTTTGATGATCGAGGCCAGGAGAACTCCGCCAAGGGAACGCCTATCTGCTGTGGCGGAAAGAAGAGAAAGAAGATACATCCCACGCGGTGAACATCAGGGTGTGACACCTGAACCATATGTTCAGAGATCCACTGCTGAAAGGTCCCGGTGGAAAGGAAAATAAGTCTGGAGGCCAAAGCCTCGAAGAAATGAGAAAGAAAGAAGAGAAAGAGGAACTGATCTGGGCGTGACATCTAGTGAGGCTTCCCGGAGATCCGCCCAAGTCTACAAACAACGTCAGAAGTGGGCCCCGAAAAGGACCCATAATGACATTCCTCCAGACGGTAGACACTTTGGAGAATCCTCCAGGGGATCCCGTCGCCCTCCATCCACTCCAAAGAAAGAGACTAACTTCGATCGCAGCCCACTGATCGAAGAAGTCCCCGTGCCTAATCAGGAGCCGGAAATCCAATGGCGTCGTCGCTCGGAGATCCGAGTACTGGAGGAAAATATAGATGATCAAAATCTAGAGAAAGAAGAACTCCTTGAAAGGGAAGAAAATATTGAAGAAAACATTGATGAATTTATGGAGGAAAATTTAGAAGAAAATATAGATGAATTTCTAAAGGAAAATTTAGAAGAAAAAATTCAAGAAACAAATGACACTCTGGATATGGAAGTTGTCTATATGGTGACACATATAGACATCGATGATGGTGCCAATTATGATGACGATGAAGATGAAGAGCGGTGGCAACCGCCACCCCGGCAAGTATACCGTCGTCGTCGTAGAGAAGGGTCCACCACTGGCAGAAGTCGTCATTCTCAAGAAGAAGAAGAAGTGGAGGAAGTAGATGAAAACCCTTCTAAGGCCGAGAACGTCACACTCGCTGAAATGCGGCGATAAATGAGGTGACAAATGAGGGCCAAAGATAGAGAAATCTCTCAGTTAAATGAGAAGATGACTGAGATGATGACTCAAATGGGGGCGATGATGCAGATGATGCAAAGAAATACTGCTATTGGTGCCATGCCTAATCCTCCTGTTGACCCTCCGAATTTCCAAGTGCCACAAGGTTCAAGAGTACAGGGAGCTCCTGAAGGTGGTCGCGAAGCCCATAATATCATCTGTCAGCTCACTCCACAAAATGTTGCAAGTACTTCCGAACCAGTGACTGCTGCACAGTTGGAAGGAATCATAACAGAAAGGATCAGGGCTATTATAGTCGTTGATCAAGCAGAAAAATTGGTGGGCAAGGGTCGTCCTTATCCTGCTGAATACGACCAAGTACCATACCCAAAAGGGTATTCTGTACCAAAGTTCAATACTTTCAACGATAATAACAATCCCAGGCAGCACCTGGCACAGTTTAAAGCCACATGTGGGAATACAGGAGGAAATGATGCCCTACTCTTCCGACAATTCGTCAGCAGTTTGACAGCAACTGCTTTCGAATGGTATGCTGAACTGCCGAATGATTCTGTGAAAACCTTCGCAGAATTGGAAAATATGTTCGTGAAGAGGTTTGCTAGTGCAACTGAGAAAATTACGATCGCTGACCTCGCTCTGGATAAGAGAAAAAGAGAAGAATCAGTGACTAAATACATCACTCGCTGGCGAAATTTGAGCATGAAATGTGAGCAGCAGTTAGAAGAAGAGCATGCCATACAGTTGTTAATGGGCAACATTGATGACAAGATGCAACCCTTCTTGTGCATGGCTACAATCAACACATTTCAAGACTTGCTCGACAGAGTGGCCAAATTTGAGAAACTAAATTTGTCTAAATCAGAAAATCACTCTGATAAGCCCAAGAAGGCTAAGGCCCCGGGTGCTAGAAGGGGTGAGGCAGACTCTACGTTCTTCTCTAGAGCTGATAAAGAAAAGCAAGTGATTTACAACATAGACAAAGGCAAACAGCCGATGCAATATCAAGAAAAGCCCAAACAGGCCTACAACCCTAACCCCCAACCGAAGCTGATATTAGGGGGAAATGATAAGCCACGGACTTATCAAGCTGGAGGCCAGAGACAAGCAATAGGAACCGGTGATAGAACGTTCCAATCCCTCAAAGATAAAATGAATAAAGAATATTCATTCAAAAGGGAGAGTGTCGCCAAATTATTTCGACAAGTGTTGAAATCGGGTCTAAAACTGCCTGAATGCAAGAGACCCGAAGAGTCGAAGCACACTGGTGACCCAAATTATTGCCCATATCATCGAGTGCTCAGCCATCCTATTGAAGATTGCTACATTTTCAAGGATTGGCTTGAAAGAAAATATCAGAAGG
The DNA here is from genome assembly GCA_016618105.1 of Dendrobium huoshanense. NCBI lineage: Eukaryota > Viridiplantae > Streptophyta > Magnoliopsida > Asparagales > Orchidaceae > Dendrobium > Dendrobium huoshanense. The sequence continues at coordinate 34,759,510 of CM028358.1, forward strand.
GAGAGATCACATTGTCCGACAATGTATTGTCTCACCCTAAAAAGGAATCAGGTCGGGTAATCACGTCCTCTTCCGTACCCCTGGTTGAAGAAAAAAGAAATGAAAAGAAGTCAATTCAAGAAGAACAATGGGAGACTGTGGTCTCTAAGAAAACTGTAAAAATGTTGAAACAACTTGAAGGAGTTTCAGGTGTAAAGTGGAAGTCTCCTACTGAGCCTGTGATAAATTTGAAGGCACTGCCAGTGGTACGACCTTCTACTTCAAAACAGTTTTCCAACCAAGTTGGTTCTTCAAAGATTGGAAAGAAGAAATCATCCAAGAAGAATACCAAGTTAAAGAAACCCAATGAAAAGATGACCGCAACTCAGAGGGTTATCGACAGTTTGGATGAATACTACCAGGCTGTGAGGCGATCTATCAAGCTCGCTGACTTCATGTCAGAGTTTAAGATAGACGAAGTTGAAGAAGATAATGAGAATTCTCTTCCCAAAGAAGTATGTCGGGTCATCTCAGTGGCGCCAAGTACCTCGATAAAAGAGGAATACACAGAAGAAGTACTCTTTTAATCTTGTATGATGGTGTTGCCAATGGATTACAGCTCAGAGGAAGATTTGTATTTTCCAGAGGGAGACGAATCAGACCCTAGCATAGCGTCTCGGATGGGACATGTAAACTTGGGTGGTGATTCTGAATCAATAAACGAATCCCTAGACGCGATAATGGCTGATTCTGAAGAAAATGCTCCATCAGATGACTCTGAACCGGAGGAGATTGCTCAAGTGTAGTTAAGAAGCGGCAAGATACTACCGCCTCTACCAAAAAAAGGGGTCTCTAATAAGGATAAAGAAAAAGAAATAGTTGTCAACGATGATATTATCTCTGAAGATCCTAAGAAAAAGAAGACTCCAACCAATGGGATAGATTATAATATTTTATCCCATCTGAGAAAGATCCCAGCACAACTCAGCATATACGATACCCTGATAATGTCTAAAGACCTTCGGGAGACTCTGATTAAAGCTTTCAAAGATCCCGAAAGATACGAGGCGTATTTTGCTGAACGTAATTTGACTGAGGTTCTACAAGCTCGTAATGAGCCATTTATTACTTTCTCCGAAGAGGACATGATGCTTGGGACTGCAGACCATAACCATCCTCTGTATGTTACTGCAGAGAGCGATAAGTTGATCATCAGTCGAATCCTAATCGATCCTGGATCCTCCGTGAATCTAATAAGCTTGAAAGCACTGAGATCCCTCTGCCTTGATGTGGAACACCTCGGGCCAGATAAGTTGATGGTGCATGGTTTCAACGAAAAAGGGCAGAAGACCCTTGGATCATTCATGCTCCCTATTGTATTTGGAGAGCTCCATACAGAAGCTAAATTCCACGTAATTGATGCGGATACTTCATTCAAGGCGCTACTAGGTTGTCCCTGGTTGCATGAATATGACATTGTCCCGTCAACATTACACCAGTGCATGAAATATCTCAAAGATGGAGAAGAGTTCAGGATCTCTGGTGACATTCAGCCTTTTACAGTCCATGAAGCAACAGTTTATGAAGATGCACGGTATTTCATGCCAAAGAAGCAAAATCTTCGAGCTCCCTCGAAGCTAAAGCATCAAACTCAAAGGCTGCAAAGCGACCTGAACAGGAAGGTGAGAAGAAGCAGGTGGGGAGAAAGAAGGCAGCGCCGACTCTTCCCAAAGCACTGACCATTCCCAAAGAGAAGAAATATGTACCTCATCTTGGAAGTGATACAGATGAAGATGATGTTACTCCTGCTAAATCTCAGAAAGTATGCCAGTCCATGGACGAATGGAGTAGGCATGTAGAATTTTCAAATGATGATTATGACTACGATTCTATTTATATGAACACAGTGCAAAATGTGTTCTCTAGAAGAATAGACAGTCTATCAATTTCAGATAGTGTACTCGTAGTCACGCGTGTTCCCTTACAACATTTCAAAGAAATTATTCCGCGCGAGGTGCATAAAGTTGAAGAACTTGCCACTCTCTATCTGCCTCCCCGTAAAAATGGGACTGTGCCAAATAATGTGTTATATTCCACGGGAGTTCGTGAAGAGGAGAATCATGACTGGGATTGCATGCTCCTCGACTCCGAAGAATTATTTCCTACGAGGCTACCTAAGTTCAATACCAAAAATATTCAGAGAATGCTAGGAAAACAAGTCAATATTCCTACCACCAAGCGACAACTTCGTACAAGTTTAGGCCTCTGGTATGGGAGGAGTCCGCGTCCGTTACGGCAGAAGGATACAGACGCATATAAAGGTATTGGATTCATCAAGAGAAAAATTCTCCGGAAAGAGACTTGTCAGGCAATCACATGCATGAAAATTGAATCCGATAATGATGTTGCTGAAGAGACATATGAGACTGATGATTATGATGAACAGCCCGTAGAAGCCGAGCCTGCACCAGAAGAGCTTGAAGATGGTGGACAGGCAGCCACTATGGATGAACTAAGAGAAGTCAACTTGGGGACCGAGGAGGATGCTCGCCCAACCTTCATTAGTTCTCTCCTACCCGAAGAAAAAATAGAAGAAATAAAAGAACTTCTCTGTGAATTTAGGGATTGCTTTGCCTGGACATATGCTGAGATGCCCGGCTTATCCCCTGACGTAGCAGTTCACATATTAGCAATCAAACCGGATGTAGCGCCCGTCAAGCAAGCTCCAAGGAGAATGAGATTGGAGATTGGAGATTGAAGAACAGGTGATCGCAGAAACGAAGAAGCTAATAGAGGCAGGCTTCATCCGAGAAGAAAAATATGCTGATTGGATCGCAAATATCGTCCCAGTAAAGAAGAAGAACGGCCAGATTCGTATCTGTATTGACTTCAGGGACCTAAACAAGGCGTGCCCAAAAGATGATTTTCCACTCCCTGTATCCGAACTCCTAGTTGACAACACTTCCAACTATGACATGTTCTCCTTCATGGATGGGTCGTCAGGATACAATCAAATCAAGATGGCGCCCGAGGATGAAAAGAATACATCGTTCAGAACGCCCATCGGGATTTTCTGCTACACAGTCATGCCCTTTGGCCTGAAGAACGCTGGTGCCACCTACCAACGGGCGATGACTCACATATTTGATGATTTGATACATCAGAAGGTCGAGTGCTATGTAGATGACCTTGTTGTCAAAAGTCTTGGCCGAAATGATCACTTAAAAGATTTCAGAATCGTATTTGAGAGAATCAGAAAGTTTGATCTGAAGATGAATCCTCTCAAATGTGCTTTTGGGGTCTCCTCCGGCAAATTCTTGGGGTACGTTGTTCGTCATCGAGGTATAGAGATCGACCCCAATAAAATTAAGGCAATCACGGAGATGCCACCACCAAGGAACCTTCGATAGCTTCGCTCGCTGCAAGGACAACTGACTTTCATTCGGAGATTTATATCAAATCTATCGGGTAGGTGCCAGCCATTTTCAAAGCTAATGAAGAAGGATGTTCATTTCAAATGGGATGCAGAATGTCAGGAGGCATTTGACAGCATCAAAAGATATTTGTTGAATCCACATATTCTCGCAGCGCCAATTCCGGGGAAGCCTCTTATACTGTATACAGCTGCACTAGAAGAGTCCCTCGGAGCACTATTAGCCCAGAATAATGAAGATGGAAAAGAAAATGCGCTCTACTATATCAGTCGGAGGTTGATTGGAGCAGAAAGTCATTATTCCCCAATTGAAAAGCATTGTCTAGCACTAATTTTTGCAGTTCAGAAACTCCGCCACTATATGCTATCCCATAAAATCACGCTGATATCAAAGATCGATCCGCTAAAGTTCTTGATGACAAGACCAGCGTTGACAGGTCGTTTAGCCAAGTGGGCAGTATTGTTATTGCAGTTTGAAATCATATACATGCCGCAGAAGGCGGTGAAAGGACAGGCCTTGGCAGATTTTCTCGCTGCACATCCAATCCCAGCAGACTCTCCACTCAACGATGATTTGCCCGATGAGCAAATGATGCAGGTAGAGGAGAATGAAGAGCTACCGTTCTGGGAGATGTACTTCGACGGAGCATCGTCTATTAGACCTGTCCGACCTCCAAATATTGCAAGAGCTCGAACCGGCATCGGTCTCATTTTCGTAGCACCCGAGGGAGGCATAATGAGGTTCTCATTCAGTTTGACTGAACCTCGAACCAATAACGAAGCTGAGTACGAAGCTCTATTAGCAGGGCTGGAGATTGCGATCAATGTCAGAATCCAATATCTCCAAATCTTTGGTGATTCTCAGCTCGTGATAAATCAGATCCTTGGTATCTACAAGGTTGGCAAAGTTGAATTGGCCCATTATCATCGGCGAGCCCTCGAGCTTCTAAAGCAAATACCAAATGTCAAAATGGCTCGAGTTCCTCGAGGACAAAATGCTAAAGCAGATTGTCTAGCCAAATTAGCCAAAGAAATGGCGAACATCAATGAGGAGAGTCCTATATTCATCGGGGTTTATACTCGTAGGGTCTTGGAGCCTGCTCTATTACAATTCCCGATGGCAGAAGGAATTCCAGATTCAAGTTAGCAAGATAAAATTCCAGTTGACCCTCAACCCTTCCATCAGATCGTTATGGAAAATTATCCAGAAGGATATCATATGGCCAAGAGACGTAAAGCTAGTCAAGCTTCAGAATCGTGGTGGCATTGTTTAGATATTGAAGTCGAAAATGATTGGAGATAGCCATTCATTGACTACTTCAAGGAAAACAAACTCCCGACAGAAAAGTCTATGGCCGCACAAATTCGAAAAAGGGCATTGCGATATGCATTTGTCAATGACATGTTGTACAGACGAGCCTTTGATCAAATGTGGCTAAGGTGCTTAGGGACCAAGGAAGCTGATAAAGTAGTAACGGAAGTCCATGAAGGGCTTTGTGGAGCACATCAGTCAGGTCCTAAGATGGCTACTAAAATTAAGAGAATGGATTATTATTGGCCAACTATGGTCAGAGATTGTATTGACCACGCTAAGAGGTGCCACGAGTGTCAAATCCACAGTGATGTTATACATCAACCGCCAAATCCTCTGCATCCAACAATAGCATCCTGGCCATTCGAATGCTGGGGCACTGATATAATCGGGCCAATAGATCCGCCATCATCAGCGGGACATCGATTTATTCTAACAGCAACAGACTACTTTTCAAAGTGGGCAAAAGCAGCTCCATTCAGAGAGGTCACATCCGAGCATGTGATCAACATTTTCACCCACAATGTTGTCTACAGATTTGGTGTGCCACGCCGCATAATCTCAGACAACGGTACTGCATTCAAGAGTACAAAAATCTACAAGTTCGTTGATCGGCACAAAATCGATTGACGATATTCATCTATATACAATCCAAGGGCGAATGGATTAGCAGAAGCTTTCAACAAGACACTGGTGAAATTGTTGAAGAAGATTCTCACGAAGAATAAAAGAGAGTGGCATACGAAGATGGCAGAAGCATTGTGGGCGTATCGTACAACTTACTAAACACCAACGAAAGCCACTCCTTATTCATTGGTGTTTGGTGTTGAAGCCGTATTACCATTAGAGATCGAACTACCGTCACTTCGAGTAGCAATTCAGAATGATCTCACTCAAGAGCAAAATGCCCGCCTCAGAATGGAAGAGCTCGACGCACTTGATGAACTCAGGTTACAAGCTCAACAAAACCTGGAAATCTACCGAGGAAGAATGACAAAGTCCTTTGATCGGATGGTGCGCCCTCGGACATTTCAAGAAGGGGAATTGGTCCTGGTGTTGAGAAGACCAATCATCCCCCACCGAAAAATTGGTGGCAAATTCGTATCCAATTGAGAAGGCCCCTTCGTCATCGAGAAGGTGTACCAAGGAGGAGCATATCAGTTGATCGATCTGAACGGTCAGAGACCTATGCCGCCTATCAACGGTCGACATTTAAAGAAATATCATGCATAAGAATTTCATGACTAATGTATTTTGCAATTATCAAAATTTTATATGCATATTTATCAATGCATGTTTGCTTATATTTTGGAATTCTCTTGTATATCAAGAATGCATTTCAAAATCCCTCATCAGACTGGGGGCATTTTAAATATTTATTCGATTCGACATCGCGCTGCGTGTCGAGATCCTCGAATAAATATTTAAAATCTCAAAGATACAAAGCCTATCCAAAATGTCCCTGTGAGACAGGGGACATTTTAAATATTCATTTGGGTCGACATCGTGCTACACGCCGAGATCCCCAAATGAATATTTAAAATCTTAAAATTTCAAATCTATTCCATCCTGAAATGTCCCTACAAGACATGGGGCATTTTAAATATTTATTCAGGTCGACATCGCGCTGCATGCCGAGATCCCCGAATAAATATTTAAAATTATCAATCCAGATATTCTTTTGTGCTAAAGAATACAAATATTTGTTTTCCAAAGTATATGCAGGTGGTCTTTCAAGAGGCAGAGACAACACCTTCTACAACAAACCAAGACTCAAAAGTCATGAAAGAGACTTTTGTGGCTACATACTCCTACAAAATTGAGCCGAAGAAGCTTAAAATCTTTCGACAGCCTGAAGCTTAAGGTTCGAATGGGAGTAAAAGGTCGAATCCAACAAGCTCAAATATGGCCGGATCGCTGGCAGCTCCGTCTACTCAACAAGCCATAAGAAAGGCCGTAGTAGCGGAACCCCCACTTCGTCAACCTATCAGTAGGGACTGTAGGAAGTACGAAGGCAAATTTGACTCGACCAGTTCAAGTGATCGTAGTCTACAAAATTCTCCCCAAATGACTGGAGAATCAAAGTTCCAGTGGAAGGATGAGTCTCGAGCAACTACCAAATATTCGTAGGCTCCAAAATCTGCAACCACGAAGGATGACTCCAAATCTACCAACTTCAGCAAAATCAGCATTGGGGAGTGCAATTCCCATAGCTCGAGTCTGAAACCTGAATGGGTGTAAGAGGTCGGATCCAACAAGCCCAAATATGGCCGGATCGCTGGCAGCTCCATCTACTCAACAAGCCATAAGAAAGGCCGCAGTAGACGAACCCCCATTTAAGCAACCAGAGGACAAAGAGCTATCAAATTCTAGCTCTCCCGATCTGATGAACTCAAGTGATTCAGATTAAAGTCTTCTCAAGTGGTTAAGGATCAAGATACTACCTACGTTCGGTACTATCAACTGAATCCAGAACCTGCAAATCCTTCAACAAATCCGTAAAGCACAAAGCGAGGATCGAAATAATTTTTCTTCAACAAGTCCGTCAAAGCACAAAGCAAAGGACCGAAGAAAATTATCCCAAAGTTCATGAAAAGCCTTAGGCTGAACTAAGTGGATTCTGTCATCAACAAGTCCGTTATGCACAAAGCTCTAGACCGATGACTTTTCGCCATCGACCTAATATAAACCTGAGGGTTTAGGTCACCGGCATCTACTCTTTCATCAAGCCCGCCAAAGCTAGAAGCATAGGGCCGAAGGTACAAAAATCATCTGACAAATCAGTAAAGACAAATCAGACAATTCTCCATCAATGTCCGCAGCACAAAGCACAGGGCAAAAAAAATTAGTATCTCAATCATCTATTGATATATCCAAGAGATCTATGGAGAAAGAACGTTTTAGTGTGACATCTAAATAAATTTTTGGAGATCCACTAAACAAAGATCTTAGTGTGACATCCAAGAAAATCTCTGGAGATCCACTAAATGAAATCCTTTGTATGACATCTAGAACAAATATCTAGAGATCCACAAGGACAAACAGCATACAACAAACGTGATTCGCTCGAGACGTGTACCACATTTGTTGGGGGGCATTTGTTGACCTGCATCTTATATCCAAAAGAAATAAAAAGAAAGAAGCTCAAAATCTTACCTTGACTATCGGATCCAAGAATCCCGCTGGCAGAGTCGCTCCCGCAAATCCCGCTCCGTACCTCGTATCCGTCAAAAAACCTGCCGAAATCTCGCTGTTCGGCGTCGTCTGCAGCGTATCCCGAAAACCTTGCGCACTTCCTGCGTAAATCCCGTGGTCTTGCGCCTTTTCCACGTCTATAAAACGAAGGGGGAGAGGCTCCCGTTCATCACTTCCCCACTCGATCGCAGGAGCTCCCCAACCCGTCGCCTGCTCTGGCCGATCCCATTCCACCGAGCTCGATCCCGATCCCCCCCTCCAAGCCAAGCACCTACCTCCACTCCAGCAGGTCGACGACTCCCCGAACCCCACCTTCCGACCTGCTCTATCCCAGAGAGAGAGAGAGAGAGGAAGCCTTACCTCACGCCGACTGCCCTAGCCTCCTCCGCCGACTTTGCTCCTTCGAAGACCTCCCCTGCCTCTCGGTTCAGTAGTCACGACATTTTGGTCGAGACGCAAGAACGGGAGCTCCCTTGCCGTGAAGGTAATTCCCTCCCTTTCACGCTCTTGTTCGGTCGATCTCTGGCCGATCCAGAGAAGAAGAGAGGGTGAGGATCCTTTTATTATTATTATTATTATTATTATTATTATTATTATTTTATAATAATAGTATTATTTTTATATTATTTATTATAATATTTATTAATTATGTTTGATAATTATTTAATTATAATAATAATTAATTATCTAATTGTAAATTAATTAATAATTAATAGTTAATTACAATTATAATTATTTAATTAATTATAATTAATTCTGATTAATTATAATTAATCATTAATTAATTATGATTATAATTAACTTATTAATTATAATTAATTAATAATTAGCGATTAATTATTAATAATAATTATTTAATTATTATCATAATTAATATAAATCATAATAAATAATTATAATAATAATGCTCCTATCACTCGATCAACGTGCCGATGACCCCGCGCAGGTATAAAAAATCCTAAACCCTAAAACTCCGAAAACTCGTTTCGATGCATGCGGCGAGACAAAACGACCACCTATACACGCTTTTCTTAGCGTGGTGGGAGGGAGTGCGTCCCGACGCTTGCGACGAAGCGGGTAATCACCTAATTCCTTCTTCGAAGTTCGTATCGCCTTGGAAACCCCGCCTATACACGCTTTTCTTAGCGTGGTGGGAAGGGATCCCAGTGCAATGCGCACGACGAAGCGGGGATACCCATAAGTACCCGCTTGCGGGGAAATAATTGTTTTTTTATTGCAAAATATTTTCAAAAAAATAAAAAAATACTTTTTTACAAACAAAAAAAAATACCCATACACGCTTTTCTTAACGTGGTGGGGGATCAAATTTACACGACCGCGGTGTCCTCGAAAGGGGGTACCTACCATACACGCTTTTCTTAGCGTGGTGGGAAAGGCCCAGTTTTCCCCTAAACGGGGGAGACGCCGGAAGGCTGCCGAAATTTTGGGTGAACGCAATGGACTTGATTACACTCGAATGACAGGCAAGAACAAAGAGCTAGAACTTGGTTGAACTCAAAGGACGATCGAACTTTGACTCAGCTTGTGAACATTTGGACTTGATTGAACGGTGGACTCGGACTTATAAACTTGATTCAATCGACCTAAGTGAACTCAAACCCAAACAAATTTAAAAAAATATGAGATTTCAAATTACATTTGATTTAAAAATCAAATGAGGAGAACAATTTGGGACCTGGACTTGATTGAACACAGAAGAACAGCAGAGGACTATACTCGAACATGGCTTGAACTTGCAAAGTGAAATTAAACATGAACTTAAAGGACTACAGGGGGTTCGAATGAAGGAAAGAGGATCTTCTTAAGCTTGAATTGTACTCAAAATTCAAATCATTTGGACTTGGACTTAATTGAGGCTTAAATGATCAATGAAAATTTGAATCAAATGACAAGCAACGAATGTATGATGAACAAGCAACGAATGTATGAATTTGAATGACCTCTAATGAAGATTGAGAAATGGCTACTCCAATCAGAATGCAAGTAAAGGATGATATCGAACTTATCATATTCATTAGACCTTCTTCGAAGTTAAGGAGTTTGTAAGTAGAATTCAACTAGCAAACAAGCAAGAACTCACTAACTTCTCACTCATGAACAACAAAGTCAAGGAGATTTATAAGTGATCACATTAAACCTGTGTATTATTGAAGTTAATGGTTTTAATGAGACACCAACAAATGTGAGTGAGAAAGTTGAACATGTCTCGTCTACAAATGACCAAAGCGAAGTGACAGAAGAGTGTAATTTGGTTGTCAATGATTGATTCAAAGTTCTCTTCAAATATTGTTGAAATGTTGATCACCAACGATACTATCAAACCTTTAAATCATCCATGAACCAGACTCAAATCATCTATGTTTACAAGATGAATACAGTAATTGAAATGGAAGACATACAATGGATGCAATCTATCCATAAGAAAAGGTTGATTGGAAAGTACAATAATATGGTTGCAATCAAGACATGAATTTCATTGAAATATCAATATGTCGTCACATTGATTAGGATGAACATGTTATTAAGCAAGCTTGCTACACAACATTTGAACCATCTTCACATGACAGTGGAAGATGTATGATGTTTAACAAGGCTCATCCATCATTAACAATCAGCAATGGTTGTAAAGAATACGATGACCTACTTGTGGACAATAATAACCATCATATGATTAGTGTAGTAATTTTCCAACACTCGATAATCAGCTAACCACAAACGAAGGTTGACGAAGAACAAGAAAAAGCAAATGATTCCACCACGAAGAAGGAAGGTATTTTAGATGAATACACAAACATCAAGCTCAAAGTGGTATATAATCCTTCCACAATCGATATCAGTCAGCATGAAAGCAAATATAGGAGATTCTTCCAATCAACATATAAAGAAATCAATGCAAAACAGGAGATTAGTTAGTGCACTATGATCCGCCTATAAAATCAACAAATAGGGCACAACAGTCTACCTGTACAAAGCAGCAAACAACTGATCCAGAAGCTGCTACTCTACGCCACCGGATCTGCAACATTCGTACAAGCAGACAGAAGGCGTCTACAATCATTTCAAAGTACCCCTACACGTGCACTATAAATTGTATACACATAGGTACACTAAAAGGGGTAAGAATAATTATAAAACCCTCATGGGCCCCGGCGTGCGTGTTATTGGTACACACGTGATGTCTAGGGATGCTGCGCGGGTTGACAAGTGAATTCAGGTTCGAAACCGATCCTTCTATACATGTCAATAGAAGTCGACAGGGTTCGAACCATTGAGCAAATATAAAGTTGTGGTGACCGGTATATTTGATTTAAAACATTCATATTAGGCCATCAAGGCCTACAACAATATGAATTCACTAATAAAGGCACGAAGCCTACAAAACCCGGTCCTTTGTCGATAGCCCGACAGAGTTGACAATGTTCAATCCATAAAAAGAAATGACCCCCAAACACCCCGATGATGACCGTGTTGATTTCTTATCTCAACCGGAGGGGTTCACAAATATTTTTCAAATGTCATCCCAAATACTTTCAATCGTCTCCCAAATATCCATATTCCAAAGCTCCACCCAAATACCTCCGAAAATCCAAAACTCCCCAAAAATTCAAAAACCCAAAAATATTTAAATTTGAAATCATCCATCAAAAACTTAAAGCAAAATTCATCCACCCTCCGCAACAGTTTGTCGAGGTGGACAAATTAAAATCAACTTCAGCTCACAAAGAGCGAAATGCCTAGTCGAAAATATCACTATGATCCATTCTCAAACAATCTCTTGCCAGTAAGGACGTGGTACGTGTCCTCTAACCGGCAGTTTCGCCGCCAAATGGCACTGCATTTAAACGGTTATGACCCGGGGCCCTCTGAACCGAGTGGTTTTGCCGCCAAATGGCACCACAGATAGCGGTTATGGCCAAAGCCAATACGCTCCTTAATGGCGTTAAATCCTTGAGATATGAATCAATAGGATATGATTGATAGGGTACAAAGCCCTCTGTTAGCTAAGGTGAATTCAAATTTGTCCCCTTAGACAAACATCCAACCCAGGTCTACAAGGTCCCCTTGGACGAAGCAACCCATGGCTGCCGACAAGGATCCTTCTGTCAGGTTGGGTCGACTACCTCCTCTGACTAAGTAGACCAGGGGCCACGATGGCCCGGGACGACGGAACCATGGGATCTTGATCGGGTCCATCATCCATTCCCCCACCATCCGCTTTAAGTGCTAGATAGTGAAATTTCTATTTTTAAATATAAAATTTTCCCAAATATCTCAATCCAAATCTTCAAATCTTCCAAACCCAACTCTTCAATTTCCAACCATTTTCCAACAATCAAAATCCATTGCTGCTACTATATGCCAGATAACACGTATTCTATACGTATCTGATTGACGACTAGCCTTAATCAAAAGTTCTCTCTCATTATCGGGAGGGGTAATTAACTATAGGGGCTTGCGCCTATAGGAAACCAGAACTCAGATCATAAAGTCCTCGTAAATGAGGGCGAAATCTCTGGGTAGTGTCTTATCTACAAACCCATCTGCCTTCCAAAATTTACCTCGAAACTTAGTTTCTTTAAAACTCCCTCGCCGAAAAAGAAAAGCGAGTGGAGGCCGAGGCCGAATTTTCGGAGCCCACACCTTCTTCCTCTTTTATGAAAAGTGACAACTAAAACCCTATTTAGCATGCAGTTTATCAATTCAACATCTAAATCACTATCATTTTCCCTTTATTCACATCCTCACACAGTCCCTAACACTATCATCCAATCCTAAGATCCCAAGAAAAAGCTTTCATCAAGCATCAAAGCTCTTAACAATCTTTCCTTTCCAAAATCATAATCAAAGAAATCGTTGCCAAACTTAATATTATACCCATTAGTTATTTGCATCCAACTCTAAAGTCATCTACACCTTCTAACCTAACCCTAGACTACTCACTCCAACCCTCAAACCATCACTTTTACATTTTTCTTAATTCTACATAGATGGAAGAGTTCTCAAATTTCTTTGGAATCCCAAAAATTCAAGACACAAGGCACATACCCCTTCTTTACCCCTTTAACATAGATCCTTCCTTCCTCGTCGCTATGGAAATCATTAGGGCTCAACCTCACACTCCGTTTGTCCTAGTGCCAGCGGGAAAGGAGCCTTAACATTCGACATGCTCTAGGGTATGCACCTCATATCATGCTCGCATAAGGCTCCATCAACTTTCCCCTTGTCTCCTTGACCCTCTTAGTAGGCTCTTCATTTCTGGCCTCAATGTTTGGGGTTAAAACCTTCCAATTGCCTATCAACTATTGCTCTTCCTCTAGTGTACAACCTCACATTTTTCACTTCCTCTAGTTTCAAATAAATCCATTGGTTAGGATTCTATTCTTTCTTACCCAACTACTCTTTTGGAGGTCTTGCATTTTGAGGTATCCACCATGATCTTGCGCCAAGGATATCAATTGTTGTATGATATCCTTCCACTTGTGCTATAAGCTTCCATCTACCTTTCATGATAAGCATGCTCTCATTTTCTCATGAGATCTCTGAGTTGGCATCCTTTCTCTTTCACTCTTATTGGAAAATTTTCCTTGTGTTGTCCCAAAATTAAAATTGTTATTAAATTCATATAAGATTTGACATTGATTAAAGATTTCCAACAAAGCATATTAATTCTCATCATGTTCTTATCAAATTATCCCTAGAAGTAACTATTCAAGACTCTTCTCAAGGAGATCATATAATGTTGATGGTTTTCTAATACAGATACTTAAGTGTTCACCTCACATTGATTATTCTGAGGAACCACATATTACTTCAGTTTGGGTTACTTTTATAAATCATTTCAAGTGGATAATACTATTGCAAAGCTATCCATGCCATTAGTGGTTAGGGTCCTAGTAGAAATTGATGTTATTATCCCTTTGGAAAATGAGTTTTTGATATGTTCCTTGCTCATGGCTAATGACATAAGGTAGAATATAAAGGTATTCCTTCACATTATTCTTGCAAAAAATTTAGTCCCAATGTCATAGGATGCTTTAGGGCTCACCCCAAATTATGAAAATAGGGAGCATTCAATTGATAAAAATCTTTTTTCCAAAAAGAATAAATGTAATTTTAACTACTTCTAATATGATTTGCACAAAAAATTATGAACCAAGTTTAGATCATGTCTTGAATTTAGAGTCTTTCCTTGGATGCTACCCAATGGAGGTGATCGGCAACACATCTTCATATGAGATTATTAATCATCAAATTATATTAACTCTTGATAATCATCATGCTACTTGGGATATTGGTAATCTAGAATCTTAGTCTCACAACTCTGATGTTAATATTTCTAATTAAAAAACTAGCAAATAAAAAGTTTCAAATTTCTTGCCAAAAGAGACAGAAATAGAAAGAAAATTCTATTATGTTTACCAATCTTCAAGCAAGACATTTGAAATGCAGACTTGTGGGGTTATTCTCTTCTGTCAAATGGGCATTTACTTCATTGTTTTCAAGTGATCCTTAGGTGTATTTTATTTTAATCTTTCGCAGCTAGAAATTTTATGCAATTATTTAGTGTTGTACTATTTTCATTAACTAAATATATAACTTTTTCTTAAAAATAAAATCCACTTGACTATCATCAACCTCACAAAAGAGCCTTGCAAGATTCCAATAACATCTAATTTGCTATTGATTAAAAGAATTATGAAGTGTGATTATTGGTGGACTACTCCTTTAATAAAATATATAGAACCATTTTTGCAGGTGTTACTATTTGGTGAAGAAACACCGCCCAAGTTTCCATCAACAAGTCACCTACTCTAGTCCAATAATCACAACCCAAACATGGTGAAGCGTGGGGTGTAATTTTAATCATCCAAGTCACTTAAGTGAAGTGGATGATGGCAAAGAGGATGGTGACAAGGAAGGGTCCACGTAAATGAGCAAAGAGATGTAGGTGCCTTTTTGGTTGGATTGTAGGTATTCCAAAGAAACCCATGAGTTCCTCCTTGCATTGGACTTAATGAAAAGGGCAAAGGGATAGTTTGAGGTTTAAAGTAAATAATATAAGGTTAAGTTGGAAAGTGTAAATGAGACTTGGAGTTGGGCACAAATAAATAATAAGCACAAGATTAAGATGGCAATTATTGCTTGGATTAGTGTTCTAGAAGAAAATGTTGTCGAGAGATTTGGTAGATGATAAAACTTTTTGAATTAGACATTGAGGTTGAATAATGGTGCTAAGGTATATGTGGATGTGAAGAAAAAAAATACAACAATTTAGGCATTGGAATAATAAACTACGAGCTAAAAAATACAGTCTCATCTCTCACTAGAGAGGAAAAAGACTAACCACTAAGATATTATCCATAGAAGATGACTTAGACTTAATTTCAAAAGCTTCAAAATAATCCTCATTGTATTAAAACACTATAATATATCTCTACTTATAAAAAAAAAAAACTAAATTTACGAGTAGTAGAGAGATGATACCTAAAAATGGGGTATCACTCCTAGAATCATGGAGAGTATAAGAAGAGCTTACCATCTAACATCAAGAGAATCTTAAAGTGTTTGTTTTTTAGGTGTTGATGCTCCCTATAACTTCATAAATGTTTCAAGACTGCTCCCCACAAACTTTTGGTTGATTCCTCTAGTGGTTGGCTTGACCCACAAAAAAAGATATACATTTTTGTTTCCTCCATTCGTCATCCTAGGCATTGTTTGAACTCGTGAGCTATAATTTCATCCAAATGTTGATGCAGCATCCAAATTCCATGCTACAGGCCTTCTTTAGGGCCTATCATCATTGACTCAATAAAAAATTGAAGGTACTAAAAATTTGTTAAAGACCTAAACATAAATATGAAATTCATTTCTCAAGCTTTAATTCTTAATCATATGCCTAACAATTGACTTATGATGCTATGTAACATTTTTGTTATATACAAATTAGTTAAACCAAAATTTTGTCCTATATAGGTAAAAGAATATAGTGTCTTCGTAGACTGGTGCATGTAAAACATATTCAAGCCCTTGGTTTGAATCCATTTGGAATTGGCTATGATAGCAAAATAAGTTTTTCCTAATAGATCCTTCAAAGTTGGGACAAGAAAAATAAGGATGAAGCGGAATAAGATAAAACATTGTTGGTGGATCCTAGGGAGTTGGGATGTGAAAAATAATGAAAAAACATAATAATAAAATTGTCAAACACAAAATTTAGATAATAAAAGTAGGACCATTAATATAAAATGCTAAAAGAGTAGATTTGTTACGGGAAAATATGAAACTGATACTAACTAGTCTATTTTGGATCAGAATGGACTATAATATATCAGAAGCGACTGATTAGGATGGATTGATTTAAACAGTTTGAAAACTATGCTTCTGACATAGAAAGCTCATCATCATCATTCTCCCTATTTTGGGGTCACTTAAGTTTTACAAAATATTTGAAAGGAAAAGTTCTCTTTTCCTTTAGTAATAGAGTTTATTCTTACACATTTTAAAAAATTAAGATTTTTTTAACTAATACAAGAAATAAATTTTAAAAATGAAATAATTAAAAATAATGGAAGGGTTATACAATAAATTGCAATTAAACGTAATCATCAGTAGCTTAAGAAGCATTTCTCTTAATCTTTCAGAAAAATTGACATCTACACAAACGAGAAATGTTCAGTTTCATAACATAGGATGGAAAAAAGGAACAATGCAACAAACATCCTTCACTTACGTCTTCCTGAGGGCCACATATGAGTTTAGCTCCTTGATCTGCACAAAATGTTGTTAAAAATGACTAAATGTACAAGAGAAAAATGCAAAAGCATATAGGTATGAAAAAACAGCTGGCAAACCATGGATTGCTTCCTGTCATTGAGCTGCTTATTGACCTCAGGAGGATTACTACTCTCTGCTTCCTTAATTTCACGATCAAATTCCTTTATAAGGCTGTTAAAAAAGGCCATTTTTTGTTTAGGACACAAAAAGGTACATTCATACCTTAAAAAACTGCATATCTTTAAAAAACTGCAAAACATGCTGTTATGTTTAGTCTAGTTTTTCAAAATACATTATGGATAAGAACGGGCATCATGATTGTACTAGGAAATACAAGATAATCCAATCATGCGAGCAAATTGTAGAATAAAGCCGGAACAAGAAAATGAGCTGGCAAAACCAGAATGCATACCGCTT
Source organism: Dendrobium huoshanense (assembly GCA_016618105.1). NCBI lineage: Eukaryota > Viridiplantae > Streptophyta > Magnoliopsida > Asparagales > Orchidaceae > Dendrobium > Dendrobium huoshanense. The sequence continues at coordinate 34,776,642 of CM028358.1, forward strand.
GCACTCCCTCATTTTACCGGTAAGCTCCTCCAACTGCTTGCTCTGTCTATTAGGCTCCTTGATCTTATCCACTTTCTGAAACCCATTGCTGTGAAGAAGCACAAAGAAAACAAAAATCAACAATCCGAACATAAACTGATATAAATCTGCAATGCAACTCATTGTTCGTTAAGGTTTCGTTTCCTTTGAGATAGTTTTTTTATTATTTTCTAAAGCAATTTTCTAGTACAAAAAAAATTTTGAACAAAAAAAATTTGTACTAGAAAGCTGTTTTAGAAAGCAATAAGAAAGCTATTCCAAATAAAACTTAAAACATGAAATACCAATAAAGTTTATTGAGGACATTCTGGTTGTTAACCATAAGAACAAGGCACACAAAATTAGGACTAAACGGTCCATAATGTAAGCAATTGAATGATTTACGCAGTGAACTTTACAACGTTCAATGAACCAAATTATTGTTTTTTTTCTCAACTCAGTTACAATAGAATAGGTGGTGTCCTTACATCTTAAGAGAGAAATGTGAAAAAGCATGGAAGCTTTGACTGCTTCTATAATCAAAGGCACTATGCTTAGAAGCCTATCAAGCATCCATACATGTGAAGTGGAACGATAATAGCTTCAAGTAATGTCCAACCCAGAATCCATAGCATTAGAGAGGTGGCATGTAGATTTAGTCAAGGATACTCTTGTAGAATTCATCAAAGATACTCATGAACCGTGTAATATGCATTCCATATTGTTATAGCTCTAGTGGACAGCCATACATTAGATGCAAGCACTCCCCAGAATTTTGCAAGCACTCCCAAGAAAGTTGTCTTCAACACTTGCAGCATGCTCAAAGAATTCACATTCTATAGCATGCATAAGTTAGTTAGAAATTTTAAATTTTATTAAACCATAGACTGAATTTTCCATGCCTAGAGAACCTTTATTTATAATCAAAACTAGACTTATATTTGGTAAATTCATAAAATCTGACATAAAACATACAAATAAAAGAGTGACTTTTTACCCATTAAAATAAAAAAAGAACTCCCAGACCAAAACAGTAGTTATTCAATATTTGCTATGACTCCAAGCTGAAGTAACAAAGAAACAGAAAATCGGGTACAGCCATACTAGGAGAGCAGTAGAAGGAAATCAATCAAACATCTGATTCCAGCTACAGTTGGAAAGCCACGTAAAGAAACTAGCATCTTATTAGATTCTGACTACGGCCTCGTTTGATAAGGCTTTTTTTCTCCGTTTCCGTTTAAATACGCCGAAATCAATTAGTATTTACTGTTTGGAATCAAAGCTTAACAATAATTCCTTTTTAATAAACATCGTTTTTTCAGCGGTTACAAAATTCTTTTCGTATCTGCTTCTTCGGTCACAAAACGGAGTTTCGGAAGCGAATTACTGATTTAAAATTACTTTCAAGTATTAAATAATAAAATCTCAAAAGCAGAACTCCTAAACAAACAATTTAAAATTACTTTCATGTATTAATAAGCACTTTTAAAAATATTAGTCAAACATATCTCATTATTGAAACTCCATTTTATTGAACGGCTTTTTCTCAACCTCCTTTTCTAAAACTCCTTTTTATGTAAGCATAAACCGAATCAAACGAAGCCTACAATAGGAAAGTCGTGAAGAGATGTAAAAAATAGGATCCAATGACCCCTACAATGCCGAACAGGGAAGCACATACAAAACAACAATAATAACACGTATCTGATATCTAATACAATGCCGCATTGGGAAGAGGACGGATTCTGAATCTACCCATTTTAAAAAGTTTGACTTCGGAACAACATATATTTGAGGTTTGACATTAAATTTGGGCATCACTGTTAGGTTTCCAGTAAAGTAATGCATGAATTATTACAAGTAGACGTATCAAACAATGCATTAGATAACTCCGATATTCACCATTAATAATAACCATAATCTCATCTCATCATTTAAAATGTTTCTATAACTAGATGCATAAAACTATCTAGTAAACTATTGAAAGCGGTTTCGTAAAGAAAAGTGAAAAAAGAAAAGAAATTAAGGCACTGATAGTAAATCATAAAGTAAAGTCCAATTATATACATTGATATTTAAAATAATACCAATGATTCCTACAATTTACAATTTATAAACATTTGTCCCAGCATGTTGTATGACTTTATGCAATCATGCCTTTCTTGCATTAAATTCCTTAAAAATTATCATACGAAGCATTTTAAGATTTGGGCATACAATCACCTTATCACCTAGTTTGAGTTCCATAAATCTCTTATTCACATCAATAGAAATCATTTCTAAATTGTACTGTTCATCACCATAGGTGAACAAGCTACGTACCGACATTCTCAACAAAGGAAGATCAGGATAGTCTTTCATAAATTATCATTCAAGCTTAGAATGGATGACACCAATCTATTTGATTGAGGGGGAGAATGAAAAGACCGCATAATTTCCATCACTAGGACCCACATTCACCAACACTTTTCCCTCCTTCCGTCCTCTTTTGTTGTCACTTCATTGATCCATTACACCCTCACTGCCTACCTATCAATCCATAGACAATCAAATTATTTTGTAATTAATCCTATTCCTCAATTTTATATTTTTCTTATATTAGTTACTTAGAATTGCATAAATTATGTACATGTTGAAATGAAACACACTCAACCAATGTTTAAAATTGCGTATTTGGGTATTGAGGCGTTTTTCATTTGTGAGGCGAGGCGTAAGCCTCAAGACGTTTTGAGGCGTAAGCCTCAAAATCAAAAGATTGTGTAAATATAAATTGATAAATTTTTTATATACTAATGAGTGAATAATATAAAACATAAAAAAAGCATAAGATATGAAGTGAAATCAAAATATCTCAATAATAAGACAACATTAAATATAGTTCAACTCAAAATTCTATCTTTCCTAAATCCCAGTATTCTTTTCATTAACATATAATTCCAATTTCCAAAAATAAATAGCAATGACATATCACATAAGAACTCATAAGTCATCAACACTATCATCACTAAGGGGTTCTTCATTTGAATCATCATTATGATGAACTGCTCTCTCCCCTTCCTCCTTTCCTATAGAGTCCAATGTCGGGCATTTACTTAAAGATTTATGTAAGTTTTAATATATATAGCGTGAGACATAAGCCTCATGCCAGTGAGGCGGGGCGGGCCTCAACCAAGTTGAGGCGCAAGCCTCATAAAAAAACTCAAGGCATAAGCATCAAGGCGTTTTTTACTGGAATTGCGCAAATGCGGGCCTCAAGGCGAGCCTCATATTGCGCAATTTTAAACCATGCACTCAACCAATTCCTTCCAATAATGGTCAGCAAACTTAAGCACTCTACCCATAGTTGGAAGATATTCTCAAGCAAGAAATTTTCTCCAAAACTAGCACATGTTCCCATTATCGTGCATCAAGGACGCAATCTACCCGCCAAGTGGGGATTATGAATAATCCAAAATAAGAGATTAATATCATAGAATGTCAAATCGTCAAGCACAGAGGCCAAATACTATTCTCCACTAGGACTCAAATCAACTCACTTTGTCTACTCTTATGATATATGTACATATTCTTTTTAATTTCTTACCTTTTACATATTTATACTGTTTTTTTTTTATTTTTGTAAATGCCTTGAACCAACCAACATGATCTTCAAAATGAGAATGATTGAACTACTACATGTGAGTAATAATGGTTCCAGCAAACAATATCAAAGAGAGCTAGAGAATTAGATGCCCAAAGGTGGCAAAAGCATGATAAAGTGCCACCACCATTTTCCCCCACTTCAACAGCTGTTGGAAGTACTCAAACAAGTACAACTGAATTTCCTCAACCTCCAACTCATGATTGTAAAATACCTCATCCAAATGATAGGCAATAAATCAATTAGTAAGAAGCAACATCAGATGTTTGTGTGGGGAAGTGGGAGGTTGAATGTAAATTTGTCACCATAATATGTGGCTTTAAAACCTCTCCTTTCTCAGGCCAATAAAGGAAGAGTTATTAAATTGGGAGTGTGATCAATTCTTAAAAGGTATGGATCAAGCTTGAAAATATCAGAATTCAAAATTTCCGTACCTTACAGCACATAGACTTGTGATCATATCAATTATATATCATGGCATGAACTACTTTGATTTGTGAAATGCATTTAATTCACTTGTCTGCTTTTACGTCCATCCTTCTCACCTCCACTTACATATTACATATTAAGTACAGGAAAAGGTAAGTTACCTTAGCATGAGGTAGGCATGCCAACAAACACCATGGATATATAGAATGAAATAAAGAACCATTATCTATTGCCCCGTTGTCTATAAAAGAAACTTGGAAGCAAGAAAAAAAAAAAAAAAAACCATCTGTCCACAAAGTGCAACTGTTTTACTAAATAGATCATCTTACCAAAGAATGAAGAGCATATAACAAGAAATCTAGATCGCTTGAACTTCCGCTTAACTGTGATATGGCAACTCCCCTTCACCCAGAGAGCTCTTAAGCTTCTTTTGAAAATTAAAACATTAGCTTAAAAAAGCTGACTGTATAAAAGAACACAATTGACCATTGTTTCCCTATAATGTATGATGTGGAAATCCTTGACCAGCCTGCTCGAGGAAATGCTGGAGAAATTAATAGACTAAAGAATATATGGAATAGTTATCTTATCTATATATGATAGGATTCAAAAGCAACAAACAAATCACCATGAAGAAGGATCTACTCTCTCTATTAGAACTTCACTAGTTCAATTCTGAAGACAGTGACAAAACAGATGAGGGGGAGATGACACGTAGAAAATCATTAAGCATTCAAATGAACACAAAACAATTACACTAACTCTTTCTTCATATTGTTAAAAAAATATGTATTCTCTTTTCAGTAATTGTAAATAACCATTGGAAAGAATTTAGAATTTTATGTAACTTAGTTTTCCATTTTGCTGGTATCTATTTGATCTCTCTAGTGAAAGGGCATAATGTACTAGCCCCTCTTTCTTCTATTCAAATTCATATACTCTTATGGTATATGGTTTCCTGCTAGCTTGACTTTACTTTAGAAATCGAGAAAAGGATCAAAATGATCCCTCAACTTTTTGTGGGGGGGGGGGGCTAAAATGGTCTAAACTATTTGACCCCTCAACTCCTCCAAATGAGACTTTTTTGGGCTTGCCATCTAATGGAAGAGTTGATACTGTTAAGTATGAGGGTAATATGATCTTTTTAAATTAAAATATTTAATAAATGTAAATTTTTAGGGATTATAATTTTTGTAAAAATTTTATTAAACTTTTCTTTAATAAAAAAATTATAAATAATTTTAGTTTTAAACTATTAAGATAAGATTAGAGTGAGTCGCCTTAGATGGTTTAGTCACATAAAACAACAGCCTTCTAATGACCCGGTTAGGAAAGTAGATGCATTAGATTTGGCTTATGTTAAGAAAAGTAGAGGTAGACCTTAAAAGACTTGGTTAGAATATATTAGAAATGACTTTTCTTTTTTAGATTTAAATGAGAATTTAACTCTTAATAAAACATAATGGAGAAAAAGGATTCATATAGCTGACCTCATGTAGTGGGATAAAGGCTTGATGTTGTTGTTGTTGTTGTTGTTTTAGTTTTAATAATTTCAAAATATTTAGTTATTTGGTTATTCCTATTATGACATTTACAGAAGTTGTCAAATTATAATTTTATTATATTTATAATTATTAGTTTCAATTATTTTTACCAAATAATCAATATAACTAATATAATTAAAATTTAAATTAATTATCAATTAATTTAAGTAATTAATTATTTATTAATTATATTATATTTTTAATTAAATTAATTTATTCCTAAACTATATTTCTATTTTTTCCTTTTTCTTGATGAATCTCTTTTCACTAATTCTCTTATCATTTTATTTTCATATTTTTGTGGATGCCTTATTTGGCAAATATGTTATATTTGATTTTCCCCTTCTCCACTGTTCGTTGCTCTTCGACTTTGCCTCCTTCGCGTGATGGGTAGAGTTTTGAACGAGTAGCTAAATAACTTCTTTGCCTTCTTCAATGACAGTCCTTCCTGCGGATTCGAAAATCACACTTCATCGTTCATTTGTTTGATCGAAAGCACGATATTGACGGGAGCTTGCTCGTTGTAAAGGTAGCCATCTTTCTTCCGTCAGCACAGTTCTTCAGCCAAATCTACTATGATAGACGAACGTCGGACGCTAAAAATCAACTGCGAGATTGAAGCTACGTGATCACTGCTCTAAAGATGGACTGCAGGATCGATGCTGCGGGACTGCGCGGTTGGCTGCGCCTTGAGGATTGGCTAATATATTGCTCTACTCTGCAGGACTATCTCTTAAAACATTATTTGCTTATTCCGATAATACCCTCGTACTCATCTCACTTTTTCATTTAAAATTGACACCAGGACCAAAAAAGTCTCATTTAGAGAAGTTGAGGGACCAAATTGATCCATCAAAAATAGTTGGGGATCATTTTGGTCCGTCACATAGATTTGAGGGACCATTTTGGTCCATTTTTCTATAGAAATCTCAATAAGTTAAAAAATTATGTTAATCAAGTAGGAAGCTACAGCATTTTCATATCCAAATCATCTCAAATATGTGCCACAATTTATTTGGATAGAGGCTCAATATTTCTCTATCTCGATTCATTTAAATAAAAAATTTGTCACAACCTACACGTATGAGAGTTCATAGTTTATTTTTGGTCGACTTAGAGTCAACAAGCCTTTTCCCCACATAGTGGGATAAAGGCTTGATGTTGTTGTTGTTGTTAGAGTCAACAATCAATCTCAAATATATTGATAAAAATCATTTGATTCTCTCTTGCTAATATCTTTGGGCCAGTAGGACCTCCCACAAATTATCTTGTGTTGATGCGGACCTCTTAAGAAGATTCCAAATCGATTCAAAAATTTCTAGATAATTATGAAAAATTTCAAAATAATTCCAATTTCCAAGAGCTCCTACAAGCAAAAAAGAATATGCTTAATAGGATTGATCTAATCTAACCTACAAGACCATCCAAAGAGGCGGCCTAGCTACTCCAAAAATGATTAAAATTTTGAATTCCTGAAAAGAATGTATTTATTGAGTTTTGCATCAAACCAACAACCAATTATTTCTGCACATAAGAGGTTACTTCATGGATGAAAAATTCAAGTAGACTTCAGAATGCTTTGCATGTTTTAGTAAACTATTCTTATGTTTATTTATTGGTTTCCAGTATTAGTAAGCTCTTTTCATGTGATTATTCCATAATTCCTAGTTTATTTGAAATTAGAATGTTCTATATATATCTTGGAATCTTCATATAATGAAATCTAATCTATCTCTCTCAATCTCCGTCTTCTTTTCTCATCAAGCAATATAAATAAAAAATAAGAGGCATTTTCCCTCTCTCTCTCTCTCTTTCCCTACTATTAGTGTCAGCCAAAGCAAAAACTAATGCATCCAATCCACCTGAACTTGAATTTGCAACGTCCTGCATCCAAAGGATAACTTAAGAAATTGTTTGGGATAACTTTTTATTTTTATTTTATTTTGTTTATATTTTGATATGAAATAAAATATATTGTCTTAAACATACGTTATTTTTTATTTTTATTAAATGTTGAATAGTTGATTTATGAATAGGTAGCATTGTATGTAGACAAAGTGGTAGCAACACCAGTGACGCAATACCAATAATGATTTTTTTTTGTGGAGAGGTGGGGGTCGTAGCTACCTATGAGAATGAGATAGCTAGTAGGTCAATGGTTGTAGTGGAAGCAACAATTGGTGATAGTCGATGATGGTCGTAGCGATTGGCAGTCGTTTACAATGGTGACACTGGTTGATGGTAGTCGACAATACTATGGTCGTCAAAGGTGGAGGTAGCTAGCCAATGATGGTGGTGGCAGAGATGACAGTGCCAACTAATGGTGACGGATATTTTTAAAAATACTTAAAATACCTAAAAGTTAAATGACTTGGATTTAAAAACAATTATATTTTCTATCAAAATTTTTTTAAAAAAAGTTGTAAAACATGATAAACAAATATGTTTTAAATAAAAAATAAAAATAAAGCTAAACAAGCCCTAAGCCTATCTTACAACTTCTAATTTATTTATTGTCCTAGGCTCCTAGCAATAACTTGTCTCATTATTGTTAATTGGAATCCTGAAATTTAGGTAAAAATAAAAGACAAAAAAAGAATAAACCATTGACTATCTCGATCAACGAAGGAAGAAGTATATGAAGATGGCTTCCAATAAGGCTACTAGCTTCCCCTTATTTTTTTAATGAAAACATCTTATCATTTTTACTAGAAAATTTTCTATTATTCGTGATGTTTTTTAATCATGGTGTATGATGTTTAGTCACTCATATTAGGCATTCTCATTTCAATATTATATCTACTTCATATGAAATCCTAACTATTTGAAGCTTTATGTGAAGTTACAATGTTTGGGAAAGTTTTAGATTGAGAAGAAAGTATTCCTCAAACCAAGTATAATCAGGTGATGCATAATTACACACTAAACACTAAAAAATTTTCCAACCCACTTAGAAGATTTTGGACACCAATATTATCCTAATGAGTAAATGACTTAGAATCAAGTTTGGAATTAGAGAATGGTTTTGACCTAAAAACAAAAGTAAGATACATAGAATGGTAAACACCAAAAAGCCCTTAACAGCCAAAAAACTATAACGGTATAGGAACTAGTAGCATAAAATTAAAACGATATTAGAAAATATTATAAATAAATGACACATGCATAAGTAACCCAAAATTAAAAAAGGGATCTCTTCACAAATCATGACAAGGGCGTTGAACTTCCCAAGGACATTACTGAAGAATGATAGAAAGCACCTATAGACAAAGAAGCCAACCACTAGTCAGACACCACCACCATTCAAAGTGGATGCCAAACTAGAGTTTCTCACTTTAGACGACATATAAATGTTGAAATGTTGAATAATTGCTTAGAAGTTTTAGAAACAAATTCTACTTCTACAATACACACGCGGAAATTGTTTTGCTTCAAACTGAAAATGTCAACCTATGCACTATGATTTGATTCAAAATCTTTAAAATAGGACTTTCTTGAATAAAAAACTCAACTTAAAAATGAAAATCATAATTTTTCTATGACTGACCACGAGGAAAAAAGGATCTGATGGGAGCAATTAAGGCAAGAATATGAACAATCAATATATAAGTACACTATTGAATATTGGCAACATGTCTTCACTAAATATCTCATTGCAAGAGAAATCAATCCTTATGAAATTCAATGGATGATTACATAAAACTTTTGAAGGGAACTAAAATTTTCCCAAAGCAAAATATTATGAAGGCCAGCTCAAAGGATATTGCAATAGGAGAGAGAAATAAAGCTAGTAACAATGGCTGGAAAATTCCTCAAAGAGCAATCGATGAGAAAAATAAATAGAAGGAAAAACTATACTACAATCATTGCCTATTTAGGGGCCATTTAGACATGAAAGAAACTACCCCTATAAAAAGGCACCTAATAGGGAGGCTAAAAAGACTCTCATCACCATAAGTGAAAGGCATCATAGAACTTGCAAAAGTGTAGCAAACTAATCCAACATTCAAACTAATCACTAGATAGAAAAGTTCAAAGATGAGGACTTCAAGATCAACATAATGGTCAAGAATCATGTGATAAAGGTCATTATTAACTTAGGTAACAGTAGAATCCTCATCTTAATTTCTTTAATTAAAAGGTTAGTGTCATTTATCACCCATCATGCAAATCCTTACACTTTGTTAGGATTAAAAATAATGCATTTTATGTGGAGTATTAATGTACAGTAAAGATTTCCATTAGTAAGTTTTACATTGATGTTTTTTTGTATGATATTGTTTGTTTTAATGTTTGGCCAATACCATTAAGATATCCTTATTTATGACACAAGAAGCATTTCACTTCAAAAGGAGAAAACTATTTCTTTTCAATAATGGCAAGAAATTTCTCTTTTGAAAAAGACGTCTCCACAAAAGAGGTTATGAAGCAACAATACATTGCAATGAATACGAATCATGGAACTCTACACGATTAGTTTATGGCAACAGCGCTACCAAAAGCACCAATAACAACCCCAAAAGCACCACTAGTAAATCCAGAAAAAAAAAGGATAGAAAAGAGAGAAATAAGTTTAAGCAAGCTTAGCATCATAAGGAGTCACCTTAGTTCTCCTATTACCAACCTAGTAGAGAGAGAGAGAGAGAGAGAGAGAGAGAGAGAGAGAGAGAGAGAGAGAGAGAGAGAGAGAGAGAGAGAGAGAGAGAGAGAGAGTGAGTGAGTTTGTACAAACTTAGGAATAGAACCCAGCCAATATGAGGATATAATTATAACATCCTGCATAAACAAATGAAACTCAAAAAAAGGGAGGAGCATTGATCTAAGAGACTCCCAATAACTTGAATTTTTTGGCGTAATAAAAAATAATTTAGAAGTTTGTTGAGAATTCTCAAAAAATTTCAAAGGAATTCTAGAGTTCCTAGATACTATGGAGAATATACTTGACATGGTTCATCAATTCCAACCTCCAAAATCAATCAAGGGATCAACAAGTCCAAAAAGGATTCAAATTTAAATTTCCTAAAATGAAGGCAAGCATCAATCTTGCTTAAAATAACAATCAATTCTATCTACATGAAAGACCAGCCACAATTGCTTATTTTCAGGTTAGTTTTCTATTTTTATGTTGATCTCTTAGCTTCAGGTGATTAGTTAGCTCTATTTAAGGGATTGGTACCTTCTACGTTTGTTTGGAAGTTGAATATTTTTTAGGTTTTTTTTAAATTTCTATGAACATATGTAATCAAGAAAAGCATGTAGGAGTTGAATAAAATTTTGATTGCTTGATCTAAAACTAATTCTTTCTCTCTCCACCTAGAAAATGACTATAGATCTAGAAACAAAGGGTTTCTAACCTTACTCCCTCCCTGCCTCTCCCTATCTGATGTTTTTATTGGCCGAAGAAGGAACCAAGGCATCTAATGCACTTGCATTTGAAGTTATGATTGTCAGCATCCACTGATGAACCTAAGCTTACCTTGCTCCTCTAAACTGGTTTACTATGCAAAAGTAACTTATTTTTGCTAGCTAGAATCCACAAAATCAAGACTAAAATAAAAAACCAACAGCACGTGAAGCAATAGAGACTCGACTTGAGGTGGACAAAGAATGTGAGATGGTTTCCAAGGAAGCTGCAAGGTTATATTTTTATGATATGAAAATTTAGCATTGCTCTCTATATTTGCTAATCACTATCACATTATTCTCCTCTTATTACTCATACCGAGCCATCTCAATTCATTAGTAGATCCATTTAGCAAGATACTCTAACCATTTGGAAGCCTTATGTGATATGCTTACAATGCTTTGGCTAGTTTTAGGTTGAAAAGAACATATTCCTTAAGCCACTAATATAATTAAATAATACACCATCACACACAAAACATCCAAAGACTTTCTTCAATTCACTTGGAAGCTTTTGAACAACAATACAATCTTGGTGTTTTTGGATCAAGCTCCTAGCCCAATTTTTAACTAACAATGATCTCTTATAAACAGTGGCGGAGTCAAAAAAAAATTTCTGCGGGGGCCTATATTTTTTTTACCAAATTTCTCTTAATTCTTTCATCCGGGCTTGGATGAGCATAGACAATTTTAAAAGAAAAAAATACTAATAATGATTAATTTGTCCAATTTTATAAATTATTTATAAATCATATAAATAATGATTATGATATATTAAAATTAAAAAAAATATATTTAGACTTTTATTAAATTTTATATTTATTTTCATTTTTTTATAAAATTTATTTATTTATAAAATATATGATACTAATAATTGATTTAATTTTAAAACTAATATAGAAACACTGCTACACTTTTTTATTTTTTTATTTCTTTATAGATTTGTATGTGATGTCATGAGTATTCTTGATTGGACGGCTGGATATATAAGTAGGCTTCAAGATAGCTTGCTTTAAAAACGGTACATAATTTCCATGATTTCATCCAAGCTTCTTCCCATATACAACAACAACAACAACAACAACATCAAGCCTTTGTCCCACTACGTGGGGTCGGCTACATGAATCCTTTTTCTCCATTGTGTCCGGTTAAAAGTCAAATTCTCATCTAAATCTAATAAAGAAAGATCATTTCTAATATTTTCTAACACAAGTCTTTTTAGGTCTACCTCTACCATTCTTAACATAAGCCAAATCTAATACCTCAACTTTCCTAATCGGGTCATCGGAAGGCCTCCGTTTAATGTGACCAAACCATCTAAGACGACTCTCTCTAATCTTATCTTCCACTGGAGCTACTCCAACCTTTTCACGTATATGCTCATTTCGTATCCTATCTCTAAGGGTCAAGCCACTCATCCACCTAAGCATCCTCATCTCTTCCTATATAATTAATTTTTTTTTAGGGTGGCCACGGGCCTTAACTGGCCCCCTCTTAGCTCTGTCGTTGCTTATAAAACAATAAGAATATCCAACTCTACATATTTCGCTAATAAGAACCTCCTAACACTTAGAGCTAAAAATATATTTAAATTTAGTAACTCAAATATAGGTTCATCTAACATCATAGACAAAAATACCTCTTCATTGTATTTCCTAACATCTTAGGTAAAAGCATTAGACCTTAGGTCAAACATTAATGAAAAACTCCCTCTCTCCATATATATATATATATATATTGATCTTAAGTGATCTTTTCAAATTGAATAGATCTCGAACTTCTCGATTGAAGGTCATATATTGGCCTAAGACAATCCTTTCTAATAGAAGGCTGCATATTAATAATTGATAAATTATTTATTAAAAGGTCGCATATCAATTTTTTTTTCAAAATTTCATAAATAATAATATATCTCTTCTAACATATAGAATGATACAAATGAATTTTGCAGTCAAACAAGATGATGTTTAATAGAAGTTAACATATTGATCTTTATCAATCTCTTTTAAATAAAGAAAAAAATTTCCATTTAATAAAATTATATTTTGCATATTCTTCCTTGCTTTTTCTCTCCCACTAACAACTTAGATCGATGGAGACTTATAATAGTTGAACATAGAGGGAACTTTTCTAATCTTTCAACAAAAGATATGTAGACCTTTATTGAAATCTTTATTAAAAGTAGTGCTGAAACTGAACCAAGCATTCGACAAGCTACTCGTGATTGGGTCAATTACAGCACATTCATGATCGTCCGTTTAACTAATCAAATAAGTTTGAACAATTTTTAAAATGCTCAATTGTTAAATAAACAAGCTTGAATAGCCATTTGTTCAGCTTAATTATGTTTGTGAACAATATTAATTAAAGCTCGTAAACAAACTAGAAAATAAACTCAATATAAAACTTATTAAGAAGCTCGATTAATATTTGATATAGAGCTCGTAAAAAAACTAATTAAGCAACTCGATTAATGTTTCATAAGAAGCTCATGAAAATACTGTGTGAAAACCAGATTAAGTCTCGTAAAAAAACTAATTAAGCAACTCGATTAATGTTTCATAAGAAGCTCATGAAAATACTGTGTGAAAACCAGATTAAGTCTTGTTATAAAAATATGAACAAATTAATTTGAATGATTTTTTTTTTATAAATTGAAGTTATAATTAGTCATTAATTAATAAAATTTGAATTTATTAATTGTAATAATATCTACTTAATTGTTGAAAATTCTTGTGCTTAAAAAGCCCTACCCGCATCCCGCAAATTCCCTAAACTTGTTTGCTAAAACCTCATCATTCTACCCAAACACGTCGCCCTATAGATCTCAAAACTCTCCCAGACAAAGAAGAAGTGAGAAAGGCTAGGGGATCTTATTGGAGAACGCGTAGATGGGAACAACCGTGTGTGTGCACAAAGGAGTTACTGTATATCAACAATGGGAACAATCGTGTAATAGGATGAGAACAAGAAGAGTTTGTCCTCGTGTTTCTTTGTTCTTCATTTTTTTATGGGTATTTTTTTTTTTTTTTTGTTCTTGTTAATATTGTTTAGTTTGTAGTTACTGACTTTGTTTAGATTTCTTTTCTTTGCACATGTGGAAGAGGCAATTTCTACAAAAAATTTATTAGCTTTTTATGGTTATAAGCTAATTTCTTTTGCTACGTTATTTTTTTCACTGCATTTTGATGTTATTTTTTTCACTCCATTCTACAAAAAATATTGATTTTTTTTACCTTTTTGTTAGAAGAAATCATCTTAAACCTAGTTGGATATTACTTCTTAGAGTTTTTAATTAAGATCACTATTTTTGTTTCCTACTCAAGTTTTATCCATTGTTATTTAAAATTGGGTTGAGAACAAGGTGGAGTTAAATACATGAGACTAGAGGAAGGAACAAATCAGCAAAGGATTATTATATTTATTGTTTCATTCTCGTGCCATTTTATTCATATGGGTTTTTTATATAAGAAAAATTACTTGTTTCACAAGATAATTTGTTCGAATGTTATCATATGATGTTTTTTATTATATTAAGGATATGCCGAGAAGATGTTAATTTTTATAGCTCAATCCTTATTAAGCATCTAGGCTGATCTCTTTGCCATAAGATCATTTGTCTTCTCTTAAATTTGCAAGAATATAGTATATGTTGTTTTACCTTTCTCTTTAGCTAATCTCATTTAGCCTGCTCCTCTATCTCGTCCTGTGGAAGTTTGTCCAAACTATAAAAACAATACTGTAGTTAGTTATTGATGTTACAAATTGAAGATCAACTAGCTGTGTTAATTTCCCAATCAACTTTAAGATCTACCATCAGTTATACAATAACCTGCACTACATAGATCATATTTTTATCAAGTTTAAAAAAAAATTATTTCAACATTTTGTACTCTCTGGTATAACCTATTTTTGATAAAGCATCGCCTTCCATTGGCCAATTGAACATGTACTTATCTAACTTAAAAATATTTTCTCATGCCAACAAAAAATCTTCCATTCACTTCATTAGTTTTCTCACCTTCCCTCATATTTTCAAGTATTATAAGATTTCATATCTAGTTTAAATCAAGACCTCAGTGGTGGTTTTGGTTGCTCTTATGTAATTTTGGTGTAATTTTCATTGGTTTAGCACTAAAAATCTTGGCAAACAACTAGTTGTCATGATGCGGATATTGTTGACTATATAGGGCTAATATAATGATCTTCCACTTCTATTTTTATGAATCAAACCCGCACTTCGAATACCCTCCTTAAATGCTAGCCTCAACATTTTTATTATTATTTGATGATGATATACATCATGAATTTGTGGTTAAATTTATGCTCCTAACATCAATTTGATATTCTAGATTACTTATAATTTATTATAATAAATAATTTTTGTTTAAAAAAATATTTTATTTTTTATGTTATATTCTTTCATTAGATTAAATTTGTTCATGAACAAGAGGTACTTATTTATGTTTGCTAGATTGTTTATTTTAAGTGTTCATTAAGAAGCTCATTTATAAAAGATATCATTTCTTAAGCTTGACAAGCTAGTCATTTGTAAGCTCAAAAATACTTGATAGTTTAGCTCATTTAGTGCTCAATAAGGCGAGATATGTTTGTGAACAAGCTCGATACGGCTTGATATAAATGCTCATTAAAAGGCTTGATAAAGCTCATTTATTAAGCTAATGAGTATCTCAATAGTAAAGTTCATTAGTAGCTCAATTAGGCTTGTTTATCATTTTATACGAGCCACTTGTTTGAAGCTCGATAGGCACAATACAAACTGAACTCAAGTCGAACACAAACCAAGCTTGAACATCTTCCATTTTAAACAAACCAAACTTGAACACAAATAAAAAAAAATTTGAATCAAGCTCAACAAGCTGATAACAAATGAGCTCAAACATGAACAAGCACCTACTCAACTTAGCTCAATTAATTTACATCCCTACTTAAAAGAGGGATCTCATTAAAATTTTATTGTCTAAATGATTAAGAAACTAATCCTACAACAAAGATCAAATACACTTTTTTTTTCTACATAAGAATATTGCCTCTTTAGAGATGTTTTTTCTTTCTTTAGAGCAACTTAAATGCACCGGAATGAGCTAATAAGCTTTTCAATCTGAGGTTGTGATGGCATTCATATAGCACTTATGCAATAGTAAAGGATTTCCCTTGGTAATTGCTATCTTAATCAAAGAAGATAACTTTGTTACTCAATTATATGAAAAGGCCAGAAATAAGAAATCATTACTAAGGGGTAACTGGAGTTGTTGTTATACAATGATTGAAATCAAAACGTTATAAAGACAATGATTGATTCTTAATTTTTATTTGCATCTCCTCAATATAATGGAAGGAAGATGATCTCTTCAAACTTTCTATTTCATTTGAAAGTTCAATTAAAAATCATTTATGATGTTCGAACAACTTTGGATTTATGCTCATTTTAGTCTTAGCATGGTTGAAGGAAAGATCAAAGAGCTCCAAATAACAAATAGAAATATACCAATTTTGTAACTCATATTATTGTTGTGAAAATTATCTTATGAGTATATAGGTTTTCATCTGATGATAAATTTTTTAATATAAAATATGATCATGTGAAAATATTGATAAATATCTTGAAATAATTGATCTTTTACCCTAAAAAAATTAGCCCTCCATGAAATTTCTTTTCCATCACTACTAATTATTATTAAAACAATCCCTACACAAATGTGTGCCAGTAACAGTGTCTCAACCTTGAGCTCTTTCCTAGCCTCATTTAGTTTTTCAACCTCAAACTCCTTCAATAACCAATATTGACCAAGATCTCAATGAATCTTCAATTGTCGATATAAATTATCATGGTCATGATAGTGATAATGTTGAAATCTGTTGTGACTACAAACTTGATGCCTTGCTTTTCAGATCAAATTAAGAATTTCGATTGTAATTAATGCTATTTACTATCCTCTTTTTCAAGGCTGTTTTAGAAAACTGTATTGGTCATATATCTGTGAGAAAGATTGCTAATCTTCGATTTTAGGTGTGGATGTTTGTAAATAGGCTCAAGTCCCTTTGAAACTCCTCATCCTTAATGTCTTTACAACAATTCAAACATCATCTTGTGCTGATTCTTTAATATAAAAGAAAAATTCATCATTGATGATACCTACACTATGGAGGGCTCCATGTCATATAACTCAAACACAACTCTTTTGAACATGATAATGAAGTGATGTGCAGAGATTTGGGCTCCTTTTGCTTTAGGTTTGGTTAGATTATTTAAACTCTTCATATTTTTTAAAAGCTGCCAAATTGCACTAGAAATTGGTGTTACCACATTGAAGGTAGTGATGTTCCCTAAAAATCACCTTAAGTGCACTTAAAGTGTGGTGAGACATAATCAACATATGTAGTGTTTGGCAACGAGTATAGTGTTATTATCGCCACAAATTCTCCTATGTAATTACTGGGATTAAAGCATCCCTAATAGTAATCAAGATGATGAATCTCTAGAATGTATATAAATAACTCAACTAATTGCTTCATTGCTCACCAAATATCTCTCAAAAAGTGGTGGCGGTCCCTTTCTTTAATTTATTTTGTAAATTCTTGAGTCAGTGGTGATCTTCAATCCTAATCTTCTTTCTAGCAAATGATATGGTTCATGGGTTTTTTTGCCACCCCTCAAATCAACTATCTCTAACTAAGCTCCTCTTATAGATGTAGCACTAGGCATCTTGATTGTTCATCATATTTTTCTTTTCTTCAGCAAATTTTAATGAAAGAATTAAATTTGACAAAATAACTAGATGATGGTAAAAGAGGAATAATTAGAGGCAATTTGAGTTAGACAACTAATCAATATTGGTTTCTTCTAAGTATAAAAAGTTGAACATTAGGAAAGGCTTATATTAATTAAGAAGAGATAGGTAACACAGTTAGACCAGAGTTGACTCCAATTGACCCACAAATTTCAGCATTGTAACTCAATCTATAGTCAATTTCCAAGAATTAATCTGCTTGTTGTACACTATCTTCTCTCTCACCCAATTTTTCCAGTGATCACCATCATCATCATCATCATCTTCTTCTTCTTCTTCTTCTCCTTTTTGCAATAATTGAACCTCAAGTTTCCATTTTGAAAGTTATGAGCGATATTACTAGGCTAAACTCAATGGTTTCCAGTTATCATTACAATAACTCATCAACATAGACGAATGACTATGATGTCCAGTTTTCATGTTCAAACAACATAGATGAAACAGCCAAGGAGGAACAATATTAAGGTTTATAGAGTCTAAGCCCTACAAAAACTCATTTAAGATTTGCTCCCGATCTAATTTTACATTGAGTTGGTGTAGGCCGGGAAGAGACAATGCCTTCCCTGCATAAGGTTTCCAGTTCAGAGCCATCAATCCAAACTTGAATCCTACAGATAATTTTGATCCTAAAGATTATCCAACTTGTGTACTGTGTAGATAAATCCTATGATAAATATACTATTTCTTAATCATCTATTGGACGCCCTAACCATCTAGTACTTGAAGACCGCATCTAATGTAATTTTAACCTCAGCAATTTGATAAAATCCGTGTGATCATGAATGCTGCAGAATTGATCTCCAAACAAAGTAAACCCCATATATCTTCTATGATCAGGTGATTTCTCACATTTTCAGTTCCAGTCAGAACCCAACAGGGTGAGCACTTCTCATGCCCTTTTTACCATTAGATCTGTCCTTAACAGCCAAGAAATTGAAAAAAAAAAAAAACAGTCAAGAAATTGAACTCAAGTCACACAAACACTAACAATCAAATATTTCAAGCCAGTTCAAATGGAATTCCGTAAGTCGAATAGGGTCTTACGCGAGGGCACGAAGAATGTCCTGGATCTCACCGTCTGTCTCCTCCATTTCAGCGTTCATCCTTAGATCACTCGCCATTCGTCAGATCGGTGAATGGAGATTTCCTAAGATCGAAATCTCACGCCATCATGCCCAACAACTGAGGAATTGACAAATCCCGGTAGATATTTTCTTTTATTTCCCTAGAGATATTACTACACGGTGAAGATTTCTAGAACGAGAACAGAAGAGGAAGAAGGATGGAAAAAGGTTTTATCAGAACAAGAAACGCCTCGGATGAGAAAAAATGGAGATTTTGTTTTTTCCTGAAGCGCCGGGAAGAATTCCAGTTGGAATATTATAAGACCAACAAATAATAAACCGCCACGTATCATGCATAATTTTTTTGTTTTTTTTTTTTGAAGGAAATGATAGTTTTATTTGAGACGGGCTCATGTAGTAGGTAGCACTTAAAATTTTGTTTAAAATTCATATAAAATTTTTATTATTTACATAACCTAGTAGTCAATATATGTCATCAAAGATGGTACAGAGCTCTCAAGTTGGGTGAAAATTTTTTTGGAAAAATTTGAGGTTAATAAGATGTTACAAAATTACATCAGAAGTCAAGAGAAATAATATATGTATATTAAGATGTTACAAAATTGAACAAATCTCAAAAGAAAAAATAAAATAGCAAAACTTGTAAAGCATAAAAGAAATTTGGACTCAGAGTGGGCAAAAAAAAAGAAAAAAAAGAGTTTATAAAGCTCCAACGTGAAGATGATTTTCCTAGTTGTTGCATAGGTCATCCAAGAAAAAGTAAATTGGCAATAAAGATGAAAGTCTAATAATCATCGTCAAATCAAAAGGCAACTGAAAACAGCCAGCATACAAACAAATCAGGATGGATAACCGGAACCAAGCTAAAAGTATCACATATAGCAAGGCGAATTAACCATCAAGAAATTAGAGACAAAATCTCTTCAAAACTTCTCCACTTCTGAATTTTTTATAATGGAGCTTTTCTAATTTTGAAGCCTAAGAAATTAGGGTCAATCTGCCCAAATCTCCTCCTATTTCTTTCTTTCCAAATATTACAAATCAAACAATCAATTGTCAAATACTATAATTTTTTTTTTGCAACATTAACAACCATCGCCATCTCCTGAATGTGAATAAATAGTTGCAGGGTGGAAGACCTGAGTAAGAATAAACCAGCTCAATGGAGAAGGGTAGAGAGGATTTTGAGTGAAAATTCACACTCAAAGAGTAAATGAGCAGAGGTTTCCATGTATAGGAGATAGAGGCTTCAAAGAGGCTATGCCTGAATATTTCTTTTAATTAGAATATATGTTAGTTTAAATACCCTAGCTAGAAGTAACCAAGCACAATTAAAAAGCAAAGGGAATAATTTGTATGCCAAACAAATTTCTTTTGGCCGACTCTCTTCATGCCTTTATAAAAATCCAAAATAAAGGTTCTAAACTTGGACTTTCTAATCCCACACCAAAAGAGCCAACACTTAGATCAGAAGATATATGTATGTACGATTTCTCAAGTAAGCAAGAAAATTTACATAAGTATGCAAGAGACAAGTTTGCAAAAAGGTAGAGCAAAGCTTATGAGTAGGCATAACTAAACTCATAAGTGTGTCCATTGGCATGGGTGATGGGACTAGCTGCTTGCTAATCAAATTTTAGATTTTAATAAGAGATATGTTTATTTTATTTTATTTTAATTTGATCTTGCATGTATGTTGCGTCGATGAATATTTGCGGTGGCAAAGAAATATAAAGTTTAACGTCTTAACTTAGTACGAAGATCGAGCATGCATATAGATAAAAGATATGTTGTATCATTCATAAGAGACACCAAGATTTTTACATAAAAACCCCTAAAAAGGAGAAAAATCATGGGGTCTAGCCCAGTTTAAATGAATCCATTAGTATTTGCAGTTGATTACAAATGAGGCCCCGTATTGGAGTGAAGGACTTGGCTTTATATAATAAATATACATCAAATAGAGTGTGTTACATGGTTGAAATAGGAAAAATCACTATTTTATGTGTTTGTTTGGTTGGAAGGGCCATAGTTGGTGGGCAATAAATGTTAGAAAGAATATTGTCTACAATGGAGGTCAGAAGGACCATAGTCGAGGGGCTACGGAGGTAAGGGTATGGCGATGGAGATTAGAAAGACTATAGTCAGTGGGCAACAGAGGTCATAATAACCATTTTCTGGCGATGAAGGTCCAAAAGACCATAGTCGGTGGGCGACAAAAGTTGAAAGGACCATTGTCTAGCGATAGAGGTCAAAAGGATCGTAGTAGGAGGGCGACAGAGGTTAGAAGGATAGTTTATGGATAGAAGTCCAGCATCGATTAGAAATCCTACAATAGGCAGAAGTCCAGCATGAGGTCGAATTCCAATGAAAGTCCGAAGGTGGGTAGAAGTTCGGCAACGGGTAGAAGTTTGGCGTCGGGTAAAAGTCCGATGATAGCCCGACTATATGCGAAAGTTCATCGTCGGGTAGAAGTTTGGCATTTGGTAGAAGTTCGATGAAAGTCTAGTGACATGTAAAAGTCCAGCGATGGGCAGAAGTCTATCAGCGGGTAGAAGTTCAGCATCGGGTATAATCCATCGATGAGCGGAAGTCTGACGTTGGGGATAAATCTAGCGACAAGCAAAAGTTCGATGTTGATAGGTGGCCAGGGGGTGGTCGAGGAGGAGCTTGGGGCAAGTGAAATATCTGATTTCTCTTCCTCTCCTCTCTTCCTTCCCTCCTTGCTTTTGGGCTCCCCTTTCATGAGAAATGAGGGGTTTATTTATAGTTTTTTTAGAGTGGCATGACAAGTAAATATGAGGAATATTAAGGGTGAATTGGGAGTGGTTTGAATGGATGGCCGATGTGGATCTCCTCAATCATGGACTATTTATTTGGTATTTGAATGTCTTAATGATATCAAAATTCGACGATCTTAGGTTCATTGGATTTATCTTGTATAGCCGCTCGTTTCGACCATAAGCATGTCAGGTTTGGAAACCATTTGGTAATCCAAATTATGGTTTGAACCTTCCAAATGTGCTTCAAATCTTTGATTTAAACTCATTGGGCTCAGATTGAGTCGAATTTGGTGTTGTTCGGTTTGTATTTCTAAGACATTCAGTTCAACCATAAGTTTGCTAAAATCAGATTTCATAAGGTGTTTAATTTATTTTTGAAGTTTCCAACTTGATTTTGCTTCGAGATTTGTGTCTGATCAACATAATATTTTTGAAGATATATATTAGCTGCCCCCCTATTTTCAAATGTCAAAGCTCTAGAAGTCCAATAATACTTATCATATTTTTTGGAGAGTTTTTAAAGATGATTTATCATTCCAAAATATTTCAATGTGCCCAAAATTTCTTATAAAGGCTTCATTGAGCTTCAAAAGTGCCAAAATTAAGTTTGAAAGTCAAAAAATGATTCTGAGGACCCCAAAAAGTTATGATGAGAGACTATCTTTTTAATATACAACCCTTAATAGAAGAAGATCAAATAATGCTTGTATGCAAGGATAATTTGAGAAGATCTAGTGAAAATAATAATTGGGAGAAGAAGTAGAGGTTTTTAGTAGATGGGGCGAATTTGGATATTTTTTAAATGGAAGTTCGTCAACGATCGACAATTTAGTGAAAGTCTAATATCGATCGATGGTTAGGTGGAGAGCTGAAGGAGATAGTTGGAGGCTTTGTTGTTAATATTAGTCAAGCGAGAAGTCAATGATGGCTGATATAAGGTGAAAGGTCAATGACAAACATCGAATGAAAGACTGATGATTGTGAGTATCAAGTAACATTTTGCTAAAGACAGTATGCATCCATTCTAATGTGTGTAGATATCTAAAATCCCTGATAGAAGGGGTCAACATAGTATACCTTATTAGTATTCTAGCAACCCATTAATAGTATTAATTACATGAAGGCCTTATGATGATTAATTTTTAACTTTTCTTTGAAGAAGAAGTTATAAGAGATGCTTGTGTGGATGATGTTGGTGTAACTTTAATTTCATCTTCTTATGAAAATAAAGATATATTTGAACCTGGTGTGGAATCTATATAACTCCAATAATATTGTATATGAAGTTGAGATTATTGTATGAGCTTGATGCTTATTTTTTATTTGAAATGAACTTATCCCCCAAGGGAACCTTAATTATTTATGTATTTTTGAGACATGCTTTGATGTATTACCCACTCCCTTGTATTTTTTGAGGCTTTTTTAGACATTTAAGGTCTTCATATGAGTGATGATTTTATCAACCATTTACTTTCATGGAATATTTATAGAGAGAATATTATTTACTCAGAGTATTGCTTGAAGAAGTTGATCTCTATGAAAGAGGTCTAGAGATTCCACAAAGGATATATGACATATCTGAGGTTGTATGTCTGAGCGTTGCTAGATGACATTAACCTTTATGGAAAAGGTTAAGAAAATCTACCAAGGATATATCACCTATCTGAGGTTGATGTCAGAGCACTACTCGATGAAGTTAACCTATATGAATGAGGTTAAGAGAATACACCAAGGATTTATGATCTATCCAAGGTTGTATGTCAGAGCAATGCTTGATGATGTTAACCTTTGTGGAAGAGGCCGAGAGAATTCACCAAGGATATATGATTTATCTGAGGTTGTATATTAGAGCATTAATCAATGATGTTAACATATATAGAAAATGTCGAAAGAATCCGCCAATGATGTATGACCTATCTGAGGGTGTATGTCAGAGCACTGCTTGATAATATAACCTATATGGAAGAGGTCAAGAGAATCTGCTAAGGTTATATGACCTATCTGTGGTTGTATGTTAGAGCACTACTTGATGATGTTCAACTATATGGAAGAGGTTGAATTGAATCCCCCTAGAATTGATTTTTTCTTGATTGAGACGGGCTGAATAATATGTGTATTCTAAATCAAAGGTAAAGAATGATCTATATTTAGACCATTATTATATTTTTAAGGTTGTGATTAAGATCTTACCCAAGGAGTAGAAATCCAGTTAGAGACTTTATAAAGCTTGAAATTTATTGAAAGCATTATTGCATTTACTAGAAGCTTTATGATCGCAAGATGTTATCTTGGATATTAGAAGAGTTGGAGGAATCTTCTTGACCACGGCTATAGTCAAGGTTGCCCCCCAGTCCACATTTAATTCTCTAAAAATTGATGCATCAATAGCTGATGCCAGAACATTGACATGAATGATATTTTAAAGTTGGAGCAAAACTTGCCCCCATTTGGAAACTATACTCCCATAAATGACACCAAACTATTATGTCTTGGAATATTCACGATAGCATATAAATATATACTTTAACGTCTTAACTTTATATGAAGATCCAACATGTATAGAGATAAAAGAGAGGGTGTAGCATTCATAAGATGCATAAAGATTTTTATGTGGAAAACCCATAGGGCTTAGCCCAATTTGAATGAATATAATAGTATTTGCATTTGATTACAAATGAGGCCCTTAATTGGAGGGAAGGCCTTAGCTTGATGTAATATATATATATATATATATATATATATATATATATATATATATATATATATATATATATATATATATATATATATATATATATATATATCATATAGTGTGTGTTATATTGCAAACTTGATACAAGCACTATAATTTTAATGATAACAAATATTAGGGCTGCAAACGAGCCGAGCCGAGCCGAGTATGTGAGTGTTCATGTTTGTGTTCATTTAATATCAGCTTGTTCAAGTTTGGTTCATGTTTGTTCGAGCTTTAGCATTTGTGTTCATGTTTGGTTCATTTAAATTAAGGAGTGTTCATGTTCAGTTCATGTTAAGTTCATGTTCATTCGTTTAGAGTTTATCGAGCTTATTCGCAAACATATTTAACGAATTTTTTTAACTATCAAACAAACACGTTCATGAAAATATTTATGAACAAACACATTTATAATAAAAGCAATTGTCTATGTAACAAAGATAATGATTATTTATATTTATTAATTCTATAGTCAAATATTAATTATTTTTATCGAGCTTATTCACGAGTTCAAAATCGAACATGAATCGAGCTTTTATCGAACTTAATGTCGAGCTTGTTCACGAACTTCAAATGATGTTGTTCGCGAACATAAATGAGCCGAACGCATTAGTGTTTAAGTTTATTTATTTAAGAATTGAGTATTTAAAATATTGTTCAAGTTTGTTTGTTTAGTTAATTAAACGATCGCAAACGAGCTTTAATCGAACCGAACAACGAGTAGCTTGCCGAATGTTTGATTCGCTTGCAGCCCTAACAAATATTATTATGTATGTTACTACTTTCTCCAATTTTTGTGATATTTTGTTTAGTTTTGTGTGTACTAATGTTTCAAGAAATCAGTCCAACATTCACTTGTAATTTTGATCATCTCAATACAAGGTAGAATAGGGTTACAATATACACTTTTCAATTTGTTATGTATTTTTCCCTTCTTAAGTCATATAATGTAATTGGGTAGATATCATTATTGAGTAACCTTGCACACAAATAGGGGGAGAGAAAAAAAATATTTTTGAGAAAGTTTTTTGTAAGTAAATTGTATTATATAATTTTGGCTTTATACTATATGACTTTGTTTCATACTATACGATTGTAATTCGTATTGTATGACTTGTTGTACTGTCAAAACTTTAGTCACTAAAGGTTAAGAAAGATACTAATTATGTGATGATTGTACAATACAATTTGGTTCGTAATATACACCCTAATTAAAATCCTTCTTAATTAACCCCTCAATATGAGGCAATCAAATCATGGACAATTATTATAACCAATCATACTGTACGATACAGTTCGTACCATATGATTGATAGTATATAAAATTGGTCCTCCCAAAGATTAACCAAATAAAATTCATAATTTTTGTATTGATCGTATTATACGATGTCTATAGTGCTAGACGATCGATAATATACAAAGTTGGCCATCCCAATTGTCATCTTAAACGAACATAAGAAATTTCAACAATTTGTATCATATGATATTTTTATCATATTATACAAAATATTATAAAGGTTGAACAGTTCATCTACATGAATTTGTTAGACAATTTTAAATTACACTGATTGTACGATACGATATGTGTATTGTATTATATGAATAAAAGATAAAACTCTTGAAAATTAGGGTTTCTTGAAGTCCACTACTTAAGGTTTTCAAATACTTTAATTAGGAAATCTTTGGCTGTTGAGACTTCGGGAGTGAGAACCTTGAGGGATAGAAGAAGGAGAGTTTTGTAAGAGAAGAGAGGGAGATTTTGTGAGGGAGTAATTGTGAGGGGATCACATGGTTGCTCCAAGCAAGAATCTTGCCTAGTACCTAAAAGCATCTGCATGTATTCTACATGGCTCCAAAAAAGAAATTTTTCAGTAAAGATCGTGGTTCTTTGACCATCAACTTGAGGGTGAAAATAGGGTTGTGTCTCTCTTACCATCACTTGGATGGTGAAAATAGAGGTGTGGTTCTCTTACCATCACTTGGAGGGTGAAAATAGAGTTGAGGTTCTCTACCTATAAAAGAGTTGCAGTTCTCTTCCACACCGATGTAATGAAATAGCATCTACACGAGCTTCTCCGCCTTGTAGTGATAATAAAAAAAGAGTCACTACTATTTAGTGCAATACTTAGAGAGGGAGTCTTCAAGAAGTGGACGTAGGTAAAGTTTGTTGGAACTCGTTCAATATGAATTAGGATGTTAAGCCTAATTAATTGTCCCAAGGCTAACCAAGAGGGGGGTGAATTGGTAATTTAAAAAATTATACTTCTACTCTTGGATTTTTAGAAAACCTTTTTAATTATTAATGCAAGTTAAATTTAAAGTTTAAAAAATAAACTTTTCAACAAGAGTAAACAACTTGCAATGAAATTAAATGTGTAAGAAAAATAAGAAAGAACACACCAGATTTATAGTGGTTCGGTCAAACCTTGACCTACGTCCACTCCCCGGAGGCACCCTCCGAGTATTGTACTAATACCACAAAGTGACTCTCCTTTTGCCCCAACAGCAAGGCGGAGAAGCCTGTACAAAATCACTTTCACCTTCCCTGGTGCGGCGGAGTAACCGAGTTTTTTGACACGAAAGAGATCTTCTTCTCGCCAAAACTTCCCTCAAGACGACCCTTGAATCTGATGGTACTGAAGTGCAAGTTCGCCAGAGCAACTGTGTGAATATCCCCTTCACACTCCCTTGAAATCTCCTCAAAGGATCTTCTCCCTCTCAAACTCCACCCTTTCCTCTCTCCCTTTCAAGTTCTCTCTTCTAGTTTTCTCCAAAAGAACGAAGACACAATGGCTGTCAAAGATACACTTTGTCGTCCTTTTACACTCTTCAAGTGTCAGCAGAGAACCAGACAAATGTTGTTGAGCTTCACTTGAGAGCCTTCAAAGGAGATGTGAAGAAACAAAGAGATCTTCTTCTTCAAGTAACCTTGTGAATCCCTCACAAACCCCTCACTTGATCTCTCACTCTTCACTCTTACAATCTCTCTCAAACTATCACTCTCAATGATCCCTCTCAAGAGAAATCAACTCCAAAGGCACTTGTAATAGTTTCTAGGACTCCTTATATAGAAAGGACATGAAAAACCGTCCAAAAAACTGCTAAAAACATATTTTTCTGCACACCGGATCGTCCCGTACGAACCATTTGTTCATCTGTACGAACCAATTTCGTCCTGGCCGAAATTGGTTCGTCCCGGGATGAAAAATTTCGTCCGGTACGAACTGTTATATCAAAAGTTAGTTCCGAAAACTGCAGAACATTGCCAGAAACTGCCATAGTCGGTTCCCATCGTCCTGGACAAACTGGACTTCGTCTGGACGAAATTTTTACAGTGAGAAACTCGTCCTGGGATGAAAAATGATTTAGTCTGGATGATCATTCCTTAGAAAAATTTTCCAGTTCAGTTTTTGTTCGTTCCATTGCTCTTACAAGGAGATAACTGATCTGATCGTCCCGTACGAACAATGTTCGTCTCGTACGATCAGTACAAAAACTTTTTCAAGATCTCCTTTAAGTGTGTGTAAATTTATTCACTCAATTACAATCACTCCCTCTCAAATTTAATTCAAATAAAAAGTACAAGCTTCAAATTCACAAAGTATCTCATGCTGAATCTGATTTGAAGTCTTCGTAGTCAGGGGTTCAATTTTCCTGAAATATTAGTACACACAAGAGCAAAAACAAATCTTCTAAAAATTGTTAGGAGATAACAACACATAAAACAATAATATTTGGAATCATCAAAACTATATAAGTTGCAATAATGTAAAACATGCAAATAACAACTTTCCTAACAATCTCCCCCTTTTTGATGATTGCAAAACAATTATTGTTTGTATAATTTGAAATTCTAAGAATCTCCTAAACTCCTCCTGAATTAATGAACATATGAAAATAAGGAGGCATTAAAATTATTATTTTTTTTCAAAATTTTTAGAAATACAAAATAAAACAAAACAAACACATATACACTAAACAAAACAAACACACAACGATACGAATACACAAGACACAACAAACAATTTCTCCCCCTTTTTGACAACATCAAAAAGTGAAGAAGAAAAAGACTAGAAATGTAAGAAGACATATGAAAATCATTTAAAAATTTAACCTTTAAAGTGATTGACATAAGGTATGCAAATAAAATTAAAACATTAGCCAAATCATAAAATTCATAGAATTTAAGAAGAGATAACATAGAAACTAAAAAGAATTAATCAACACATGAGTATATTTAGACATTTAAGATATAGAAAATTATTATAAAAAATGATGATATAAAAATTTTATATTTCATATTTTAATATGCAATATAAATGTACATAAGATCAATTTGAATTAAGATATTAAAAAATTAAGGAAAGAAATAACTACCGCATGTGGCGCTTTGCTCATCTTTTTCAATTTTGTGGCACATTTTTGTGCATCTTTTCACTTGTTGGGCTTATTTTGTGCCTATTTTTCACATTGCAAATCTTTGTGCATTTCTTTTGATTTTTGTATATTTGTACAATTTTCAAGAGTAATTGTATTCTTTCCAAAATCAATAATCTAAAACTTCAAATCTTTTTAAGTGCCTAAATATTAATTGATAAGTGAAATATAAAATAAGAAAATATCACAATTGTAATAATAATAATATTAAAATTAATGTAGTCTAAATAAGAGACATGAAATTGACAATCTTAATAATATCAAGTTATAAACACAACTTAAATTTAGAAAAATTAGATTTTCTAATGAATTCAATTTTATGTTGCAGTTCAAAGTATAGCACTTGTAAGATAAAAAATTTAAGGGTTTTTCATATAGGCTAACAAACATTTCAAACACAGAACAAAAACACTTAAACATCAAAAAAAAAATCTAAAGCAATAAAAGAATATAAAAACACTAAACAAAATACAAGTACACAAACTATAAAAATCTTCATATCACATTCCAAATGTCTCACAATAATAAACATGGAATCCGATATGAAAATATCTCAAAATCATACAAAACACACAAATTAAAAATAGAAAAATACATAAAACAAACAAAAATAAAAAACTCAACAAATAAAAAACATACACAAAAAACACATAAACAAAGGGTTTAAACATCATTTTGCTCCTAGTCTGATGATTCAGAAGCTAGATCTGCCCAAGAGATTTTTTGCTTTTCATTATTTTTCCATTTTATAATTTGCTTAGCTTTGCCCTTTTCTTTAGCAAGAAGAGTTCTTAAATTAGGGCACTGACTTTTCAGATGTCCAAATTTCCTACATTCAAAGCAAATAATACTTGAAGAAATCTGAACATTCTTACCATTTTTACCTTTATTCCACTTTTGTTGATACTTATGCTTATGCTTTGGTGGACTTTTTAATTTGTTTGTTAAGTCATCGCTTTCCTTACCAACTAAGCAACTTTTCTCCATGTCTTCCATTTTTAGCATTATTGTTTCACTTGCATCCAAAAGTCTTTGACCCAAATATTGCTCGTAGGCAATGAGTGAGCCAATCAAATTATCAAAAGAATATTCATTCAAATTTTTTGATTCGTAAATAGCAACAACTTTGGCATCAAACTTGTCAAGTAAACAACGTAGAATTTTATTGACTATTTCAAAGTTTGAAAATTTTTTACCTAAAGCATGCAATGATGTTATAATTTGAATAAACCTAGTATACATGTCTAAGATCGTCTCATAAGGTTTCATGCTAAAGAGTTCATAGTCATGCATAAAAAAATTCAACTTAGGTTGATTGACTTTACTAGTACCTTCATATGTAATGCATAAACTATCCCAAATTTTCTTGGCGGTAGTACATGTAGAGATTCTCATATAATCTTCCAAATTTAAAGCACAGAATAAACAATTCATACATTTTGCATTTAATTCAGCATAAATTTGTTGTACTCTACTCCATTCAGAAAAAGGGGTATCAGTTTTGATTCCATCTATAATACGTGACGGTACAGAATAACCATTTTGAATCATATGCCACATTCGATAATCTATTAATTGCAAGAAAGTAGACATTCGAATTTTCCAAAAATTAAAAGAAATATTTTCAAATAAAGGTAGTCTAACAATTGAATATCCTTCTAATATTTTACGGTTTCTAAAATTAGCCATACTCGTTTTTCAAAAAGTAGTCAAAACTTATGATTGAAACCTTGCTCTGATACCACTTGTTGGAACTCGTTCAATATGAATTAGGATGTTAAGCCTAATTAATTATCCCAAGGCTAACCAAGAGGGGGTGAATTAGTAATTTAAAAAATTATACTTCTACTCTTGGATTTTTAGAAAACCTTTTTAATTATTAATGCAAGTTAAATTTAAAGTTTAAAAAATAAACTTTTCAACAAGAGTAAACAACTTGCAATGAAATTAAATGCGTAAGAAAATTACGAAAGAACACACCAGATTTATAGTGGTTCGGTCAAACCTTGACCTACGTCCATTCCTCGGAGGCACCCTCCGAGTATTGTACTAATACCACAAAGTGACTCTCCTTTTGCCCCCACAGCAAGGTGGAGAAGCCTGTACAAAATCACTTTCACCTTCCCCGGTGCGGCGGAGTAGCCGGGTTTTTTGACACGAAAGAGATCTTCTTCTCGCCAAAACTTCCCTCAAGATGACCCTTGAATCCGATGGTACTGAAGTGCAAGTTCACCGGAGCAACCGTGTGAATATCCCCTTCACACTCTCTTGAAATCCCCTCCAAGGATCTTCTCCCTCTCAAACTCCACCCTTTCCTCTCTCCCTTTCAAGTTCTCTCTTCTAGTTTTCTCCAAAAGAACGAAGACACAATGGCTGTCAAAGATACACTTTGTCGTCCTTTTACACTCTCCAAGTGTCGGCAGAGAACCGGACCAATGTTTTTGAACTTCACTTGAGAGCCTTCAAAGGAGATGTGAAGAAACAAAGAGATCTTCTTCTTCAAGTAACCTTGTGAATCCCTCACAAACCCCTCACTTGATCTCTCACTCTTCACTCTTACAATCTCTCTCAAACTATACTCTCAATGATCCCTCTCAAGAGAAATCAACTCCAAAGGCACTTGTAATAGTTTCTAGGACTCCTTATATAGAAAGGACATGAAAAACCGTCCAAAAAACTGCTAAAAACATGTTTTTCTGCACACCGGATAGTCCCGTACGAACCAATTTCATCCTGGACGAAATTGGTTCATCCCGGGATGAAAAATTTCGTCCGGTACGAACAGTTATATCAAAAGTTGGTTCCGAAAATTGCAGAACATTGCCAGAAACTGCCATAGTCGGTTCCCATCGTCCTGGACGAACTGGACTTCGTCTGGATGAAATTTTTACAGTGAGAAACTCGTCCTGGGATGAAAAATGATTTCGTCTGGACGATCATTCCTTAGAAAAATTTTCCAGTTCAGTTTCTGTCCGTTCTATTGCTCTTACAAGGAGATAACTGATCTGATTGTCCCGTACGAACAATGTTCGTCCCGTACGATCAGTACAAAAACTTTTTCAAGATCTCCTTTAAGTGTGTGTAAATTTATTCACTCAATTACAATCACTCCCTCTCAAATTTAATTCAAATAAAAAGTACAAGCTTCAAATTCATAAAGTATCTCATGCTGAATCTGATTTGAAGTCTTCGTAGTCAGGGGTTCAATTTTCCTGAAATATTAGTACATACAAGAGCAAAAACAAATCTTCCAAAAAATATTAGAAGATAACAACACATAAAACAATAATATTTGGAATCATCAAAACTATACAAGTTGCAATAATGTAAAACATACAAATAGCAACTTTCCTAACAAAGTTAACCAAACCACTATAAATTATGGTGTGTTCATTCTAATTACTTTATATACTTTATTTTCTACAATTACATGTGTGGTTGGAAATTTTGATTTATTTCATTATTATAAAATTTACTTATTTTTGTATCCACTATATTGATTATCTTGTGTGGGTTTGAAAAGGTTTTAAAGAATTTCTTTTTCTCTAAAGAATTTTTTAAATATCCAATTCACCCCCCTTTGGTTAGCTTGGGCTAGTTCTTAAAGGTTTAATAACATTCTCAAACTTTCAAGTGGTATTAGAGCGGGATTCAAAAATTAAATTTTAAATAGCTTTTGAAAAATTATCAATGGCTAACTTTGGAAATCGTAATACTACGAAAGGATATTCAATCACCTGATCACCTTTATTTGATAATATTCCTTTAATTTTATTCGCATGTATACTTCTTATAATCAATTGATTATAGCATGTGGATGTTAGTTCATGAAGGATATTCTGCACCTTCACTTCTTTCTTTTTTAAATGGATTTTAGAAGATAGAGATTTAGCCCAACTTAATAATAAATGCTTAAATTGTTTATTCTGTGCTTTGAAATATGATGATTACATACATTTATCTACTTGCACAACTGAAAAATAAATAAGGGATAGACTTTGCATAACCTATGAAGGAACAATTGAAGTGAAATAATCTAGGTTAAAAATTCTACTCAATGATTATGAACTCTTTCATATGAAACCTAGTGATTCCATATCTTAAATATATATTAGGTTTACACAAATCATCACAACTCTGCATGCTTTAGGTAAATAATTATTAAATTTTAAAAAAGTAAATAAGATTATGCATTATTTACTTTCTTCCTACGATGAAAAAATTAATATTATTACTAAATCTAAAAATCTAAATGTTTGCTCCATTAATAACTTTCTAAGATCACTCATTGCCTACAAGCAAATAGTGAGTCAAAGATAATTTTATGCAGGAGAAAGAAAGAATGAGAAAGTTGTAGCCTTGAAGGCTAATGATTTAGACAGTTCCTCTAATGGAGGAGAGTAAGATATTGTATTGATGACTAGATAGTTTTGAAGATTTCTAAAGAAAAAGAAAATCTGTCATCAGCAGTGCAGCAATGGTATGAATTACAAAAATTCTAATGCTTCTTCTGATAATATCTATTATGAATACAAGAGATTAGGGCATGTTAAAACTGATTGCCCAGATCTTAAAAATCACCAAAGCAAGGACGAGGTTGAAGAAAAAACTAAATTTTATAAAGACAAGTGAATATCTCAGAAAGCCTTTTTAGCTGACTCTGCTTCAGATTCATCTAGAACAAGAGAAAAAGAGGAGGTGATAAATCTGTGCTTAATGGCAAACCACTATCTTGATCAGTCTGATCAAGATGTGGTATGTCAACTTTTATACAATGAATTACTTGATGTTTTAGAAAAGATTCATGATTTTTATAGGAAATTGAAGAATAAACATGTTATTTTGAATATTGAATGTTTAGTTCTGCATAAAGAAAATGAAATGCTTAGAAAAGATTGCTCTGAGTTAGATAAGGATCAAACAGCTTTACTGGATGAGTTTGATGAATTAAATAAAAAAAAAAGAATACTGTTTTATCTTAAACACATGATTCTTTGAAAGCATTGCATCTTGAATTAAAAAAACCATTTTAAGAGTTAGAAGCATGTGTTAAGATTTTAGATCTTAGTGAGCACTCTTTAAAAATTGAAATATTTGCTCTTAAAAGTACTAATAAAATTCTTTTAGAAAAAGTAAAGGCTTTTCATAATAAACTAGCTCTTAAGTATTCATCATGTCATGCATCAAGCCTAGGAATATGAATCATAACTATCATAGGTAGTTAACCCTTTTCTTGATATTAGATGGTATTCCTGTGACATGTTAGAACATATTAGTTATACTTGCATAATCCATCGTCAAACATATTTAGTGTGGAGGCCTAATTTGCATCAACCATAGCATGGCATGCATTCTAATGATTTATCCAAATTCAATAAGGGACTCAAACTCAGTTGGGCTGCCAAAACTATTTTTCCATGATCTTTAGATTTAAGGGCTCTCACAAAAGTCCCAGTGGAAGCATGTAGTTTTTGGGCTCGATATTTACTTCCTATCACTTAAAATCAGTCATTCATAAGCTTCTCAATGTATGTGTTGTGTCTTGTATTTTTTATGACTGTTGACCTTACTTTTCACTAAACTAGAGTCAAGGGGGATTAACTTGGTCAAATTGACCAAGCAAGACCCTAAGACCCCTTCCATTGGGTTTAATGGGTCAAACTATGTTTATTGAGCCTAGACCTAGGTCCTAGGTCAACTTGGTTGACATGGTCAACCTAGGTTGACCAAACTAGCCCAAATCACGTTCATTTGAATTTAAATCAATTTCAAATCCCCTTGAGATCAACTCCTCATCAATTTGGGTTTGATTGACCATGTTGACCTAGTTAACACTTTGCTTGGTTAACCCAACCTTGCTTTAACCAAATTTGACCTATTTAGGTTAAATATATGACCCTTTGGCATATAACCCATCTAAGCCTCCCCTTGACCCAAAACACAGCCAAGGAAACTTATATTCCTCCTAATTAACCCTAGAAGCCATCATAGCCGTCCATCACAGGGTTGGGACTATAAATAGGGTATAAGGCTTCATTCTAGAAGACTTTGGCTTTGACTCTTGATTCCTTTTTTCCCTAAGCCTCCTCAAGCTTGATTCTTGGTTCGACTAAGCTCCCCTCATCTCCCTCCACCTTTCCCAAGTCAAATCCATCGATAGAAGCTCGTTGGTGGCGAGATCTTTGGAAAATTGAGCCTTAATTCTTGGTTTATTTATCATCGATCTAGTGTATTTCAAGCCAAAATTTCTTATACAAATAGGAGTGTGGACAATCTGCAAGTGAAATAAGCCCAATAATTTCCAAATCCAACATTTTGATTAGGTATGATCTCAAATCCTAGTTTAGGACACCTAGGGTTAATTAGCTTTATATTAAGCGTGTTTTAAACTACAAAAATTACTCCGCATGAATGCTCTTCATGTATGGATCTTATGTTTAAAATATCATCGGGTTTGATCGATCTGATCGATCAAACGTGATCAAAAATATTTTTCTAGGACATCCCAATCAGAGCATGTTGCGTGTATGACTGCCGCCAAATTAATATTTTTTTAATTAGTTTCAATTAATTTTAAATGTATTTTTAATTAACAAAACTTTAAATAATTATTAAAAATTATTTTTAAATCCAAAAAAAAAATATATATATAATATATCAATTTTTTTTAGAAACTTATGCTATGTAATTTAAAATTAAAATTAGTTTAAAATATTAAATACATTTCAAATTATTTTGATTACAAAATACTTTTTATTTTAAATTAATAATTAATTAAAATGATTAAATATATCTTATAAATTTAAAATTTTATTTTAAAATTTCTGATTATTTTTTAAGGTACTTTTTATTTTATTTTTTTAAAATAAACTTAATTTAAAAATATTTTATTTAAGTATTTTAAGTAATTTTAATATATTAATGTTTAATAAAATATTTAATTAATATTAATTTAAATATTTTAAAATAATTTTTAAATATTTTATAAAAAGAAATGAGAGAATTATTTTGTTTAATATTTAATTATTAAATTTATTTAAGATATATTTATATTTAAAGTTTTTTTATATTTAATTAATATTGAATTAAATTAAACTCAAATATATTTTTTTAAATTTTATAAAATTTATTTTTATATTCAGAGAACTTTAAAATTTTAATTTAATTTATTTTGAAAATTATTTTAAATATTAATTATTTTAAAATTATATGCATATCTAAATATTTAAATATTAAGAGATACCTTAAACTTTTAAACATAGGTTAAGCATGTGAATAGAATTCTTGGGGAAGAATCTGTTAATAATTGGACTCTAATTATTTACTAATCAAATCATTAGTTATATTAATTATTATTTAATCTTTGCATGTTTAGGATGCACGAGCACTTAGCCTAGGTTCTCCTAATTCTAAAGACATGACTTGTGATTGTGTGTTGCATTTACCTATGTTAATCAAGGGTTAGTCATGACACATGATTTGAACCTATTCAACCTAACAACACCTTAAGGACAATAATTAAGGGCCCCTCTAGATTATTTAGAGAAATTCTAGGGATTAGGATACACTTCCAAATGACATGAAACTTAAACCATTTAAACTTAGTGACATCTCAAACCCACAGAAATTTTCAAGAAATTTTTAAGAACCTTTAAGTCACTTAATTAATTAACCATAATATACTCTTTAATTAAACCTTAGGAAATTCCGAAAATTCTAATAAATCCAAATTAAACCTAAAAATTATAAATAATATATCAAACTTTTTAGAATTTAATCCTTAATCTAAGAAAATTAAAATCCCTTTAATTGAACCTTGATTTGAACACTAATTTAATGTTGATTAAAAACCACTCTTTTAATTGAATTAATTAATTAAAAATTATTAAAAATTTCAAAAATTTCCCAATACTTAAAAACACTTCGTTAGATCATTCCTGACCTTTGAAGGTGATCCCAAGAAGTTTGAACTTTATTGAAATGAAAATCTCTAAAATACTCTTCATTAAGTAATTCTATTAAATCACTAAATACCCAAACTTTGAAAAACCATAACTAATTCTAGAACAATCCAAATTGAGTAAACTAAAAAGCATTCAACTCCAATCAAAATCTAATATTTATTTAAAATATGATATTTCTAGAAATTAGCCTTAATAAAAGTCAACTTCTCGGTGAACTGTAGTTTAATAACTAGGTCTGAACTTCTAAAAATAATAACTTTGTGTAGAAAACTCCAAATCTAGCAAATTCAAAGTCTAATTACTCCCCATAGGGTCTAATATTTATTAAAAATACTAGAAACCCAAAACTTAGTTTGTTTCTAAAAGTCAACTTTGGACTCTTTTGACCTAGCATATTGGATAACCCTAAGCATTCTAAAATTCGTTAATTCAACTTAAATTTTTTAAAAAATATTATCCTAAGCATTAAAATTTACCAACCAACTAAATTAATTAAAATTGATCTCAAAACACTATTATTTAAACTTCAATTACAAATTCCCCTTTGACCTCCAACAAATCAAATCATAAATAATCTTAACTGATTATCCAACATAAGACATATCCAAGACCACACGATCTACTACACACATAATTGTTTGTTAGGACACTACTTCTAGCCCTAATTTAGGCTAATATTTTCTTTCTATTTCTATGATGTGACGATTTACATGAGGCACGTGTTCTAGTTGTTTTAATTTTCTATGATGATTATTGTGATGATGATTCTAATTACTGTATTATCTCTATGATGTAATGGTGATAAATTATTCATAGGTTAGGAGCGATTTTGATACTAATGATATATTCTATAGGTGGTCATGCTCATGCAGTGCTAAAAAGGGGGCTAAAAATAAATAAATAATATATAATTGCTATAGGTGATTTAGCTGCTTAGCCCTCAAATAAATAAGAACATGACCAAATGTGGCTGACATGAGTACATTCATTTTCACATATAACTGCTTGGGATATTTTATTTTAACTTCTTAAAATAACTCCGTAGGAGTGTCTAGATTTTTTTTTATAATTTTGATGTAATGTATTTTAAATAAAGAGTTGTGAAAGTCTATAAAATGAGGCATTTTAATAAAATATCAGGGATCCAAAGAGAAAAAAAGTTATTTTATAGAGAATTTCTTTTCATTTGGGTATCATATTATGGATAAACCATAAGAAGACTGAAAAAACATGACCCACAGAAGAACATAAAGATGAAGATTAAGATTAAAAATACCCCATTTTAAGATTTTTATCATTCCGTAGTATTAGAATTCAAGTTATTATTGGTGGAGCCTTGCCTTCATTACTTATTTGCAAACCCTGTGTTATATATTATATGATGTTTGCCATGGAATTTTAGATACTTTTTTTTTACTCTGGTTGATATTTTTTTGATGTATTTAATTTGCTTATGCAGTAGAAATTGCATGCTTTTTATAGCTTTCTTCTTTTTATGTGTATGTGCCTGATTTCGCTAGGCTCTTTAGGGATAAAATTTTTTTACTCGTAATTAAAATTTAAAATTTTAAGAATTAAATAACATAAAAGATAACGATATATAAAATAAGTTGGAGGTCATCAGGGGTTGCATGCATATTATTTCATTTATCTCTTTCTTTATTTAGACAATTCCTGCATATGGGTAGAGTTTAGATAATCTAAGATATGAGGATGAGGTGCTGAACTAGTTAAGCCTAGACTTTTTAAAAATTATTTTTATAAGCCTTTATAAAACTTCATGCATTCCTAATTTGGAGATTTTAACCAACATGCATTGCAATAGAAACTAACTAAAATCAAAATTTAATTGTATTAGTCTTAGGAGCATAATACCATTCATAAGTATAAGGCCACTTAGGAACCTCTCTAAATGTCAGTCTTAGTTTCCAAAAACTCAACCACCCACCCATCTTTCATAAAGACCGTCATCATGGATTTTATATGACTATGTGATTAGCTGGCTTTCTTTTTCAGGCATGATAAGTCCATAATGCATTAGTTAGGACATGGGTGTTAGTATTGTGTATAGAACACTAAGACCATAATAAATTTAGGATTTAAGACTACTACAATTAGTGTCCCATTGTATGTCTCATTAGTGGATGAGTCCTCTATCCCATCTATTTACATCACATGAATGATGCCACCTCTATCTTTCTCTCTCATATGCTAAGAGTGCAGTCTTATCTTTATCTAGTTTCTTTTTCCTATCTCAGTCCCTCCAGATGTTGATATAAGCCATACATATTGACCAAACAAAGTTGAACCTTTTTTTCTCTTTGAATAAGAAGTTCCTAGACTCCTCCCTATGTGTCAATTCTATCTGAGAAAATAATGTATAGTCCTTAATTAAGAGTCTTCCTAGGCCCGACTTAATATGTAATTAACCATGGGGTCTTACACCTGTGAGAAATGAATCCCACATCAAATAAGCCTCACTTTAGTTGATGTATCGGGTGGGGGAAATTTCGTGACTTTGATCGGGTTGTACATATTATTACCCATAGAGGTGTGTGGTTAAAAGTCGCTATCCTCAATGTTAATCGTATGTATAATCACATATACCCTCTCATTGGCCCCCTTGTAAATAGTACAAAGGCTTGCAATAATTTTGTCCTTTGAGATAGTGCGATCGTACTCTTTATATCATGTCCCTGCTGATTGGTATCCTTTCGAAGGCCCATAATGACTTTAATTATTTTTTCATTTTAATCCTTAATTTTTTATTAATGATTTTTTTGTTCTTTTGGTTTTATTTTTACTAATTATTGTTCTTTATGATTGTGTCCTGATTATCACATAAATCACTTCACTGAACCTCATTATCTTTTCCTGCAAAGCAAAAATTTCATCTTCTATTGTACTATACAATCTGCACAGTACTATCTTGATCATAACCCTTAGCTTAATGGATCATCTAGATTGTATCTATGATTGATAATTATACTATATGAACACCTATTCATAAGAATGGTGCATGTATCAATCCAGATTGGGACAAATTCGTTTATGTTGGTATGATATTTATTATTGATCATATTATATGAACACTTGTTCATTCTGTATGAACATATTTGTTAAGGGTCATAATGCCTAACTCATTAGGATGATCTCTATGTCCCTAATCATCTAGTATGATGCTTAAACGTACTATATGATCAGACAACCTTTTTGACTAATTGTCTTGAAAGTTTGTGAGGATTGTAAAACTCTAAAAAACTAATCCCAATGCTAACCAAGAGGGGGGTGAATTAAATATTTAAAAACTTCTTTAACAAAAAGAAAATTCCTTTTTATATAATGATGCGGAAGTGAATTACATTCATAACTAAAAGATAAATTAGAGATTTCACCCATACAGTTAACATAAAAATAAATGCAAAAAAAATAAAGTGCTGAAATAACAAATAGAAATGAACACACCAGATTTATGGTGGTTTGGTCCAACCTGACCTACGTTCACTCCCCAAAACCTCCCATTCTAGGTATTACACTAACTTTTAGTGACTCTCCTTTATCCGCCATAGCTAGGTGGAGAAGCCCTTTTTGAATCACTTCCACCTTCACAGATGTGGTGGAGTAGCTGGGTCTTGACACCAAATAGTTCTTCTTCTTTCCAAAATATCCCTCAAGATAAACCTTAAATCTGATTGTTTTAAGGTGTAAGTGTTGACTGTACAAAAATATAGAACAAAAAAAAAATTGTTTCAGAGCAACCGACATACCTCCACGCCGGCCCCATCTCGCCAAAATGACGTATCTCTTCGCACAATAACCAGTTACTTCACAATAAAAGGGAGAAGTAGAGAACAAAAACAAAAGAGAACTTACGCTCATTCGCTCTGACTCCGGTGCTCTTGTGGTCGTTCGAATTCGCTGCTTTAGAGGAGAAGTCTAGGGTTCACCCTTCATCTTCTCTTTTCGTCGTTACTGTTCGGCTTCGTTGCTTCACTTGTAGAGATCGCACGCACCGCTTCTTCCACTCCCTATGGTTGTGCGACTTCGGCTCCTTCGATCCCGTCCGACTTTGTTCCTCTGAGAGATTGCACACACCGCTTCTGCTGCTCTTTCCCAAAGAGATAACGAGCTGCTCTTTGGCTCCTTCATTGCAGTCCGACTTCAGTAAGCCAAACCCAGCCGCCCAACACCGAACCCCCTCCCCTCTTTCTCGTGCGTGGTTGGCTCTACCCGATCGGGCTCTACCCAATCTCATTCTCCCTATCTTATATTATATATAATATATGATAATATAATTATTATATATTATATTATATATATATATATATATATATATATATATATATATATATATATATATATATATATATATATATATATATATATATATATATATATATATATATATATATATATATATTAAATTTTAAGCAAAAGTTGAAGACCCCGATCGTCGTACCTTAGGTCTGACCGGGATGATTTGAAATTGAAGACCTCGTGCCATCGGCTTTAAGTCCGGCCGAGATGGTTTTAAATTTTGAAGACCCGCGCCATCGATCTTAGATATGGGCAGATGGTTTTACAATTTGAAAACCCCACGCAGTCGATCTTAGATCCTGGTGGGATGGTTTAGATTCGAAGGCCCTACGCCATTGACCTTAGGTCCGGGTAGGAAGGAATTCTGGCAAAAGTGTTCCCAATTTCTCCCTTAGTGGGGAGGTGACGCCGGGAGGCTGTCAAAATTTTCTTGAAAATTTTGGACTTAGCAAATTTTTGAAAAAGCACGAATCTCTAAGAAAGAATTTTAAAATTAAAGAGCAATCAAATTTTGAATATTTATTAATCAATTGATTAATAAAAATTTTATTAATTGATTAATATTAATTAATCAAAATTATTCAAAATTAATTAAAATTAATTGATTTAATCAATTATATAAAATTTAAGAGTTATTTTAAAAATATATAATTATTTTAAATTTGAGATCAATTTAATTTTTTTTATTATTAATTATTAAAATTCAAGAGCATTTTAATTAACTAATTAGAGAAAACATAAAATAAAAACGCAATGAATAAAATAGGGGATGTTAAGCCCTATGAACTTAGTCCCAAACTAACCAAGAGGGGGGGTGAATTGGTATTTTAAAAACTTCGTTTTTAAACAAAGAAATAAAGTAACATAAAACCAAATCACACCACGAAAATAATGCGGAATTAAACGTGCGGAAGCAAGAAAAGAAACACAGAGATTTTATAGTGGTTCGGTCGACTCGACCTACGTCCACTCCTTGGAGGCACCCTCCAAGTATTGCACTAAACAAAAAGTGACTCTCCTTTAGCCCCCCACGGCTAGGTGGAGAAACCCTCACAAGAACCTCCTTTTTGCCACCCCGGCAAGGCAGAGAACCTATCTCCTTTTGCTTCCTCCTGAAGCCGGCAGAGAACCAGAACCAACGGCACAACTCCTTACCTCTACCGACCCTTCCACGGACGAGAAACTCTAGACGAAGACGACGCAGAGAGATCCTTGAAGCAACCCTTGTGAAACCTCTCACAAGCTCCCCCTCACAAGATCCTCTCTCTCTCTTCTCTCTCTCTTTCTCTCCTCAAGGTCTTCTCAGGTCAAGGCAGCAGCCAAAGGTATTGAAAAACGTTGAACAAGAGCTCTTTAAATAGAAGAGCTTCAAAAGAGCTCATTAATTGCAAGTTGCCGACAATATCGTCCAGGCCGATCTGGACATCGGCCTGGCCGATCAGTACAAATTAATGAAGATCGGCCAGAGCATAGCCCTGAATGGAAAACAGGACGATTGAAAATTAGCTTGATCGTCCAGGCCGATCTCACGATCGTCCTGGCCGATCAGTTCAAATCAGACGAAAATCGTCCTGACAATAGCCCTGAATACGGGCTGGCCGATACTGATCGTCCTGAAGTAACTTAAGGTTTTTGACTAGATCGTCCGGGCCGATCCTGCGATCGTCCAGGACGATATGATCGTATCAATCATCCTTAATTACTTCCTTGATTTCCTGAACAATTATGGCATAATTTGTTAATATCGTCCAGGCCGATACAAGGATCGTCCTGGCCGATAATTTAAAGATATGCTATACCATACTTGTCTATGGCGGCTACTTCTTTCTGTTTTGAGCTTATCGTCCTGGCCGATACACGTATCGTCCAGGACGATCGGTTAACGTTGGCTGCCTTAATCAAGAATCCTTAATTAGACTTTCTATTTTTAAGCTGATCGTCCAGGCCGATCAAAGATATCGGCCTGGCCGATATGAGTAAAAACAGAATTTCTAATTCTCTCAAGTGTGTGTGTGAAGGGTTACAAAGTATCAGTCTTTTTGACTATTACAAGAGGACTCAAAAGGTAAAAAACAAAAGTACAGACTGACTCAACCCTAAACCTACGCATTCCTGAACTTGGCTCCTTTTTGATTGTCCGATCGTCAATTCCTGAAAAGTTAGAAGCAACAAGCTATCCAAGAAAAGCATTGTTTTGTCAATCATCAAAACATAAGCCATGAAAAAATAGATTTGCAACAATCTCCCCCTTTTTGATGATGACAAAATATGTTAAAGGGATTTAATCATAACCATGAAAACATAACCTCATAAACTTCTCCCCCTTTTGACATATCAAAAAGGAGGGTACATGAAAGCATAGTAAAAGAAATTCCCCTTTTTTTTTTTTTTTTTTTTTTTTTTTTTGAGCATATCAATGATATAGTATTCCATGTGATTGTTTTAAAAATTTGTGAGTTAATGTGTTACCAATCACATTTAATCCATAGAATAGGAGAATATCCGTTCATGGTTTACCCTTAGCCAAAAACGTTGTCTTAGGGTAGAATCGTCTTTTGAAATCAATAACCTAACTCAAATAATTAATTGGATATGAGAAAAAGAATCTACCCACCACTTGGCATAAGGAAAATATCTCCATAAAACAATGAGGTAGATTTGTCACAATCGAATGATAATCGAGATCAAGTCTTTGAGAATCAAAACTTCTAAGTTCTAAAAGATATAAAAAGAGAGAATAGCTTGCTTTTGAGTGGGCTCATTTTATGCCTCTTGTCAATGTTGTGGCGCTTTGCGCATCCTTTTATAGATTTTTCAATTTTTTGGCGTCTTTGCGCTCCTTTTGTTGGCATCATTGGCCAAAAATTTTTTTTTTTTTATTTTTTTATTTTTGCAAGCTAGATTCCCTTTTAGACTCTTTTAAAAAACTTAGTTGTGAATATATCTTCTCAGATATTAGAGAATAGGAGCTCTCTCTCTAACATAGGGAAGAATTACCACAAGCAGGATTAATAATTGAAGACAAGAGTAACGAGGGATCATGAGGTGACAAAAAAACTTTTAATCATTGTAAATATAAGATAGATTTGCTTAAGCAAGCTTTAGAAAGGATCTTAGTTTCATAAGCAATCTTTTATTTTAAGAGAGACTTTTGATTAGAAAAGAAAACTATGCCACTAATACTAAGTTAGGTAAAGAGACACAATCACAAGATATTCATATTATCTAGGGATTAAGTGGATGAAAACATATTAACTACAAATTGTTAAAGACAAGACAAGAGATATCATATCAGTGAAGATCTAAA
Source organism: Dendrobium huoshanense (assembly GCA_016618105.1). Taxonomy (NCBI): domain Eukaryota; kingdom Viridiplantae; phylum Streptophyta; class Magnoliopsida; order Asparagales; family Orchidaceae; genus Dendrobium; species Dendrobium huoshanense. Next base: position 34,821,115 of record CM028358.1, read on the forward strand.
ACTAAGGTACATGAAAAGAAATAAAAAGGAATAAAAGAAAGAAAAGAAAGTTTTCATGCATTTATGTCAATCACACCCAATCTGGTCCTTAAAGAGCTGAAAGTGTCGAAGGCCAGTGGTTTAGTAAAGATGTCTGCCAGTTGGTTTTCAGTTGTCACATGGTGTAACTCAATGTCTCCCTTAGTCACATGATCTCTAATAAAGTGATGCCTAATGTCAATGTGTTTAGTTCTTGAATGTTGGATAGGATTTTTAGAGATGCATATGGCACTAGTGTTGTCACAAAAAATTGAGATGGTGCTTACATGTATTCCTAGATCCAATACCTGTTGTTTCAACCAAAGAACTTGGGCCACACAACTTCCAAGAGCAATGTATTCAGCTTCAGCAGTGGAAAGTGCAACAGAATTTTGCTTTCTACTAGACCAAGAGACCAAGGATTGTCCAATGAATTGACAAGTTCCAGAGGTGCTCTTTCTATCCACCTTGCATCCTGCAAAATCAGAGTCAGAAAAACCAATAATCTCAAAAGAAGTGCTATGTCTAGGGTACCAAATCCCTAATCCTTGTGTCCCCAAAAGGTATCTAAAAATTCTTTTAATAGCAGTCATGTGGGATTCCTTAGGGTCGGCTTGAAACCTAGCACAAAGACAAACACTAAACATAATGTCAGGTCGGCTTGCAGTCAAGTAAAGTAAAGATCCAATCATGCCTCTATACTTCTTCTGATCAACAGACTTACCACTTGGGTCCTTATCCAACGGAGCACTAGAAGTCATGGGAGTGTTAATTGGCTTGGCTTTGTCCATCTCATATTTCTTCAAAAATGTCTTTTATGTATTTTGTTTGATTTAGAAAAGTGCCATCTTCCAATTGTTTTATGCTAAACCCCAAAAAGTAAGACAATTCTCCCATTAAACTCATTTCAAACTCTCTACTCATTGTTTTAGAAAAGTCATCACACAAATTTTTATTTGAAGATCCAAAGAGTATATCATCAACATAAATCTGAACAATGAGTAAATCATCTCCAACTTTTTTAAGAAAAAGGGTGGTGTCTACGCTCCCCTTGACAAACTCCCTCTCTAGTAAGAATGTGCTAAGCCTCTCATACCAAGCTCTAGGTGCTTGTTTTAAACCATACAAAGCCTTTTTTAATTTAAACACATGATTTGGAAATTGAGAACTCTCAAAACCTGGAGGTTGTTCTACAAACACATCTTCTTTTATCTCCCCATTTAAAAAGGCACTCTTGACATCCATTTGAAAAAGCTTAAATCCTTTATAACAAGCAAATGCTAATAGCACTCTAATGGCTTCCAATCTAGCTACAGGGGCAAAAGTCTCCTCAAAGTCTATCCCTTCTATTTGATTGTACCCCTTAGCCACTAATCTTGCTTTATTCCTCACCACCACTCCTGAATCATTCACTTTGTTCTTAAATACCCACTTTGTTCCAACTACACTTTGTTCCTTAGGTCTTTCCACAAGTTCCCAAACATCATTCCTTACAAATTGATTCAACTCTTCTTGCATTGCTAACATCCAAAACTCATCAGATAGGGCTTGGTTAATGGTGGTGGGTTCAGTCATAGAGATAAAGGCAGAGTGGTTCACCTCCTTCCTAAGTCCATGTCTAGTCTTAACTCCACTAGAAAGGTCTCCTAAGATCAAATCCTTGGGGTGACTAGTAGAGTATCTCCAATCTTTAGGCAAAGTGTGTGAAGTTTCTCCCCTTTCATTAAAAGTTTCTATTCCTTGGGTGACTCCTTCTACTCCTTCATTGCTTAGGTGCTCATTTCCCTTCCCCAAATTTTCTACTCCACTTGTAATCTCTCCAACATCATCATCATCTACTCCATGCTTCTTATGATCAGATTCATCAAAAACTACATGGGTTGTCTCTTCCACCATCAAGGTTCTCTTGTTAAACACTCTAAAAGATTTCCCAACACTAGAATATCCTAAGAATACTCCTTCATCAGATTTAGGATCAAATTTTCCCAAGTGAGACTTTCCATTATTGTGAATGAAAACTTTACAACCAAAGACATGAAGGTGGGAAAGATTAGGTGTTCTACCCTTAAGGATCTCATAGGGTGTCTTTTCTAATTTGACTCTAACATTCACCCTATTCAACACATAACATGCTGTGTTAACCGCTTCAGCCCAAAAGTATTTTGGAAGTGAATACTCAGCAAGCATGGCTCTAGCGGCTTCCACCAAGGTCCGGTTCTTCCTTTCAGCTACTCCATTCTGCTGAGGAGTCCTAGGAGCTGAAAAATTGTGGCTAATGCCCTTCTCCTCACAAAAATCTCCAAATCTTTCATTTTCAAACTCTCCCCCATGATCACTATGGATGGTCAAAATCTCACATCCTAGCTTCTTCTGAATCCAAGTAGAAAAAGTTTTAAACTCCTCAAAAGACTCATTTTTATGAGAAAGAAATCTAGTCCAAGTGAACCTCGAGTAGTCATCAACAATCACAAAACCATAGACTTTCCCTCCCAAACTTGCTATGCTAATGGGTCCAAACAAATCCATGTGAAGGACTTCTAAAGGTCTAGAGGTGCTAATGTCCTTTATGGGGTGAAAAGAGGAGTGAATTTGCTTTCCTAGTTGACAAGCATCACAAAGGTGGTCTTTTGTAAACTTAAGTTTGGGGACACCTCTAACTAGGTCCTTTTGGGTCACTTTCCTAAGGGTTTTCATACTTGCATGACAAAGCCTCCTGTGCCACAACCAAGAATCATCAATGACAGTTTTTAAGCAAAAAGAAGCAGCACATTCAATGTTATTTAAATCAAGCATATAGACGTTGTTTACCCTCTTTCCCTGCAAAATGGTGTTATTGCTTAAACTTACAATGCATGAATTTGTGAAGAATTGTACGATGAAGCCTTTGTCACAGAATTGACTGATGCTGAGCAAGTTGTGCTTTAATCCATCTACAAGCAAAACATTTTCAATCATAAGGTTCTTGGAATTACCGATTATACCTGCTCCTACCACCTTCCTAGTGGTGTTGTCTCCAAGAGTAACCTTGCCTCCAGTCCTGGATTCTAGTACAACAAACTGGCTAGCATCACCAGTCATATGTCGAGAGCATCCACTGTCCAGGTACCACATACTCTCACGAGGTCTTTTGTGAGAGGCTTCCTGCAAAATTATCAAATGTTAGTTTTAGGAACCCAAGCAGGTTTGGGTTTCTTCTTATGAAGAGAAGAATGCAATGCATGTGTGGTATGCTGTGGATCTTGTACCTTAGGTCTCCATACCCAATGTGAACTATGATGAATTGTACAAGTATGTGAGATATGTCCTAGCATGCCACAAGAAAAACATTGAACTCCAGGAAAAGGTTTTCTTAAATGGTTTGAGTAAAAATGCCTCTTCCTAGGTTCTGGCCTTTGATTAAAAGTTGGTGTCATCCTAGCTCTCTTACATGTTTCCAAATCATTTTGAATTCTCAAGTTAGTTCTTTTCAATGCATCATTCTCAATCCTCAGATTTTTCTCAATCTCTTTAGATTTCTTAAGATCATCATTAAGTGCGGTGTGTGAAGCTTTTAATGCATTTCTTTTATCAACTAATTCCAAATGCTTCTTGTTTAATTCATCAAATTCATCAAGTAGAGCCATGTGATTTGAATCAATCGTTGCATGATCTTTGAGAAAAACTTCATGCTCTTTTTGTAGATTTGAATGTTCTAATTTTAGGCTAGCATGAGTTTTCTTTAATTTCCTATATGATGCATGGATTTTTTCACAAATTTCAAATAATTCATCATAGGTTGATCTACATACCTCTTCCTCATCACTTTGATTTTCTCCCATGAAACACAAGTTTGTAGTTTCTTCCTCTGGTTCAGTCTCAGAGGAATCAGTACCAGATTCTGCCCAGAAGCCTCTTTGGATTTTCTTATTCTCCTTCCTAGACTTAGCTTTTTCCTCACCTTTTTCCTTTTCTTTGCTTGAATGATCTTGAAGTGTAGGACAATCGGCTCTTACATGTCCAGGTTTCCTGCATTCAAAACAAACAACATCAGAAGATCCTTTAGTATGTTTATGATCCTTACCTTTTCTCCAGCTTTGATGATGCTTTTGTTTCTTCCTTAGAAAGCTTTTGAATTGCCTTGTGATGAAGGCAACTCCATCGCTTTCAGACCCGGAAGATTCAGAATCCGATTTGTGTGCCTTCAATGCAATGGTTTTCTCCTTTTTCTTTTCACCTGCATCAAGATTTCTTTGATTCACCCCTTGCTCGTAAGCAATGAGTGAGCCAAGCAAGTTATCAATAGAATAGGTGTTTAAATCTTTAGATTCAGTAATTGCAGTAATTTTTGCATCATAGGATGAAGGCAAGCATCTCAAAATCTTGTTAACTTTTTCATAGTTCGAAAGTTTTTTTCCTAGTGCATGCAATGAGGTAGCAATCTGAGTAAACCTAGTGTACATGTCAGAAATTGATTCATGAGGTTTCATACGAAAAAGTTCGTAGTCATGCAAGAGAATGTTTAAACGGGATTGTTTAATTTCATTAGTGCCTTCATAAGTAATGCACAATTTATCCCAAATTTCTTTACCAGTTTTGCAAGTTGAAACACGCATGTAATCCTTAGATTTTAAAGCACAGAAAAAACAATTCAAACATTTAGCATTTAATTGAGCTAAATCTCGCTCATCAAAAGTCCATTCGGTAAAAGCAACTTCAGTTTTAAAACCGTTAATTTCACGAGAAGGTGGAGAATAACCTTCTTGAATAAGCATCCACATGCGATAATCAGTAGATTGTAAAAAAGTTGACATGCGAGTTTTCCAGAAATCAAAAGGTAGGTTATCGAACAGAGGAGGTCGGGTAATAGAATACCCTTCCGTAGTGTTGCGATTCCCAAAGTTAGACATGGATCAAATTCAAAAAGTTTTTAAACTTTAATTTTCGAAACAAGCTCTGATACCACTTGAAAGTTCGATGGGGATGTTAAGCCCTATGAACTTAGTCCCAAACTAACCAAGAGGGGGGGTGAATTGGTATTTTAAAAACTTCGTTTTTAAACAAAGAAATAAAGTAACATAAAACCAAATCACACCACGAAAATAATGCGGAATTAAACGTGCGGAAGCAAGAAAAGAAACACAGAGATTTTATAGTGGTTCGGTCGACTCGACCTACGTCCACTCCTTGGAGGCACCCTCCAAGTATTGCACTAAACAAAAAGTGACTCTCCTTTAGCCCCCCACGGCTAGGTGGAGAAACCCTCACAAGAACCTCCTTTTTGCCACCCCGGCAAGGCAGAGAACCTATCTCCTTTTGCTTCCTCCTGAAGCCGGCAGAGAACCAGAACCAACGGCACAACTCCTTACCTCTACCGACCCTTCCACGGACGAGAAACTCTAGACGAAGACGACGCAGAGAGATCCTTGAAGCAACCCTTGTGAAACCTCTCACAAGCTCCCCCTCACAAGATCCTCTCTCTCTCTCTTCTCTCTCTCTTTCTCTCCTCAAGGTCTTCTCAGGTCAAGGCAGCAGCCAAAGGTATTGAAAAACGTTGAACAAGAGCTCTTTAAATAGAAGAGCTTCAAAAGAGCTCATTAATTGCAAGTTGCCGACAATATCGTCCAGGCCGATCTGGACATCGGCCTGGCCGATCAGTACAAATTAATGAAGATCGGCCAGAGCATAGCCCTGAATGGAAAACAGGACGATTGAAAATTAGCTTGATCGTCCAGGCCGATCTCACGATCGTCCTGGCCGATCAGTTCAAATCAGACGAAAATCGTCCTGACAATAGCCCTGAATACGGGCTGGCCGATACTGATCGTCCTGAAGTAACTTAAAGTTTTTGACTAGATCGTCCGGGCCGATCCTGCGATCGTCCAGGACGATATGATCGTATCAATCATCCTTAATTACTTCCTTGATTTCCTGAACAATTATGGCATAATTTGTTAATATCGTCCAGGCCGATACAAGGATCGTCCTGGCCGATAATTTAAAGATATGCTATACCATACTTGTCTATGGCGGCTACTTCTTTCTGTTTTGAGCTTATCGTCCTGGCCGATACACGTATCGTCCAGGACGATCGGTTAACGTTGGCTGCCTTAATCAAGAATCCTTAATTAGACTTTCTGTTTTTAAGCTGATCGTCCAGGCCGATCAAAGATATCGGCCTGGCCGATATGAGTAAAAACAGAATTTCTAATTCTCTCAAGTGTGTGTGTGAAGGGTTACAAAGTATCAGTCTTTTTGACTATTACAAGAGGACTCAAAAGGTAAAAAACAAAAGTACAGACTGACTCAACCCTAAACCTACGCATTCCTGAACTTGGCTCCTTTTTGATTGTCCGATCGTCGATTCCTGAAAAGTTAGAAGCAACAAGCTATCCAAGAAAAGCATTGTTTTGTCAATCATCAAAACATAAGCCATGAAAAAATAGATTTGCAACAAATAAATCTCAAAATAAATTGTACAAGTTCTCTGCTAATTCAGCTCTCACAAATTGTACAAAGTCTCTAAACAACTCAACACTCTCAAATTGAACTCCTCTGCAAGTTCTCCAAAGTCCCTCTTGTACGAGCTCTTGCAACTATCTGTATGTTCTATTCTCTATAACAGCAAGCCCCGGTTGCTCTCAATCACTGAAACCACTGGATACAAACCTGCAAACAAATAAATGAGGAGTCAATGCATTATAAATAAATTGAATGAATCTAACTATTGCAGGTAAAATAGAGTACTAGAAAGTAAGAAAAGCTAAATACGAAAAAAGCTAGTAGAGTAAAAGTGCTAGAAAATAGTTAGAGTAGTGAACTACTATAGTAGAAAAGGGACTACGAGTGCATAACGACTAAAACACTAACAAATTGCCAAAACACCGAAATGTCAAAATCACAAACTCAAACAACTCAAATAAGGTCAGAACAAATCTCCAAACAACAAAATTCAAAATTTTTGGGCAACCTCGTTCATATGTACTTGGTTGTAGGACCCACTATCCGGCAACTTTCATAGGAAAGTAGTAAGCTCGATCTTAGGGGAAAGTTTTAGGTAAAATTGACCTAACTCCTAAACCCCAATTAAAACCCCCGACCACATCTAATAGAAGTCGTAAGTCCGATCGTTGAGGGAAATGCTTAAGTGATAGCACAAACCTAGACCCCTCACATAGGCATTCTAGTCTATAGGGCTTGGTTGTAAGACCCACAACTCGAGCCGCTTAGCTTAAAGTGCTAGGTCATAAGTCCCATCATTAGATAACTTCTAATGAAGCAATAAGACCTACCTAACTAAAATATTAGGGCTACCTTCAATTAAGGCTGTATGTCCCACTAATTTGGACTACTTTCTATGAAAGTTATAAGTCTCAATCTAAATTTAATTCATTGGGCATCCTAGTCTATAGGATTAGGTTGTAGGACCCGTTATTGGACAAATTCTAATTGAAGTCATAAGCCCCAATATTTTAGGAAAATTACTAAATAAATTGTAATAAACCTAAAATGCCAAATAATCTAATTCAAGCCCTTGGGAATCTTAGTCTAAAAAGGATTAAGTTTTAAGACCCACTTTTCAGGTTACTTTCTAAGGAAAGTCATAAGCCCTATCCAAATATTTAAAATTCTCGGGCAGCTCACTATAGAGTTAGGTTGTAAGACCCATCCTTGGGCCACTCATAAATAGAGTAATAAGCTCCAATTCCAAATTCAAATCTCCGGGCTACTTTATACGAAAGTTATAAGTCCCAAACTAAATCTAAATCCATGGGTTACTTTCTGCGAAAGCCGTAAATCCCAATCTAAATTCAATTTCCTGGGTTACTTCTAAACGAATTCATAAATCCAAAACTAAATTAATCTTAGGGTATTCTAATAGATGTAAACCCCAAAATAATTAATTAAACTAAATCCCAAATCTAACCACTTCAGTCTACTTAGGATCCCTGAGAGGAGGCAACCCATTGTTGCTAATCAGATTTCCTGGACACTACAGTTAATGATTGTTTGTGTTGGTAGATTGGAACTACGGTATACTTGGGACGATGGAATCATGGGATCTTGATCGGGTTTACCTCCATTTCCCCCATTATTGAGACTAAAAATATCTAAAATATTATTCATCCTTAACTGAAAGTTATCTCTTATGTAGTATGAGGGGTTATTAACTATGAGTGCTTGTGTTAATAGGAAGTAAGAACCCCAGATCTATAAACCCTGACACTACCCTCAGGGGAAATCTGGTTAACTATAATCTGACTTAAGAGAAATGGAATCCTACGGTTGCAAAGTAGGATTCATGCATTCGTGCCATTTTTCTTAAGCCAACAGATTTCTGGCGACTCCGCTGGGGAGTACTTTTCTCTCCATCTTTGGATGAAAATATAATTTATAATTAGTCTCGAATAATAAAACATCTATAAATAAATATAGATGTTTATTTTTACATAGTTATGTGTTTTCTTTTTTCAGCATAATTCAGGTTGACTCTAATCCCTGTAAGTCTATTGGCATGTTGATAATATGACGCCTGTAAAGTCCTTCATGACTGTGAAACTGCGTGAGGGAGCTAGAGTGCAGTTCTCTTAAGCTATTCTGAATACAGACTTTGCTGGAGCAACCATTCAATTCAGAACTATTTTTGAAGTCATGCAGTTTGAACAGTTCCTTCCTGAGAATACTGCTAGCTTACCTACTTCCAAAGGTGTCACTAAGAAGTCTACCACTAAAGTTATTGACTAACAGGCTCCCAAGAGGGCATCTGTATTTTCAAGACTCTTCATGGCACCAATTGCTGCTCCACTAATTCAAAAGAAAGTTCATAATACCCAGCTATAATCTATTTGCGTGAATAAAGCCAGTTAGAACATGATTCAAGATGATTTGTCTGATGAGTACAATGTTCAAGTTCCTGGTGCAAGTACTAAAATTTCCAAGAAAACTAGAAGGAAGGCTAATGCTCTCTTAAGAGCTAATGGTTGGGTGCCCGAGACCCTTCAATTGTCATCACTGCAATTAGAGGCAAATGTACACACCAATAACTATTTTGAACCGTTAAAGTTGGTAAAAAGAAATGATGATAAGGGAAAATTAAAGAAGTCTTTCTGGGAGAACCCTCATCGACAATTATAGCCACCAAAGAAGGAAGAGTCTGCATCTTCTAAGATATATAAAATATTGAAAGTTGTTAAAGACAGAAATTTGCAAAGAAGGCTGAGAAGATATATCAACGAGGTTAACTCTTTCAACACGGCTCAACCACAAAACAACAAATTTCTAACAAGGCCTTATAGAGAGGAGTTTAAACGTCCTCCCTAATATCGAGAGCCAAGAGAATTCTGTCATAATATGGGTCGATACCCATATTATAGAAGAAAATAGTTGGGAGAGTCTTCTGATAGTCTTTATGTAAAAGGCTAAAACCGAAGATATGATGGACAAAGGCCCCGACAATGGTATCATAAATCTGGCCATTTAAATGTCCATTTTGATGTTGGTGGTCATCGGTATGTGACTTTGAGAAGACAACAAGTTTGGGTTCCAGAAAGACCCAAATATCCTCGAGCTCAGAAAGGTGATCTTGATAAAGAAACCAACAAGAGGCAACTTAAATCTCATGTCCAGAGGTTGTCCCCTAATAAGGAGACTTCTGTTGATGTGAATATATCAAAAGATGAAAACCGTCATGTCTATAAAGAACTCCCGACTCTCCAGTCATACATTGGAAGCGGCAGTCCCAACTTGGAGAAGATCATGAGTTGGATGAAGATGGTAATGACTACGATAATGATGAAGAAATGGAAGAGGGTATTGGTCACATGGACGTTGAAGTTGTCCGGATGGTTGATCATATACCTGATCGAGCTAATCAACGATAAACTCGTAGAAGTGAAACGTTGAATATGCAAAATAAAGAACAACTACGAGAAGACCAAGAATAAGAAATAGCTATGAATAGGGTTATGCAACCAGAAGAAGTTGAAGAGGAATATGTTGAACAAGTTGTAAAAAGATTGCAAGAAAAAATGCAGTCTATGCAATAGAAGAAAGATTAGGAAATCCATCATTTGAACGCTCTTCTTGATGAGATGAGTAACATGATGAAGCAGTTGTTTGGACAACTAGGCATGATGGCTGCAACTAGTCAACCACCTATAGCAAATTCTCAAGGGAATGTTCAAACTACTCCTGATGCATTGGTACCTCCTGACAGGAGATCAGAAGAGTTACATGAGCCAATTTTGATAGCTTCTAAGAAAGATAAAATGGTTAGTAAATCTCAAATTGAGAATCTCATCAGTTAAAAGGTTAAAGCAGCTACTGCTTCTGAAGCTGTTGAAGCCTTGGTCGGAAAAGGTCATTCATATCCGGCAGAATATGACCTATTGAAATATCCAAAGGGGTACATTGTGCCAAAGTTCAATTTATTTGATGGTACTGCAAATTCTCATCAACATCTGGCACAATTCAAAGCTACCTATGGAAATACAGGAGGCAATGATGCTTTGTTACTATGCAATTTGTCAGTAGTTTAACAGGCACATGTTTTGAATGGTATGCTGAGTTACCCAATAACTTAGTAAGAACATTCGCCGAATTAGAGACGATGTTCATTAAATGATTTTCAAGTGCAACAAAGAAGGTGACTATTGCTGATCTCGCTCTTGAGAAAAGAAAAGAGAGAAATCAATCACCAAGTATATAACCAGGTGGAGAAATCTCAGCATGAAATGTGAGCAACAACTTACTAAGAAGCATGCTATCGAGTTATTACTGGGAAACATAAATGATTATATGGCTCCATATCTGGTGATGGCTACAATCAATATGTTTTAAGAGTTACTTGATCGTGTAGCCAAATTTGAAAGGTTACCCAGGCCAAGAAATGCTGGCTTCAATTATAACAATAATCCACCAGGGAAATGAAAGAGGATCAAGATGTATGATCCAAAAAGAAGTGAGGTGAATACCACATTCCCATCTTCCTTGGAGAAGAAAGAAAAAAAAAGATTCAATGAATCCACCGAAGATTTTGAAACAAACAAGAGAAAGGAAAATGCCTCCTACCTTGTGGGAGAAAATCAATAAGACGTATTCTTTCAAAAAGGAATGCATGTGAAAGATTTTTAGACAAGATCTAAAAATCGACCTTCAATTGCCAAAATCTCGCCGACCAGAATAGGCTGGCACGACTGATGATCAGAATTATTATCCGTATGATAGGATCATAAGTAACCCAATCGAAGACTGTTTCATATTCAAAGATTGGGTCAAAAGGAATTATCATATTGGTGAACTTATGCTTTCTAACAATGTTCTTGTCAATCCTAAGAGGGAGAAAACTAATATTATCTCCTATATACCTTGTCAAAGCATAGAAAACGAGAAAGTAAAAGCACCCCAGGAAGATGAAGGTGGTTGGGAGACCTTTATCTCAAAGAAAACTAAATAGATGATGAATGTCTTATTGGCTATTGAAGGCATTCATCGTAAGAGTGCGTTAGAATTGGAAGTTGATACAAGACTCCTTTCTTCAAAGAACCCAGTGGCAAGTGGGCCTAGTTCAAGCAAGAAGAAGCCTTTGAAATATTTCAAAGATAAAAAAGGGAGAGTAAACCTAGATCAAAATCTCAAAAAGAAAAGAAGAAAATATTAAGAAATCAGAACACTGTAATTCAAAAGTACATCAACTCCATCGAAGAATATCAACAACCTTTAAGGCATCCTGTCAAGTTAGAGGAATATATGGCTTATTTATTTCTTGACTTAGAGTCAGAAAAGGAAGAAAGCACTCCAATTGAGAATTTCCGAGTCATAAATCAACGAGGTGGAAGGGCTATAAGAGGACGCAATGCACCTTTTGCTATCTATAAAGCTGACGTGAAAATACCTTCTGAGGAAGTATATCATACACCAACACCTTTCACCGACTTGGATGAAGAATTATACTTTCCCAATGAAGAAAGTGATCATAAGGGTAAGAGGATCCCTAAAGAAAAATGTCTAAAACTCGGAAGCGGCTCAAACTCCGAAGAAGTTGATGATATGAAAATTTCAAAGAATTCTCAAGTTGAAGCTAGTTCATCTTCAGAGGTGACACAAATCCAACTGAGAAGTGGAAAGCAGGTTCCTCCACTTTAAAATAAAATAAAGGATAAGGAGAAGAACATTCAACTCAACGAAGCCATTATTCCACAAGAGCCTTCTAAGCTCAAGGTTGCCAGTGCAAATGTGGATTACAACATATTATCCCATCTCTGCAAACTACCTGCACTGTTGAGTGTCTACGACGCCCTTCTGATGTATAAGAACCTTTAGGAAACACTCATTAAAGCTTTGCAAAATCCTGAGCAGTATGAGGCATTCTTTGCTGCGCAAAACTTGAAATAAGCTTTGCATACGCAGAATATTGCTACAATCACTTTTTGTGATAGTGATATGCTCCTGTGAACTGCAGATCATAATCGGCCATTATATGTTACTGCAGAGAGTAATAATATTGAAATAAATAGAATTTTGATTGATCCAGGTTCCTCTATTAATCTAATGAGCCTCAAAATGCTCAAAGAATTGGCCCTGGATGTCTAGTATTTAAACAAAAGCATAGTGTTTCTACAAGGATTCAATGAACAAGGGAAAAGAACCCTGGGATTTTTAGTTTTGCCTTTAAACTTTGGGGAACTTTATACAGAGGCAACATTTCATATCATTGATGCCAACACATCATATAAAGCACTTATTGGAAGACCATGGCTCCACGAGTATGGTATAGTGCCTTCAACACTTCATCAATATATGAAATACATTCGAGATAATGAAGAATATCGCATTGATGGTGATGAACAACCATTCTTGGTTCACTAAGTCAAAATCTACGATGGCGCAAGGTACTTTATAGCTCAAAAGTCAAAAGGCAATGAGCTTCCAAAAATTCAATCTCTTACACTAGACAAGAAAAAGTTAAAATATAAAGACAAGAATAAATCAAAGTAAATTTGCTCAGTACCTCATCTTGTTAGTGATACCAAAGAGGATGATAACTCTACAACTTTCAAACCCTTGATCATAGGAAAAAGAAAGAGTGAACTATCCACCATCCCTTTTGATTATGAAGCTAATCACACAAATAAAGTATGGTGTTCAAGCAAACTAATCATTGAAGGAGAAGAAAAATTCCTTTATCAGCCCAAGGGTACTATAGAATCTCAGGAGGAAGGGGACCTAAGACCCAGTTCCATATCTAAGAAATTATAAAAAGTATCAATTTCAATGATAAGGGTGTCTGAAGAACAAATATTTACAGATATCATCAGAATAGTGCCTAGGCCGGCAGCACATTCCAAAATATTGACTACCTCGCCAAATACAAACATAAAAATGTTAAGAACTTTTTATGTCCCTCCCAAAAGAGGTCTCAATGAACATGGATCCATTTTCTATGAATCAAGAGTAATACCGTATCACATTACTCATGAAATAAAAAATGAAAATTAATAGGATTATGAAGATATGTGGATATTTATTCCTCAATATCCTTCACCCATTATGAGAAAGCTGATAGAAAGAAGAATCTTTTTCGTGCAAACAAACAAACGAGCTCATTATTTTAGAGAACTCTGGAACAATGAGCATGCAAAAAGACCCGTTGGTCATGGCTTGTCAACAACATGTGGACTTGGATATGCTCGACTGTCACATCTTACACGAGCAGCATCCTATCATTATATGGAGTGTCCTCAACATCCACGTCTTACATATGTAACATCCTACAATGTTACAGATAAGGAGGAGAGACTCTCGGAGTCTGAAAATCAAGTTAAAGATCTAATAGTAGATATGAAAGAAGCTCCAAAATGAATTCGAAGAAGGTGGCCAAGCTACTGTGGATGAGCTCAAAGAAATAAACTTGGGTACTGAAGAAGATCCAAAATATACATTCATCAGTTTTGATATCTCGCAAGACAAGGTAGAGGAGCTAAGAATGTTACTTCTTGAATATAAAGAATATTTCACATGGAACTACACTGAAATGCCTGGTTTATCACCAGAGGTGGCAGTGCATAAACTCTCCATCGATACAAAAATATCGCCTGTTAAGCAAGCACCCAGGTGAATGCGACTTGAAATTGAAAAACAAGTCATTGTTGAAACCAAGAATCTTATTAAAGTTGGTTTTATTCGAGAAGAGAAGTATGCTAAATGGATCGCTAATATTGTTTCAGTGAAGAAGAAGAATGGTCAAATTCATGTCTGTATAGACTACCAGGATTTAAACAAAGCATGCCCAAAAGATGATTATTTACTACCCAATACAGAACTTATGGTTGATAACACATCAAATCATGAGATGTTCTCATTCAGGGATGGATCATCAAGCTATAATCAAATCAAAATGGATCAGAAGGATGAAAAACATATATCATTTCGAACTCCCATTGACATATATTGCTACAAAGTGATGCCATTCAGTTTGAAGAATGTTGGAGCTACTTACCAAAGAGCGATGGCTCGAATCTTTGATGATCTTATCCATAAGAATATGGAATGTTATGTGGATGATTTGGTTATAAAAAGCAAAGATCAACATTAACATGTAAATGATCTCAAAATTGTATTCGAATGAATTCACAAACTCAATTTGAAAATGAATCCGTTTAAATGCACTTTTGGTGTGTCATCCGGTAAATTTCTCAAATTTATTGTACATCATAGAGGGATTAAAACTAATCCAGATAAAATTCAAGCAATAGTGGAAATACCATCTCCAAAAACTCTAAGACAACTTCGTTCATTACAAGGAAGATTGGCATATATCTGAAGATTTATATCTAATCTCTCAGGTAGATGCCAACCCTTTTCACGATTGATGAAGGAAGATACTCCTTTCGTGTGGGATGATGCTTGTCAAGAGGCATTCAATAGTATAAAAAAATATCTATTGAATCCTCCAATTATTGCTGCCCCAATTTCAGGGAAACCCTTAATCCTATATATAGCTTCTCTTGAAGAATCACTCAGAGCATTGCTAGCACAAATAAATAAAGATAACAAAAAATGCCCTTTATTATATCAGTCGACGATTAATAGGGGCAGGATCTAAATATTCACCAATTGAAAAGCAATGCCTAGCGTTGATCTTTGCCACTCAAAAATTATGGTATTATATGTTATCTCATAAAATCACTTTAATATTTAAATTGGATCCATTAAAATTTGTAATGATTAAACCCACTCTCACTGGTCATCTTGCTAAATAGGCTGTCTTGCTAATGCAATTTGATATAACATATATGCCATAAAAAGTGGTGAAAGGATAAGCTCTAGCTGATTTTCTAGCGGCCCATCCTTTACCGGCAAATTCTCCACTCAATGATGAATTTCTCGATGAGCAAACACTTGAAGTGGAAGAAGAAGAAAACCTACAAGAATTGGAGCTCTATTTTGATGGAGCTTCATTAATAAAACCATCCAAGCCACCTATATTTCCAACAATCTAATTAGGCATTGGCCTTATATTCATTACACCGCAAAAAGGAATACTCCGATATTCTTAATAATGAGGCTGAATATGAAGCTTTAATAGCAGGTCTTGAGTTGGCGATTAACATGAAGATAGAGAAACTCCATATATATGGAGATTCTTAACTCATAATCAAAAAAATAATATGTGATTTTAAAATGAATAAGCCTGAATTAATCTCTTATCATGAGTATGCTCTAAAATTCATACGATAAATTCCTGAGCTAACTCTCACAAGGATTACACGTAGTGAAATTTGAAAAGCTGATGCGCTGGCAAAGCTAGCTAAAGAACTAGCAATTCCACATAAGGATCTAATTCTCATAAGTATTCAAAATAGGTATGCGTTAATTCCATCTATCATATAAGATGATGAAGGAAAATAAATGCAAGAAAGCCTAGCCATATCTGATGAGAATGATTGGAGAAATCCATTCATCAGATATTTAAAAGAAGGAAGATTACCCAAAAATAATTATATGGCTTCTCAAATATCATGAAGAGCATTAAGATATGCTTTCGTGAATGATACATTATATCGTAGATCATTTAATCAAATTTAGCTACGATGTTTGGGTCCCGATGAATCCTAAAAAGTTATTTATAAGTGAAGTACATGAAGGATTGTGTGGTGCACACTAATCTAGAACAAAAATAAAAATCAAAATCAAACGTATGGGATACTAATGGCCAAGTATGGTTCAAGACTGCATCAACCATGCTAAAAAGTGCCATCAATGTCAAGTGCATGGAGATATCATGCGTCAACCTCCTAATCCGCTACACCCTACAGTAGCATCATGGCCATTTGAAAGTTGGGGTACCGATATAATAGGTCCTATAGAACCACCAACTTCTTTAGGACATTGGTTCATCTTAGCTGCCACTAACTATTTCTCAAAATGGGCTGAAGCAATTCCTTTACGAGAAGTTAAAGCGGACAATGTGATGAAATTCTTTCTAGATAACATTGTCTATCAATTTGGAATGCCACGACAAGTTATATCTGACAACGATAACGCTTTAAAAGTGCCAAAAATTATTGATTTATAGAACATCATAAGATAAACTGGCGTTATTCATCGATATATAACCCAAGGGCGAATGGCTGAAGCATTTAATAAAACTTTGGCTAAACTACTCAAGAAATTCTCTCTAAAAATAAGAGAGAGTGGCATGATAAATTGACAGAAGTTCTCTAGGCATATCATAACACTTATAAAACTGCAACGCAGGCCACCCTATATTCGCTAGTTTTCGAAACCGAGGCAATATTACCTCTCGAGGTTGAGCTACTATTTCTTCGTATTGCTATTTAATATGAATTAACTAAAGAAGAAAATGATATTCTATAACTTGAAGAACTTGAAGCTCTTGATGAAGTTAGACTTCAGGCTCAACAAAGTTTAGATTCCTAAAAAGCAAAGAATGACTAGGGCCCATGATATAATGGTTCATCCTAGAAGCTTTACAGAAGGTGAACTTGTTCTGGTTCACCGAAGACCTATAATCCCTCATCGTCGCCTTGGCGGCAAATTTGACCAAATCTGGGAAGGACCCTTCATCATTGAAAAAGTGTATGAAGGTGGTGCCTATCAACTCATAGACCTAAATGGTCAAAGACCTATGCCACCAATTAATGGTCAATATCTAAAGAAATATCATACATAAAAGAATGTTATGTATGAAAATCTACCTATTAAGCAAAAGTCACCTAAATTCCCTCCTGAAAGATAGGAGACAATTTTTATATTTTTATTATAAGGAGCAAAATAAAATCCACTCCCCTCCTAAAAGATAGGAGGTAATTTTTATAATCTCCTACAATGCAGGAGATAAATTCAATCCCCTCCTGAGAAGTCAGGAGGTAATTTTATTCTCTGTACCAAATAAAATAAGAGAATTATGAAAACTTTTAACCTCATAAATCTAAGGGTTGAGCTAAAAACCATAAAGTTCAATAAGTCTAAGGGCTGAACTTTGAAATCTTATACGTTTAAAAACCTAAAGGTCGATCTAAATCCACAAAGTTCAATAAGCCTAAGGGCCAAACTTTGAAATATTTAATGCTCATAAACCCGAGGGTCGAGCTAAGTCCAAAAGGTTCAATAAGCCTAAGGGCCGAACTTTGAAATCTTATATGCTCATAAACCTAAGGGTCAAGCTAAAACCCATAAGGTTCAATAAGCCTAAGGGTCAAACTTTGAAATCTTATATGCTCATAAACTTAAGAGTCGAGCTAAAATCCATAAAGTTCAATAAGCCTAAGGACCGAACTTTAAAATCTTATATGCTCATAAACTTAAGGGTCGAGCTAAATCCCCAAAGTTCAATAGGCCTAAGGGCCGAACTTTGAAATCTCTTATGCTCATAAACCTAAGGGTCGAGCTAAATCCATAAAGTTTAAATAAGCTTAAGGGTTGAACTTTGTGAATCTTACATGCTCAATAAACCTAAAGATGAAGCTATTTTCATCAATCCATCTGAAAGGTTGAAATCACACAATCAAAGTTTACAACGAATTCCTTGTGTAAAAGTCACACTACAAATTTGTTGGGAGGTAATTTGTTGACTGTACTGTTGAGTCTAGTAAATAGGTTGTTAGACCTAAGTTAATGTCCCAAAGCTACCAAGAGGGGGGGTGAATTGGTATTTTAAAAATTTAAGCCCTCTTTGAAAATGTGTTGAACCGAAATGAAAATTTTTATTAAGTTTTTATAGAAAACGTTTTTCAACCATAGAGTTTTTAAATAAAAGAAAAATACAGAAAATAAAAGGCAGTAAAGTAAATGACATAAGATTTATAGTGGTTCGGTCTAAACCAGACCTACATCCACTTCCCAGAGGAACCCTCTGAGTATTGCACTAATACCAATAGTGACTCTCCTTTTGCTCCCACAGCACGGCGGAGAAGCCTTTACAAAATACTCTTTTCACCACTACCCGGTGCGGTAGAGAACCGTCGTCCTTTTACATAATCCCCAGTGTTGGCAGAGAACCTTCCGTCCTTTCACATTCTCCTAGTGTGGGCAGAGAACCCTTCTGTCCTTTCACACTCTCCTAGTGTGGGCAAAGAACCCTTCGGCTGTTCACACTCTCCAGGTGTAGGCAGCGAACCCTTTGGCTGTTCACACTCTCCAAGTGTCGGCAGCGAACCAGATCTCCTTGATAGATCTTCTCATAAGAAATCTAGAATGAAGAAAGAAAAGAGTGAAGTAATCCAAATTCATAAGTAGAGATTCTTACCTTTAAACACCAAGTGAAGTCTTCACACTCCAATGTTAGGAATCCTCCTTTGAATGCTCTCTCACACTCTCTCCTTGACTTTTCTCTCAATAGGCATGAAGATCAAATGGAAAAAAGATTGGGCGGCAGTCTAATTTGGACTATATATACAAAAGACAAGAAAAACCGCCCAAAAACTGCAAGTTTTCAATTCTGTACGTAGTGGATCATCCCGTACGATCGTGGATCGTCCTGGACGATATTACTTAAAAGCCTTGAAACGAACCTGTTTGTATATGTGTATGAAATGTTTTCGTACAAGCTGACCGTCCCGTACGAACCAAGTTCGTCCGGTACGAAACGGTTATTACATAAGTCGGTTCACGAAATTTTCTAGGATGTAACCAACTGACGTATGTCGGTTCAGTTCGTCCTTGGACGATTAGAGTTTCGTCTGGACAAATGGAGCGAGCCTCAAGACAGAGAAGATCGTCCTGGGACGAACATTAAATTTCGTCTGGACGAATGGAGCGAGCCTCAAGACAGAGAAGATCATCCTGGGACGAACATTAAATTTCGTATGGACGAATGGAGTGAGCCTCAAGACAGAGAAGATCGTCCTGGGATGAACATTAAATTTTGTCTGGACGAATAGGTCATATTGAGAATACAGAGACGTTCGTCCCAGGATGAACATTAAATTAGTCTTGGACGATTAGGACTTAGAAAAAATTTCTCTCTGCCTGTTCGATCCATTGCTCTTCCTTAGGAGTAATTTACATGATCATCCCGTACGAACTAAGTTTGTCCTGTACGATCAGATAAAAAAAAATCCTAAGTGTGTAAAACATGTTGAATTTGATTATAAGTCTTCAATATTTTGGAGTTGATTTTTCTGAAATGTTAGTACACACTAGAGCAAGAAATAATATTCCAAATAGTGTTAGGAGATATATGTACAACAATAATATTTGAAATCATCAAAATAATATAAGTTGCAAGAATGTAAACATGCAAATAGCAACTTTCCTAACATGTACAAAAATATAGAATAAAAAAAAATCTTTTCAGAGCAACTGACATACCTCCACACCGGCCCCATCTCGCCAAAAACAATGTATCTCTTCAAAAACAATGTATCTCTTCGAACAATAACCAGTTACTTCACGATAAAAGAGAGGACTAGAGATTAAAAAAAGAAGAGAACTTACGCTCATTCGCTTTGACTCCGGCACTCTCGTGGTCGTTCGAATTCGTTGCTTCAGAGGAGAAGTCTAGGGTTCGCCCTTCATCTTCTCTTTTCGTAATTACTATTCGGCTCCATTGCTTCGTGTGCAGAGATCGCACGCGCCGCTTCTTCCACTCCTTGTGGCTGTGTGACTTCGGCTCCTTCGATCCCGTTTGACTTCATTACTCTGAGAGATTATACACGCCGCTTCTGTGGCTCTTTCCCAGAGAGTGAACGAGCCTCTCTTCAGCTCTTTCATTGCAGTCCGACTTCGCTCCTTCTTCGATTGACCCAGCAGGCCGAACCCAACCTCCTGACACCGAACCCACTCCCCTCTTTCGCGTGCGTGGCCGGCTCTATCCGATTGGGCTCTACCCGATCTCCTTCTCCCTCTCTTATATTATATATAATATATGATAATATAATTATTATATATTATATTATACTATATTTTTATATATCAATATAATTAAAATTATATATATATATATATATATATATATATATATATATATATATATATATATATATATATATATATATATATAAAGAAGGGAAGATTGAATTTTAAGCAAAAGTCAAATACCTCGGTCGTCATACCTTAGGTCTGACCGGGATTGTTTGAAATTGAAGATCTCATGCCATCGACTTTAAGTCCGGCCGAGATGGTTTTAAATTTTGAAGACCCACGCTATCGATCTTAGATCTGGGCTAATGGTTTTGTAATTCGAAGACCCTACACTGTCGATCTTAGATCATGGTGGGATGGTTTAAATTTGAAGGCCCTACGCCATTGACCTTAGGTCTGGATAAGAAGGAATTCTGGCAAAAGTCGTCCTGATGGCTCCCTTGGTGGGGAGGTGACGCTGGGAGGCTGCCAAAATTTTCTTGAAAATTTTGGACTTAACGAATTTTGGAAAAAGCACAGATCTCTAAGAAAGAATTTTAAAGTTGGAGAGCAATCAAATTTTGAATATTTATTAATCAATTGATTAATAAAAATTTATTAATTGATTAATATTAATTAATCAAAATTATTCAAAATTAATTAAACTTCTCCTTATTCAATATTAATTATTCAAAATTAATTGTCCACTGGAACTAAGCTAAAGCTTTTCTCTCCAGATATAGTCATGCCGCCATAAACTTCTCCTCATTCAACCCATTCACCAAGAAATACATTTCCACCCGGTATACCCACCCATAGGTATCATCCCCTTCAAATATTGGCTTTCTCAACTTATTCACCCTAGGATCGCTACCACCCCAATAGCTTCTTCCTCCTCCAGTGTAGCAGTTGTCGTGATTCCTCCATATTTCTCCTTTGTATCAATGGTGGGACTCACACCTTTCTTCCATCTATTTTTGCATGACACGGTCCCATGATTCAGCTTGACCCCCTCTATCTCTGGTCAACCACTCCCCTTGACCGAAATGCCTCCCATAATAATTGACCATTCCACCACACAATTCCCTCTTTGCTATCTCCTCTTCTAAAAACCCCAATCCACCCATTAATGGAGCCCTAGAAGGAAACTCTTGATGGACGAAACTCTCATCCTCGAAGCCTTTCCATTCGATCTCCTTTCCCTTAGATTCGACAAAGAAAATTCTGATCAAATCTTGATTAGGGTTAGTAATTGGAACTACCGGTAGAGTTTTGGATTGCATCTTCATGAGTTTCCTTAACATCTCTTCCATCCCTCTAAATTGACTCTCCATCCGATTCTCCATTGTTAAAAACTTCTCTTTCATGCTAAATTTGATTTGCTCTATTTTACCTTTTAATGCATCTACTTTCTTTGTTTCCATTTCTCCAAAAACCTCTCTCTGATACCAATTTGATGCATCTTGGTATCAAAAACAGCTACAAACTCCAAGAGGTTTGCCAAAAGATCAAATTTTAATAGATAGAAAACCAAATATGAACAAAGCATGATACAATGGTCCTCTTTTGAGAGGAGGACCTTTTCTCCCAAAGCCTAGACGTCGCTAAGATCCCTCACAAAAAGAAAACTACAACACTCTCAAATTAAATTCCGCAGATAAACATAACATAAACCCTCCTAGTTATAGCAAACAATAAACAATAAATACCAAAACAACCCTCCCTCAATTCCCTTTCAAATAAGCCCCAATATCTGTCCTCTTTAATTAGAGAACATCTGATAATTAATCTCTCCCAAATCAGCCCTTAAATTAGCCCCCCAAATTTGCTATCTTTAATTAGGAACCTCCAATAATTAATCCCCTCTAAATTATCCCCCAAATATGTCCTTTTATTAGGAAACATCTCCTAATTAATTTTCCTCACATATTTGAATTCAAATAGGAGGTTTTTCCCTCCTTAATTATCTCCTTAGTTCCCTCCTTAATTACCCTCCTAATATTATGAATTATTACTTTGCTGGGCCTCATAAGAGGTTCCGAAAACTCCCTTCCTGGATTTGGTTTCAGGTTCCGCCCCTCCACTTCCGGTTTGGCCTACCTTGGCCTATTGTTGTAACAGTATGTCATCAATTGCCGGGAAAAAATAGTGGAGTATTTACTTTGCATTACTTATCTCTCACTGCTTTTTGGAAGAATTCCAAGCACAATGGTCTACATTGATGGAACCAACAGGTACACGCCTTCCCCCATTCTATTTTATAGAAATTAAAAAGTGATCTTTATATTGATATTCTTCAAAAGTTTAAAAGTTTCCAATGGCGCACCCTCTACTCTCTGTGGTCTTCCACCCACCTATAAGAATGTATTCTTGATCCATCTTTATTTTTTAAGATGCCGAATCATTTCCATATACGCTTATCTTTTCTCCGTACCTATTTCGATGGTCTTGTTTTATCTTCTTGATTCTAACTAGTTTTAGTTGCATTGAGATGAACTGGAATCCAACCAGCAGAAAGTTGTGCATGACCTGACTGACCGAATCTGGTGTTTGTTTGACAATATTTTGAGAATCTTCTATCCAGTTTTCTGGTTTCATGTATATGGCTAACTTTTATGTATTAGAATCTAGCGAACCTTTCATAATTATTCATCTGGATAGGGTTAATAAAATATTATTTTCTTCTCTAAACTATAAATTGTTCATTTTTCAAGTTTTATTTTCAGGTTATTTATTGTTTTGGATTGGAATTTGCTTCGTCATTTTCATGCAAAACCAAAAATGTTCTTTACTTCTTTCTTTTTTACATAACTTGCATTGGTGTTTTTTTGGTCATTTAGAATGTCTATACTTTTCAGCTTCTATTATGTAGAGTTTTATTTTGGTGTTGTTGATGGCATTGCAGGACTTATTTCTGAGCCTATTGGCATCATTATAAAAAAACTGGACCATGAGGCTTTTGCTAAGGTATGATTAGATACACCAACTTGCAGGGTTTCATTTGGTAAATGCATAATTATAATTATTCTGTAACAACTTGCCATAACTATTATTTCTACAATTAAGGCTTCTATGATATGACTGGACAAATAAGTAGGTTATACTGAACAATTTTGCCTAACTGAAAATCTGTTTGGTTCGGTTTGATATCAATTCATAATATTGTATAAACCCGTTGGTTCACTTTTTCACAAACCATATGCAAGCCCTATTGCTTAATCATACTTGATGAGCAATGTGTCTTAAGGTGTGAGAGAGTGAGGCAAAGCTTGATCTTAAATATTTGACATATAAATGTTTGTCATAGTTTATAATTTATGTTAAACTAAATTCAACCAGCCGAGCTGAAGAGGCCTAATGAAGCCCCAGAAAATCAATCTAAACCATAGCTTTAAGTTTCCAACCCTAAACCAGCATATGTGCAAAACTGATCTGAATGTTTGACTAAATGAACTGTGGCTGTAGGCATTGACGTTGTAACGAATTGCAATGTTAAAGTTTCACAACTTCCCGGATGTATATGATGATGTACAAGGAGCTTACTTCGTTTGCTTAGTTTTAAATACTTATTTTATTCTTTACATTTAGATCTCATCTCGAAGATGGTCTTTTTCACATCTTAATGCAAATTTTTTTGAAGGCCTTCGAAGAAAATGATTGCTTATCATGTCATCAAACTCATTCAGAAGTGCCAACTTTCAGTGAGAAGCTTTGGGTAGAAAAGTATGCCGCATACTCTTTCAATGAGCTTCTAAGTGATGAGTATTAGAGAGACCGCATATTAAATAGGAATGAAATAGTGTGGCCTTGTGTATTACTTTATATGTTGCCATGATTTACATTTTCTATAAATAGATTTATGTACTGTACAAACAACAGGTTAATAAAAACATCTTTCCATTCTCTCTGTTTCAGTTTGCTTCGACTGTCGTCTTCCCGAAACTCAACTTTGAGTTTCTACATGGTATCAGACGAGGATTGACGATTCCGGCGACCAAAATGTCTTCCTCCACCACCTCTCCGCATGATGCTCCCTCCGACGACATCATTCCGGCAGATCCCGTACTAACTTCTTCTCTCAAATTCATTCTTTCAAATCTCAAGAACATTGTGCAAAACCACCTCTCTCCGGACAACTACCCATTATGGAAATCTCAGATTCTCAAGATCTGTAGAGCCAATAACTATGATTCCTATCTGGATCCGGATCAACCGATACCTGACAAGCTCATCATCTCCTATACCGGCCAATCCCGCCCTAACCCTCTTTATTCGCAATGGCGCCTTAATGACCAGAATCTTGCAGCAGCCATATGCTCCACGATTTCCGCTTCTATCTTGCCATATGTTCTTGAACTTGAATCCACCTCCGCCATTTGGACCGTGCTTCAATCGTGCTTTCAAGCCACAAATCGGTCCAAAGTCATTCAACTAAAGAATGAACTTTATCATACCACCCTCAAGAACTCTACAATGATGCAGTATCTCAATGAAATCAAATCAACCGTTGATCAAATTGCTGCCGCAGGCTCCCAGATTGAACCTGAAGACGTTATTCATCACATTTTAAACGGGCTTCCTCCGGCTTATCACTCGTTTAAAACTACTATTCGCACATTGGCTCAGTCCTTTACGCTTGATCAACTCTACTCACTACTCATTAGTGAAGAAATACACATCGCATCTGATGTCGCAAGATTCACGACTCCATCCACATCCGAAACTGCTCTTTACTCCTCACAGGGTCGAGGTCGTCGCGGCAAAGGCAGATCAAACGGATCAAGAACTTCCTCATTTCAATCGCAAACTATCTGCCAGATTTGCCTCAAACGTGGCCATACGGCGTCAGATTGTTGGCATCGACTTAATGCCCAATACGTTCCAACGCCACCAAAGCAACCGTCCAAAGCACTGGTAGTTGATGCAACTACATCTTCCAACGAATGGTATCTTGATTCGGGAGCTACGTACGTCTCACATGACGAAATCTCTTGAGAACATGTCCATCTCAAATCCGTATCAGGGAACGGATGGAATTACCATAGGCGATGGGAGCTCCGTTAGCATCGCCCACTCCGGCAAAGGCGTGCTACCGACTCCCTCTCGTAAGCTATCTTTGTCTAATATTCTTCATACACCTGCTCTCCAATATAATTTGCTCTCAATTTCTCAGTTAACAAGAGATAACAATATCTCTATTATATTTGATCCTAATGGTTACGTTTTGAAGGACTTGACGAATCATCAAGTTTTGTTTAAAGGTCCCTGCAAGAACGGGCTGTATCCAATCTCCACGCTGGCGGCAACTTCATCCATCCGTGCACTGAATGCTTCCAAAACCAATAACCTGCTTTGGCATGATCGTTTGGGACATCCCAACCATAATACTCTTACTCCCATTGCTCATTGTAATCCCGATTTGCGAATTAGTAAACATAACAGTGTTTGTCATTCTTGTCATATGAACAAGGGACACAAATTACCTTTTGATTTGTCTACTAGTAGAGAACATCATGAATTAGCTTTGATTCATTCCGACGTGTGGGGTCCGGCTCCCATGTCCTCTCATACTGGTTACTCATATTACGTTATTTTTGTTGAAAATTACTCTCGGTATACTTGGTTATTTCCGTTACGTCACAAGAACGAAGTTTTAACTGCATTTACTACTTTTAAAAGTTTCATTGAACGTGCTCTATCGGCTAAAATTAAAGCACTTCAGTCAGATGGTGGCGGTGAGTATACGAATACTCAATTCAGTCAATTTCTACGACAACATGGCATCAAACATCGTATCTCCTGTCCATATACACCTGAACAGAATGGTGTATCGGAACGCAAGCACAGGCACATTGTGGAAACGACTCGAACTATGATTCACAAAGCATCTATACCGTTCACCTACTGGCCTGACGCCATGTTAACTGCGGTTCATTTAATTAACAGGCTGCCAAGTTTAGCTACTAATAACATTTCACCTTATGAACTGCTATTTAACACTAAGCCTGATTACCCATTGTTTAAAACTTTTGGTTGTGCATGTTTTCCCTTAACACCACCTTCACAACGTCATAAACTACTTCCTAAAGCTCAAATGTGTGTTTTCTTAGGCTATTCAGACATTTACAAGGGTTACAAATGTCTTAATATTTCTAACAATAAAATTGTTTTCTCTCGCCATGTCACATTTGACAAATCATTCTTTCCGTTTGCAGCTCAGTCCACTACGCAGGCAACCATATCTGACTCTCTATCACCTCTATTTCTTACTCCAGTTTCGGTTCTCAACCATCAACAATCAAAGACTAACTCTGTGACCAACATCTTGGATACCTCTACTCAATCTATACAGCCTGTATCCTCGGGCAGTCCGACCTCATATTCACCATTGTCATCTCACTCGCATGACCAGCCTCCTCCGCGCTCTACTCATCACATGGTCACTAGAGGTAAATTAGGGTCACTTAGACCCACACAACGATTAAATCTTTTTCATTCTACTTGTGCAGAAGACAGTCCGACAGCTCCATCAACATACGCTGAAGCTAGTAAATCTCCGGAGTGGTGAAGTGCTATGGCTGAAGAATTTTTTGCCTTACAAACTCAAGGAACTTGGAGTCTGGTGCCTCCACTGCAGAATTCTTCAGTCCTAGGATGCAAATGAACTTAACGGCTTAAGCTGAACTCTGACGGATCGATAGCCAAGCATAAAGCACGACTTGTAGCCCAAGGTAATTATCAAGAATACGGAATGGACTATACAGAAACTTTTAGTCCAGTGGAGAAATTGCCCACCATTCGTATTCTTCTCACAATAGCATTACACCACGACTGGCCGGTTCATCAACTAGACGTCGCAAATGCTTTTCTTCACGGATCTCTATCCGAAACAGTATATATGAGCCAACCGAAAGGGTTTGAAGATGTTGTACATCCAGAACACGTTTTTTCTTCTTCACAAGGCTATTTATGGTCTTAAGCAAGCGCCTCGTCAATGGTATAAAACACTAACCTCTTTTCTTGTTTCGCTTGGGTTCTCGCATAGTCACTCTGATCCATCTTTACTGTTATTCACTAAAGAAAATATAAAATTATTTTTACTTATTTATGTGGACGATATTCTGTTAACTGGTAATGACACCGCAGCTATTAGCACTATAATTACTCAGCTTCAACACAAATTTCGTATGAAAATTCTGGGGCACGTCAATTCCTTTCTCAGTATCACCATAACCAGAAGAACGGACAGTTATTTTCTTACTCAAAAACTATATGCTCAGTCCATTCTTCAAATGGCTCAGCTTACCAGTTGCAAGTCGCTAGCCAACCCAACATGTACAAAATTACCTCAGCTGCTTCCGCCCGATCCCGTTCTGGCTGATCCAGCAATGTATCGACGAATTACTGGCTCACTCCAATACTTAACACTAACGAGACCGGATATCTCGTTTAGTGTCAATCTACTTTCTCAACATATGCATCAACCTCAGCCGACTCATATCTACCTTCTCAAACGACTGCTTCGATATATTCAAGGTACGCTACATTATGGCATTCCAATTCTAAGATCTAACTTACGGTTATCGGCTTACTCTGATGCAGACTGGGCTGGAGATCCGATCTCACGAAAGTCGACGTCTGGATATTGCTCCTATCTTGGCGACACATTAATCTCTTGGACAGTCAAGAAGTAGACAACCGTAGCTCGCTCTTCCACAGAATCCGAGTACCGATCGCTAGCAGCGCTCACAGCTGATGTCATTTGGATACGACGAATCCTTGCAGATTTCGGGATCCCTCAAGACAAACCCACGTATTTATATTGCGACAATACTTCGGCCATCGCATTGTCAAACAATCCGGTTTTCCATGCCCGAACAAAACATATCGAAATAGATCATAGGTTTGTTCGGGATCATATTCAGCAAGGCACTGTTCGCATTCTTCCAATCAGTACAAAGGATCAAATCGCCGATATATTGACAAAAGCTCTTTCCACACCGCGGTTCCATGAATTAAGATCCAAACTGAAAGTTATCCAAGATCCCTCAGTTTGCGGGGGGGGGGGGGGGGGGGGGGGGGGGGGGGGGGGGGCTTGTGTATTACTTTATATGTTGCCATGATTTACATTTTCTATAAATAGATTTATGTACTGTACAAACAACAGGTTAATAAAAACATCTTTCCATTCTCTCTGTTTCGGTTTGCTTCGACTGTCGTCTTCCCGAAACTCAACTTTGAGTTTCTACAATGAGCAAACTAATAGAGGTATACCAAGGATATTGTGACACAAGTTATTTCTATATTTATTTCATTTAAGCATTTTAGTTATTTAGTCCATTATCATATGAACTTGAAATTCATTGGCTTCCATCTGCAGGTGGTTTTGTGACTTAAACAATGGGATTCATCTGTATTTGGCTCTCAAGTGAGGTCAACCACTAATGATGTTTTAACTGCTTTGTGGCGTCATTCTTCACCTGGTCATTATAAGAGGTTTACTGATGGCTAAACCTTCTTTGGGCAGGGTAGAGCAGCTCCTTTCACCCGTCAAAGTCTTAAATCTCAGAATGCAAATAAGCAAATTGCGAACGAGTCGCTAAAAGCCTTCTTTTCCTTCTTCGATGACGTTCCTTCCAGTTTGTTGCTCTTGCTATTGGATCGGAAGTACTGACGGGATCTTTCTACCTTGCGCGTGCTTCTTCAGCCAAATCCTGTAAATCCATCGAACACCAGGATTTAGTAAAGCCAGTATTAACGGCAAAAAAGGAAAACGGAGGGTTTATCCTGCTGTGAGATTTGCCAGTTGCTTAAATCCCGTTTGGCTGGATTTAGCATGAATCCTGCTCAAATCCTGCATAAATCCATTTGCCAAATAGCCCCCTAGAGTTCTGAATGCCAGTATGTATGAATAGTAGGCCAGTCGAGGTTTGCGTATTTTGTTTATTCATTACATTTTTAAAAGCTCGGCGGGAAATAGCTCGGTCTTCATTCTAAGTTTTCTTCACTCCCTGCCCTGAGCTTACCGGCGATGGTCTGCAAGATGCACTTTGGGAGGGGTACCAAGGTGTGGGTGGAGCACAAGGAGTTGGAGTGGGTAGTGTAAGATATACAAGAAATGTACTTTCTTGTATAACTGATCACCACGTCATCTAGACGTTATTGTCCTTTTGAGCTTTACTTATTTTCTATATATATTGTAGCCCCGGTTTGTCAAGATGAATAATAAGCTTTAGTTTCTATTTCCCCGTCTCTCTGCGTGCGTTCCTCTCTGTTTCACGCTCAACATGGTATCAGAGCAGTGATTCTTCCTTTCTTTTTCCTCCTCCAGCCCGGCTTGCTCCCTTCCAGTCATGGAGGCATCCACGGCCACCTCCACCCCCAACCCGCTCATCACCGACGAACAAGCGCAAAGCAGCCCCTCGTTCCCTACTTCTCTCAAATTCCTCATGGGTAACGTCAAGAACATCGTCGCTCAGCCCCTCACCGCCGACAATCATCCTCTATGGCGATCCCAGGTTCTCAAACTTTTTCGGGCAAACGGATATCATGGGTTCTTGGACGGTTCCTCACCAAAACCGTCGGACAACATCATCTCTGCCACCGGTCAGTCCGTTCCGAATCACACTTACACCAACTGGATCTTGATTGATCAGAACCTCGCGGCAGCCTTATACTCGGTAATCTCCACCGCCCTTGCTGCTATGTGTGGTCGCGGATGAGGACGATCTACCTCATCTCGCGGTCGCAATTACTACACAAACCGCACCTCATCTACCAACAACAGATGAGCTCGAAAACCAAGAACCGCAATCACATGCCAAATATGTGGCAAGAACGGTCACTCCGCCGTCAAATGCTGGCACCGCCTTGACGATCAGTACAATACCGAACAGCCCAATACCGCACTCTTCACATCGCCCGTGCCTCCGCCACCTTCCGAGTGGTATCTTGACAGCGGCGCATCCTCACACCAAACCTCGGACCCGACACAACTTCAAAACTCGCAACCTTATACAGGCTCGACTCAACTCACCATTGGCAACGGACAGCAGCTTCCGATTCATAATACCGGCAAAGGTTTGTTACCCACCCCACAAGGTAGCCTCCAACTATCTCGCCTAAATTTCGTTCCTAATCTTTCATTCAATTTATTATCAGTTCGTCAACTTACCACTGACAACGATTGCAACATTACCTTTTCTTCTCATGGATATGTCATCAAGGACCAGACGAACAACAACATTCTTCTCACGGGTCCGTGTATTAACGGGCTTTATCTTCTCCGTCCCGTCAAGAACAAGCTCGCTGCCACGTCTCAGCTCGCTCTCATCTTCGTTCAAACCGTTCCCGATCTCTGGCACCGGCGCCTTGGACATCCTTCGGCGGCTACTCTAGCATATATAGAAAAACAATTTCCAAATATTTGTAACACTTCTTTTACTGCAAATTGTAATTCTTGTAGGATGGGCAAAAGCCATCGCCTACCTTTTCAAAAATTGGTTAATAATAGTTCGTTCCATTTGAATTAGTTCATTCCGATGTTTGGGGTCCGTCCCAAACAATTTCTAAATATGGGTTTCGATACTATGTTAGCTTTATCGACGACTTCTCCAAATACACCTGGATCTATCCGCTACTTCAAAAGTCGGATGTCTTCTACAAATTTCTTGAATTCCAGAAAATGATCGAACGCAAACATCGGCATATTATCGAGACCACTCGCACCTTGCTCATCGAGGCCTCACTTCCTAACTATCTCTGGGTAGATATTTTGC
This sequence comes from Dendrobium huoshanense, assembly GCA_016618105.1. Lineage (NCBI taxonomy): Eukaryota > Viridiplantae > Streptophyta > Magnoliopsida > Asparagales > Orchidaceae > Dendrobium > Dendrobium huoshanense. Next base: position 34,852,251 of record CM028358.1, read on the forward strand.
TAACCGCAGTCCACCTAATTAACCGGCTACCGTCCCCGAATACGCACAACAAATCCCCACACGAAATTTTGTATCAAGAACCACCTAACTATAGACACTTGAAAGTTTGCGGATCCTTATGCTACCTGTGGCTCAAGCCATATTCCAGCCATAAACTCTCACCGCTATCTCATCTGTGCGTCATCATTGGCTATGCCCCTCTTCAAAAAGGCTACTGCTATCTCGATCCCAAAACTAACAAGGTTTTTACCTCTCGCCACATTGTTTTCAATGAACAAATTTTTCCTTTTAAACAACTTACCACTCAACAACTACCTAACAACAGTCACTCTAATCCGATTCCACCACTTCTCCTCGTTCCTACCAACAACCTTCCCCTTGCCATCAGCAACTACACTCCAACTCCCGTCAAACACACACAACCGACACAGCATATGATCCCACCGTCACACACAATGGCTCCTTCTCTTCCCGAAATTTCCACCAGCCAACAGGACATGCCAACGCCTCCCACTATCAACACTTGTACTACACTCCCTAACTTACAACCTATTGCTCACCACATGGCCACCAGATCTAAGATGGGACACTCAAAACCAAAGAAATTTTTTGATCTTTCTCACATAATTCACGACGCTGAACCCACCACCTACAATCAAGCAAGCAAAAGTGAGCACTGGCGCGCCACCATGTCACAAGAATTCCAAGCCTTACAAATTCAAGGAACTTGGGATCTCGTATCTCTGCATCTGACTCAAAATGTCCTCGGCTGCAAATGGACATATAGAACAAAGCTGAAATTTGACGGCACTGTCACAAGGTACAAAGCCCGGCTAGTCGCTAAGGGCTTCAATCAAGAACACATCATCGATTACACGGAGACATTTAGTCCCGTCACCAATATTCCTATAGTCCGTGTCTTCATTTTTATAGCCCTCCACTTCAAATGGGACATTCACCAACTCGACGTCTCAAATGCTTTCTTGCACGGCAGATTATCCGAGACTGTCTGCATGCAACAACCACCCGGGTTTCAAGACGTCATCCACCCAACATTCATGTGCAAACTAAATAAGGCCCTATACGGACTCAAACAATCACCACGCGAATGGTACACAACTCTATCCAATCATCTTCAAATTTTCGGTTTTACCATTAGCAACGCTGACCCTTCTCTTTTTATATATAAATTGGGCTCCAATCAACTCTATATCCTAATCTACATCGATGATATACTACTCACCAGCAACTCAAAACCGAAGATCGCACGCCTTCTAGCAAGTCTTCATGACAGATTCAAAATACGGAACTTGGGACCTCTAGCCAACTTCCTTGGCATCCAAACAACCAATACTTCTTACGGTGTGCTCCTACACCAACAGCAATATGCCACAAGAATCTTGGAAAGAGCCGGCATGCAGAACTCCAAACCAGTGGCTACTCCCCTCTCTTGCAAAACCGAAAATTCAACCAGCTGCAGCTCCGAGTTCCCCAATCCTCATCTCTACCGCCAATTAATTGTCTCGCTTCAATATTTCACTCTCACTCGCCCTGACATCCAATTCAATGTACACCAATTAAGCCAACACATGCATGCCCCTCTCAACACCAACTTTGATGATCCTAAAAGGCTACTTCGGTATGTACAAGGATCCACGTCCACAAGAATTCCGCTACACCGAGATAATCTAACTCTACACGACTACGTAGACGCCAACTGGGCCAACAATACCGAAGACCGCAAATCCATTTCCGGGTATTGTAACTTCTTGGGTAAATCCCTCATCTCATGGAAAGACAAAAAGAAATCAACAGTGGCCCGATCGTCTACAGAAGCGGAATACCGAGCGCTGGCATCCGAAGCTTCGGAAGTCATTTGGCTTCGCCGACTACTAGAGGATTTTCATCTTCCACAGAAAACACCTACAACCATCTACTGCGATAATACGTCCACCATCGCACTCACCAACAACCCCGTATACCACGCCAGAATTAAACACATCAACGTGGACTGTCACTTCATACGAGATTGCATCCGCTCCAACTAGTTATCCGTTCATCACATATGTACCAATGATCAAATTGCGGACATGTTCACCAAGCCGCTGCCTATTCGACGATTTAAATTTCTATGTAACAAACTAATCACTGCACCTCAGTCATTAGTTTGCGGGGGCCTGTAAGATATACAAGAAATGTACTTTCTTGTATAACTGACCGCCACATCATCTTGACGTTATTTTCCTTTTGAGCTTTACTTATTTTCTATATATACTGTAGCCCCGGTTTGCCAAGATGAATAATAAGCTTTAGTTTCTATTTCCCTGTCTCTCTGCATGCGTTCCTCTCTATTTCACGCTCAACAGGTAGAGACAAATGTCATAAACATCACCGATAAGTCAGTGGTAGCAGCCACACCATAGGGGAAGAAGGCATGAAATATTTTTGACTAATAAAGGGGGGAAATAGTTCGATCTTCGATCACACCTTGACTAATAAAAATATTTCATGCCTTCTTCCCCTTGTGTGTGACTGCTACCACTGGCTTATCAGTGATGTCTATGACCTCCGCCTCTACCCACTCTAACTCCTTTTCCTCCACCCACACCTTGGTACCCCTTCCCAAAGCTCATATTGTAAATCATTGTTAGTAATCTCATAGTAGGGAGTGAAGAAAACCTAGAACAAAAACCAAGCTATTTACCGTTGAGTGTTGAAAATATAATAAATAAATAAATAAAATAAAATACGCAAACCTCGACTGGTCTACTATTCATGCATACTGGCATTCAAAACTCTAAGGAGTTGTTTGACATATAAGGTGTTGATATTTTCTTGCGCCAAATTGTGTAGTGTCAAAGTGTTTAAGATAGTTTTCCTTATAGCATATTTTCAGATTTTTTTTAATTGGTTGTGTCTAGTTTCTTCACATACTAGTGAAATATCAAGGAATTGAGATGGGTTTATGAAAACTAATTTTGCCATACCTCCTCTTCTTTATTATTTACTTTGAATTCTTGCAATAAAAAAAAGTGTTGCAATATATTTGGAAGGTTATGTAAACATCAACTTATTGTGAGGAATTACATGGTCCTGAAATATTCTTATGAGTTATAAAGTCCTGAAATACTCTTTTAATGGTTTATATAGTGCTGAAATTTTCTTGTAATGAATTATGTTGTGTTGAAATCTTCTTGTGAAGAATTGTAAAATACTGAAATATTCTTTTAATGAGTTGCCAAAGTGTTGAATTTTGTCTCTTATTCATTTCTACCCATATTCTTTCTATTTCCATAGAAGTGAGGTTGTACAATGGGTTTTGTACATTCATGATTCAAGAGGAAGAGGGCTTGATAGTATGTTACATATAGGAAAGTAAATATAAATCTTGAAATGGGAAATGGTGATTATATAAAAAAATATCGAAATGTAGGCTTCAAAAATTTGGCCCCGGTCTCCGCCCGCTGCTTTTCTTTGGGGGAATTTTAACAGATTTAAGTTCCGGGATAAATTTTGGGAAGGCAGATGAATTTGTAGATAAGAAATTACCCAGTGATTTTTCCCTCATTTTGCGAGGACTTCGTGATCTGAGTTATGATTTCCTATAGTTGTAAGCCCCTATAATTAATTACCCATCCTAGTAACGAGAGAAAAATTTTGATTAAGGTTAGTTGTCAATTAGATACGTCAAAAATATGTGTTATCTGGCATATAGTAGCAGCTTGGGCACGAGAATTTGGAAATGTAAAAGTTTTATATTTAAAATTGGAAATTTCACCATTTTGCACTTAATACGAATGGTGGGGGAATGGATGATGGGCCCGATAATAATCCCATGGTTCTGTCATCCCGGGCCATCATGGTCTTTGGTCTACTTAGTTAGAAGAGGTAGTATACCCAACTTGATAGAAGGATCCTTGTCAGCAGCCATGGGTTGCTTCGTCCAAGGGTACCTTATAGACCTGGGATGGGTATTTATCTAAGGGGATAAATTTAAATCCACCTTAGCTAAAATAGGTCTTTGTGCCCTATCGATTATATCCTATTGATTCATATCTCAAAGATTTGATGCCACTAATAAACGTACTCTCTAGTTATAATTAATATTTTGCGGTGCCATTTGATGGCAAAACCACTCAGTTCAGAGGGCCATGGGTCATAATCTTTTATCCTATGGTGATATTTGGCGGAATAACCTTCGGTTAGAAGACATGTACCACATCCTTATTGATAGAAGATTATTTGAAAATGAATCCCATTGATATTTTTGACTAGTCATTAGCACTATGTGCGAGATGAAGTAAACTTTAATTTGTCCGCTCTGGTAAACTGTTGAGGAGGGTGGATGGGTTTTCCTTAAGTGATTTGATGTATGATTTCAATTTTAAATATTTTTGAATTTTTTGGATTTTGGATTTTCGAGCTTCATGGGTATTTGGGTAGCACTTTGAATTATTTGGAATGGATTGTTTTGGTTGAGATTTATAATCAACACGGCCATCCTCTAGGTGACTTTGAGTTCATTTTTATTTATGGATTGAACCTTATTGACTTCATCGAGTTGTTAATAGAGGATTAGGTTTCTTAAGCTTTATACCTTTATTGTTGAATTTCTTTGTTTGTGGGTATTGAAGGCTTTCTATGAATTTATAAAATAGATTAAAAAAAAGTATAAAATAGATATTTCGGTCGACACCCTCATCGTATATATGTTTGATAATTTGAGCTATGTCGACTCCTATTTATTCATATAGGAGGATCTGGCTCAAAATGTGTTCATTTATTGACCAGCACAACATCTCTAGACGTCATGTGTGTACTTATAACACGCTAGTCGGGGCCCATGCAGATGTGTGATTATAGATGCCCTTCTGTGTACTTATGTGTATATAAATTACGGTGCATGTGTGAGGGCTTTTATGAGATATTTGACGAGTCTTCTATTGTGGCTTATAGAAGTTCATCTTCATCGTAGTCTTTTAATATTTATCTTTGGATGACATGTAGGATGCATAATCACTATTCATCAAAGAACTTGCAAGCCCCAATAATCTTATCCAACTCAATGTTCAGGATCCGATTAAATTGAGACTCATTCCATCTTAATTTGATCTGGTTTTCTCTTCCCAGAACTCATATGGGAATCAATGAGCAACTCCTTGATTATGCCATCATCCTTATCTTCTATCTCCAATTACAACGGAGTAGTATATTTTGCTTATGAATGTCATTGTGTTCACTTGCAAATTGATGCTAACTGTAAGACGTTGCATATGCATAAATCTCTTTTGTATTTGTTATTGTCCTTTATGCATTTCTGCTTGTGAACATCACATCAGACGTACAACATGTCTTTTATGGTAGCTTATGGGTACTTGCAATTGCTATGTATTTCCCTCCCCTACTTGCAATGGATCTACACATTTGATTTCCACTACAAGGTTACTAATTTTAAGGGTGCTGCAATATTTGGATGCATCATATGCATCAATTATATATATCATTCATGTCTTGTCTATGGATGTTAATGTATTCATTCACAAATTGATATTGACTACATCATATTGTATTCACTGAAGTCTTTCTGTATCCATCTACAGGTAACATGTGGTGCACACATTTGTATTCATAAAAGACTTGTATGTATTGTAGATATTCAACTTATGGATAAACCATTGTATGCATGGCAGACTCTCTGCAATCGTATGTGGATGCTTGCACCCGCTACAATTTATCCATCTTTGTTTATAGATCTTTATTGTATCTGGTTGATGCTGGACTGTTGATGATTATAGGAGTATCATAGTGTTTATTGCATGATGTTTATACATGTTTGCATACAACATTATCGTTTGTGAGTGAACGAGTATGATCATTTGCAAACTAGCATTGACTAGTGAGTAGACTACGATCACCACAAATTTCTTTATGCAAGTTGGCCAGCAGGTTTCTACATTCACTTGCATCGGCTATTTGATTTTAGTTTGTAAACAAGTAGTGTTTGGAGTCGAATGACATTAATTGTAAGCAATGAAATCTTTGTTCACTGTGAATCCCCAACTTTGTTGGTCACATGATGTAGTCATTGTAATATTTTTGCATTATTTAACAGCATTATTGGAATGAATGCTACGAGCCAATCATCATTGTTCACATGCAAATTATATAGTTCATTGAAAATTATGTAGTGTCCTCACTATTATTAAATGAGCGAAACTTTAAAATCTTTTGGTTCACAAAATTCATATGTATTCATTTGCATTTTACTTATGCATTTATCAAGTAAGAGCTCAATTACTTATGTTCATTTATTCAGGTTCGAGCCCTTTGCATTTGGTTCAAGCTTGCATTTAATTCAGTGTTGATTGTTCAAGTCAAATTCATAAATTTTATCCACTGCCCAAATTTGAGTTCGAGTTCCCTTATAGTCAATTTACAAGTCCTTGCTTATATCCAAATTGTCCAAATCATGTTCATTTAATGTTCAAATTAAGTCCATGTTCAAGCTCATTTTATTATCATTTGCTTCAAGTCCAAATTCATTTTATGTTTGGATTCACTTAAGTTATTTTAGTCCAATAAAGTTCAAGCTAAGTCCATTCAAGTTCGAGTTCTAGTCTAGGTCATCTTCTTTTTGTCCAAGTCTTTGAATCTTCAGTCCAAATTTCAGTAGCCTCCCAACGTCTCTCCCGTTTAAGGAAAAAATAAGAAATAACCTTCCCCTCTATGCTACATGAGCATTTCAGGTAGATGCTAGATGACACCGCGACTATATTTTTTTAATCCCCATGATTCTACATGAGTGTTTTAGCGTATTTAACACATGTTTAAGAACGCACAATTATTTCCCCATTTATGGGTACTTAATTTTTGTCCCCTTCATGCATTATGAGCGCTCCGGGGATTACCCACTTCATCATAAGCGTTGCACCAATTTCCTTCTCCTTTGCTATATGAGCACATAGGGAGGTTTGTCGGCTCGCCACAAGCCTCAAAAGTAGGGTGTTGACCTCATTTTTGTATGAGGTCGATAAGGACCCTTCCAAACTCCAAATCAATCCAGACCCTAGGATCAACTCTAGACCCTAGGATTCTTCCAGATCAACCTAAACTCTAGGATTCTCCTAGATCTAGACCTTAGGATCTAGGCTAGATTCTCGGATCCTCCTAGACTTCAAACCCTATGATCTTCTTAGGCCTTAGGAGCTACCTAGACCTTAGATCAATCCAAACCTTAAGATTAATTTAAATCTTAGATCAATTCAAATTTGCAAATCAAACTTAACTTCAAGCCAATCCAGACCTCAATTCCAATTCAAATTTTAATCAAATCTAGACTTCAAACCTATAAAGACTTTAAACCTATCCTAATCCCAAATCCAGTTCAAACCTTGATTGTGCTTCTATCAAACTTTAATCTTATCCTATCATTCATGATCCTCTAAAATGGTTATAGATGATATGGATAATTCAAATCCACTCATTCAAACTCAAAAGCCAATTTAAATCCAAAAATTCAAACTCAAATCCAAGGCTAAAGGCCATGTCCTTAAAGCCTTTTTCAGGGAATTTTCAAACACTTTAAACCCTATCAAATAACCTCTGATTTAGATTCTATAGCTTGCACAGTGATAAGACATGTCTTTAGAGGTAACCCTCCAAATTTGAGTCTATTCTGAGGTCTCTAACCCCAGAAATCAAATTAAAATCTAAAGGCTGTTAAACCTTCAAATATTTACGGCCTATGCCACTAGACTTGCCACCTAGTGGATATGACCTTAGATCCTTCTCCAAAGCTCTAATCACTTCCAAACCCTTAATCTTGACTCATTGAGCATTAAACTGTATTTTGTTGGACTAATTTCAGCCCCCAGTGGACTTGAGGTCAAAATGACCAAAATACCCTTTGGGGGTGTGAATAGTCATTTTGGATCAAATAAACTCCAAATCGCTTGCAACCACTTCCAGCAAGTTTTAAATGTCAAACCAAACCTGTCGGACTCAAACCCATACCTTGGGTCAACCTGGTTAACCAAGTCAACCTAGGTTGACCAACCAGGCCCTAAAGGGCCAAAATAGGCATTTTAATTGATTTGGCTTCTCCAGTTGGAGACCACCTCCAATAGTCTCCAAGTATCATTTCAAATTGATTGAGCCCATTTCCAGACCCTGGGTCAACCAAGTTGACCAATTCAACCTAGGTTGACCAAAATAGGCTCTTTAAGGTCAAAACAGACATTTTGACCAAATTGACCTTTCAAAACCATAGAATCACCTCCAATAGACTCAAAACATCAAACCAAACTCGGTGAGCCCAAATTTGGGTCATGAGCCAACCTAGTTGACCAAGTCAACTTAGGTTGACCTAAATGCCCTTTAATGTTTAAATAGGTTATTTTAACCTATTCAAACCATTTAATCCCTTTCAAGCTTCAAATCAACTCCAAAACATGGCCTAATCATGCCTTAAATCATGGCCAATCAAATCCAAGAGGAATTGACCAAGTCAACTTAATATACTTGGTCAAAACCCTCTTTAGCTCTCTCAAATTTTTATCTTCAAATATTAGATCCCTTCCAACTCACTCAACCAGCTCCTTAAGCCACCCTAGCTGCCACCTCAGCATACATTGACCCATTGACTAGTCAAAACAGTCAATGGGTGATCAAAGGATCTTCTCACACTTAAATTCAAATCCTAGTTAACCCCAGCTGTTAAGACTCCATCTAAAACATTTCTAGGCTATTTTTAACCCTTGGATTAGGATCAAATGGCCTTGATCTCTCCTCCCCATGTGTGCCAAAGGACAAAGAGCCTTTCCACCTCAATTTCCTTTTGGTCCTTTGATTCCCTGCTCCCATCAACTCCATGGGCACTTGGCAACCATCTAGGAGCTCGGCCATTTAATCTCAGCCATCCAAATGCATCAAAATGATTTGATTAGGGAAAAATATCTTAATTAAGCCAATTTCAACTTTAATTCATCTTTCACTCAATCCATATGATCTAAGAGCTAACCCTCAAAAACTTTCTCCAAGCCTTTCCCTAACTTTTCCAAGCCTTCCCCCACCAAAATCTAGCCTCCAAAGCCTTGTTTGGTGAAGAGAGAGGAATCTAGAGAGAGAATCTGGTTATTCACAAATAACTTCAAATCTAGATCCAGCTCCTTAGGTCTTCTACAAAGTTGAAGAGGATCTTAGCAACTTTTCAACAAGCCCAAGATTGTCAAAATCCAACCACAGGTTCGAAAGTTATTTATGTTTTAATTTCTATAATCAAACCTTGATATCTCCATATCCTCAATGCATAGAGCCTTGAAACTCCATGGATTGCAAGATTAGGATATCTAGATCTTACATTTCAAATTTTATTAAATTTCAATAGTTCGATCAAAAGTTATGGGCATTTGAAGTTTCTAGTTCATTTTGAACAAGAGTGGCTCTAGTTCAATCAGAGCCGTCCGATCACACGTACTGCACGATCGGATGGCCCATAATTGGCCACATCACCAAGTTTAGATGACGTGTCTCTAGTGGGATTTGAACTCGGGTGACTTGAGATGAGGCGCGTCTACGTGGCATGATCCTAACCGTCGAATCATGCCGTGGTGAATCGGATGGTCGATCTAACTCAAATTTAAATCAATTTCAAATCATTAATACTTAAACTCAAATTTAAATCTTCTATTAAGCCTTTCAACCAATTATAACTTCAAACAACTTTAAAAAATTGCCCTCCATATGATATATCCAAACCACACGGCTTACCTCACACACTTTAGATGGTTTGCTAGGACAACTAACTCTAATTTTAGGCTAGGCCGGTGTTTACTTTTATGCTGTGTGCCGGGTTTTCGAGCTTTCACTGCATGCTGGTAGTTAGCTTAGAATTGATTGACTGTCGGTTTATTTATTTACTGCACTCTGTTGAGCATTTAAATTTCAAATATATCAACTGCTTGAGATTAATTATAACTGCTTGGGATTACATATAACTGTTGATTATTAGGATAACCCCGCAGGATCAAGTCTAGAGTTTTTTTAATTTTAATTAATGTAATTTGATATAATTTGAGTTGTATTTAAAGTGATTTGAGTTGGGATGTTTAGATCCAACTTGAATTCGAAAGAGGAGAAGACATCCTTAAAGGGGAGAGTCTTTGTCCATTTGGAAGATCAAGTTTGGATGCTCTTAAAATATCCAACGAGGAAAAATAACACCCCGTTCAAGGGGGGGTTTCTTTTCATTTGGATATCTGGAACCGACGAATCAAGATACTCATAAAAAAATAAAGAAGTGGATAACGAGAAGACCCATTCTCAAAGTCACTTTAGTCTTAGCAGTAGAATCCTGGTTATTATAATTGGTGCCCGACCACTTTACTTTTCTGGAATTCTGGGATGTAATATTAAAGGTGCTTGCTTATGGACTTTCAGTTTGAATATTAATTTATTTGATTTGACTAATGTTTGATGTTGATTGCGATATAGGATTGCCTGCTTTTTTGTAGTTTTTTTGGCAACCTTGCGTGTCGATTTTGATTTAGCCTGGAACCCAATCGTATGCTCTTAAGGACTTATTAAAATTTTTTTATTTCAATAAAATTAAAAATTTTAAGTCAACATAGAAACTCTAACGCTTTAAGAAGTATGCCCGGGATCACCGGGAGTTTGCATGCATAATTGTTGCATCTTCTTTTTACATGTTAGGCACCTCCCCGCCTGCAGGTTTTGGCAGACCACCTGGCCAATGAGGGTGCAGATCTGTCAAGGGCAATCTGTGCATTCTTTTAGGGAAAAATCTATTTTTAAGCATTTTTTTTAAATTTCAAATTTAAGCATTCAATCGAGTCAATCAGCATGCATTGCATTAGTAACAAATTAAATGAGTCTAAATCTTTAATCGCATTATTAGCTTAAGCATCAAACACCTAACATAAGTCAAATGACCAATTAGGATCTGCTCTAGATGTCGGCCCTATTCTCAAAAACCTTTCTTAAATAACGTCCCTACCACTCTAAATTAATTGATCGTATACATGTTTTTAAAAGAGCCTAGGTGGTTTAGCTGGCTCCCCAATCCAGGCCGGGGTAAGTCCAGATTTGCACTATATTAGTTAGGTTTGGGTTACTTTTAATACCCATTTTAGACTTAGGTTCTGAGGCAAGCTAGGGCTATAAGACCTCAACCTCTATGAATCTAATCCCAAATTTCTAATAAAATTTATCATTCAAATTTAAATCACTTTCAATCAAATTCAAGTCCAACACATAGGATAGGTTGGAGTGTTTTCTGAATTGTTTCAGAATCTTGAAAACACTTCCTACCCTTATTTCTTTGACTCCAAAAATAAGTGTTCAATATTGAACCAATCCTATTTAAAAATTCCTACTATTTTCCTCCTTTGATATCAATTTTGAAAATCTTAAATAAAATTTTTACCGCTATTTTAATCGAGAGTATTCATAGGAAAATTCTAATTTTCCTACGATGTAATTAACTATGAGGACTTACGCTCGTAGGAGATTTAGAAACCCAGACTATATTTTCAAAAATAGATTTTTCAAAACCTCTAATTAATTCTCTTTGGGAAATTTAAATTCAATGATCATTTTCATTATTTTTAAATGATCAATAGTGATTGATAATTTCTTTCTTCGAATCGTTATATTAATTACTATCTTGATTTTGATTATGAAAATAATGATCTCTTATCCAAATTATTATAGTTAGACATTTAATTGAACTTCATTTTGATCTTTCGAGGTCATACGTTGTTTTCCTTAAGTTTGACTATAACAATCAAGATGAAATTCCAAGTTCTAAAATAAGAACCCATTAGGGAATGACTTGTTCACCTCCTGAGGTGATATGCTATTCATAATTGCGTGTTCGATTTTAAAACTAAAATTCTAGAAATTCAACCTTCCAAAAAAAAAATTAATACCTTTTCAAAAACTACAATTTTCAATCCAAACAAAAATGACGACTCCACTGGGGAGTCTTCTCACTCTCCATCTTTAATAACAGTTCAAATTTTATTGCATCGATAGTTTTGACTACATTTCCTTTCTTTGGTCCTCTCCCATTTCCTCCATGGGTGAGTGTGGCCAACTCAATTAAGACATGTCAAGCGAGAGGTGAGTGTAGGAAACCTCTTCCAAGTCGGGCTTTGACATTTTGCCTCCAAGTTAATTGGTAGAGCAAAAAAGTCAAGCCGAATCCTTTTGTATATATTGCAAACTTGCATGCGAATAAATATTTAGCATGCTAAGTTTCACAATTTATCGAAGACCCTTCACATTCAAAATCAAATTTTCAATCCTTTAGCAAAATTCAATCTCTTTCAAATTCTAATTAATCCCTATATTATATCACTACATATATAATTGTAACTCTTATAATTCAATATATGTGAAAGAATATAAACACTTTCAAATTCAACTCAGATGATCAATCTTTTCGGCTAAGTGAAGCTTTGACATCTCACTCCCAAGCATTCGTTGGAATGAAAGAGTCGGGTCGACTTTTAAGAATCTTCCCCGCAAATTTGTAAACCTTTATGTTGAATGTGAATTCAATATATTGAGTTTCAAAATAAGGTGAGATTCTACCGGATGTTCAAAAATTCAAAATCTTTCAAACCAATTCTAATCGTCGTTGCCATGTGTCTTTTACAATATTCTATTGTAGTTGAACATATGCAATGCAAATCTAAAACTCTCCAGTCAATTATGGGCTTTAACATTTCACCCTCAATTCACTTGGTGGGATAAAAGAGTTGAGCCTAGTTCCTCGGATCTTCTGGTTGCTTTTGTAAACCTGCACATTCAAATAAAAAATCAATGTGTCCAATTTCAAAGTTTGATGAAGATCTATTCAATTCCAACTTCAAAGCCAAATTTAAATCTCAAAATTGAATTAAAGTTTGATTCCAACATCAAATTCACTCTTAAGTCCAAATTCAACTTCAACATTAAACTCAAGTTTGACATCAACCTTAAATTCAACTTCAATTTTGATTTCAAAGTCAAATATGGGTTTTGACATTTCACCCCAAGTTAATTGGTGAAATGAAAGAGTCAAGCCCGATTTTTGGAATTTTTTATATCGATTTTGTGAACCTACATGATTGAGTGAAACTCATCATGTTGAGTTACAAAATTTGAAGAAGATCAATTCGTCTTTAACATCAAATTCAAATTCAAATTCGACTTCAAGTATAATCAAAACTTTTAACCTTAAGTTCAAACTTGATTTCCATTTCAAATTCATGTTCAATCTTGATTTCAAATTTCAAATTCAAATTTAAACTTTTCCATTTTGTCCCATGTCAATTGGTGTAGTGAAAGAGTCAGGTTCAACTCTTAAGTTATATTCATCAATTTTATGAACCACCATGTTTAGTGCAAACTGAACACGATTGAGTTATAAAATTTTGAATAAAATCAATCAAATTCAAAGCTCAAATGTCATTTCAAATCACTAAGTCAAGACACTTTCTTAATTCCAAGAAATCAAACACTCAAATGGCTGCGAAACTTGTCTTATCATTGAATAGAGATGTGCTTGTAGAAGAAATTCACAATTGCAATTTAATTCAATATAAGATGGAATTTCCTTAAGATTTCATTTAATGGAGAAAGAATCTTAGATCTATCTGCTGGCACTCAAAAGGATGTCCCCTTTGTGGAGATTACTTTAGGGTCAGGAGTTGACTCCCCTATCTCTGAAATGGAGGTTATTGTCGCCCCTTTACCCATTGTATCCTCTACTCATGAGGATAAGAACCATAAGTCAATGACGACGGAAAAGCTACCATCTCAATTTGAGATTGGGTTAAGTTCTAGCACTCCTTTCGTCGGCAAGAACTAGAGGAAGAACTACCTTTGAAGAGTCAGAAAGAAGGTTGTTAAAGCTAAAATGGCTGCTGAGTCGAAAACCTTATATCAAGTTAACTATGCGGACAATCGAGAATCATTTGCTCCTTCTACATACCCTCTCCTTGCATAAAGGAGGCAGGTTGTAAGGACGAGAGCATGATCTTCAATACCTCTTCTTGACTACTACATAGAAAGACTCAAGCAAGCCAAAATTGAGCGATCACCAGTAATAGGCCGTAGGGCCCAACTGAGGGTTATGATCCGTCCACTCTACTAGAAGATGCTAAGGTGCGTTACTACATGTGTCCCACTACATCATCTGTAGAGGAGGAGTAAAAACCACTTGGAGTGCCACTCTCTTAAATGCTAGGCCACTAGTAATGTGAGAGGGTAATTAATCTAAGATAGTATCAGATAGTGATACCGTCAAAGTTTAAACTTTCAAAGGGGTCCTATCATGATAAATCTTTTGATTGCAATGATGCCACATTATATAGGGATAGTGCATACCCTATAAGTCTCTCCCTAAAAAGAGATTGTAGGAATTCAATTCCATGTTTGCAAGAGTCTTGCCACCTAGACTTGCAACTTTTTAAGAAAAAGCTTCCAATTTCTCAAGCATACTGGATCCAGATTTTCAAGACAAGTTGATTCACCTTTTTAATCAAAATTGACCTCTACCTTAAGTCTTAAGCAGAAGAGAGTTGTAGTTGAGTACATCAAATATTTTAATGTCCCTCCCTCCCACCGCTTTTGTGGGTTGATTTAACTTTTGAATTAAAATCTACCTCAAGCTTAAGTTGACTTTAGAAATAAAAATTTATTAATATTCTAGCAATCTTCTATCTTAATCGGCGATTCTCACATGTCTAAAATCTGTTCAATGATTTTCAAAAGTTAATTCCATACCCTTTTCAAAAAGATTGGATGTGTTTTGAGGATTATTTTTCCTTGTATGAGAGAACGAATTTTCTTCTCTAGTACTTGAGATATAATCCCAACATTTAAAATAAAAAGATCAATCAATTTAAGGTATTTAAAGAAAGTGAAGCCTCTTCTCAAAAAATAATTGAAGTCAAAAGATGCGCGAATGCGCCAAAAATTAAGAAATGCACGAAGTGCACTATAAATCAAAAGATGAGTGAATGCTCCAAAAGTAAAAAAATGCGCAAACTGCGTCACTAGAAAAGAGAAGAAGAGTAAGATTGCTTCATTCCTTTAAATCACTAAATCTCAAAAAACCCAATCAACTTTAAATACTTGACTTTGAAAATCCTGAATTTATATTCTTCAACATGCATGAATTATCTATCAGATAGAAAAATCTCTTATGCAAGAGAATTGAGAGATCAAATTTCTTTATCCAACCTAAATCTTTTTGAAGTTAATTTTAATTCAAAATTTATTTAATGGAGACCCCAGTTTAGTTTCTACGAAACTTGGTCTGGGTTAACAAAACTAAAATCCTTTCAGATTAATTGGAGTCAACTCTACTTCTCAATCTAATTGATAAATTTGTTCTTGTTTGTCATTCCGACAAGGTCAAGATAGTTAGAGGAAATTTTCAAAGAAACGAATGAATCTTCTACTCCTGATAAAAAACTGAATCCTGTCCTTGAGAAATTTGTGTAAGTCCTTGCATAGAGGCATCTCTTCCTTTAAGGCCTTTTCAATAAAATTACACTCTATACTGGGTCCAAGATCAACCCCATTAGAGGAGTATTTTGTATTGCTGGAAATTATCGTTCAAAATCAAACCACGGCTGAGCAGAGTGCCCGACTCTAATTTGAAGAACTAGAGGCTCTGTAGAGCTTTATCTTTAAGGCTCAATAAAATTCAAAATCATACAAAGTTTGACTAGTTGAAGCTCGTGATAAGATAGAGCAACTTAGAACCTCCCAAAAAGAAGACTTGGTATAGGTTCTTTGGATGCATATCTTAGCCTACCAAGAGATTGGTGGAGGAGCTTGAACCAAATTTAAGACTTTTCTCTTACCGTAGAGACAATCTTTGAGAAAATTTCAAACATTAATTGATCAATCCTGAAGGATGTCACCTGATATTTTAAAATATCGGGGCGGTTCTTCAGGAAGTACCATGCTAGATGAGTGTCAAATTCAAAATTAACAAAAAGTCTTCGAATTTCCTGGATTAAAGAAATTTCTCAATTCAAAATCAAGCATAAGAAACTTTCAAAATTCGCATTTAAAAAATCAAATTCAAATTTCAAAGTTCAAAATTAAATCAAAACTCAAATTTAAAATATTTCAAAATCAAAATTTAAACAAAATCAAATTCAAAATCTTCAAGTTCAAACAAATCAACACATTAATCAAATTAAATTCTCCAAATTCAAAATTCAAAATCAAATTCAAAGATCCTTTAAATTCAAAATTAAATCAAAACTCAGATTCAAAAAACCTTCAAATTCAAATTTATCAAATCAAGTTCTAAACTCAAACATTCTCAAATTCGAATTGAAAATCAAACATCAAATTTAAACACATTCAATTTTAAATCAAATCAATTCAAATTCAAAAGTCATTCAAATCTCATATTTCAAAGTTCAAACTTGATAATATGTGTAAAGCAAGTTTCCTTCACATATGATCATCTAGATATGATCCTCTGTGTAGAGCAAGTTTCCTCTACATACGATCATTCCAGACTCGATCCTCTATGTAGAACAAGTTTCCTTTACACATGATCATTCCAAACCTGATCTTCTATGTAGAGCAAGTTTCCTCTACATACGACCGTCCAGACCCAGCCCTCTATGTAGAGCAAGTTTTCTCTACACATGATTGTTCAAATCCGATCCTCTATATGGATCAAGTTTCCTCCATATATGATCATCTAGACTTGATCCTCTGTGTAGAGCAAGTTTCCTCTATAAATGATCATCCAGAATCGATCCTCTGTGTGGAGCAAGTTTCCTCTACATACGATCATTCCAGACCTGATCCTCTATATGGAGTAAGTTTTCTTCATATACGATCATTCTAGACTTGATCCTCTATATGGAGCAAGTTTCCTCCACATATGATCATCCAGACCTGATTTTCTATGTAGAGCAAGTTTCCTCGCCACAGGATCATCCTTTAGTGATGGAGTACACCCTTTGCGGTACCATTCTAAATTCAAACTCCAGATATGATCTTTTGTGGCAAGCAATGCTTCCTTCCCACAAGATCATCCAATCTTCTCTTCCTTAAGGTTAGATGTGAGTCCCATAGCTTCCTTTCCTTAGGATTAGATTCACTAGTGGTGGAGCATGGCCGTTGTGGCACCATCATAGTTTCAAATTTAAATTAAATCTTTTAGAGTAGGTGCGAGCCCCTGTGCTTCCTATCTCCTAGGATTTCGACTAACTAGTAGTGGATTTAATCCTGTTTAGCCCCGCTATAGTTCAGTCACTCTCTTTTTCTTAAGGTTAGGTGTGAGCCCTAGAGCATCCTTTCCTTAGGATTAGATCCACTAGTGATGGAGCACGCCCTCTATGGCACCACCCTAGTTTTAAAATCTAGATTAGACCTTCTGTGGGAAGCAACACTTCCTTCCCACAAGGTCCTCCAGCCTTCTCTTCCTTAGGGTTTAAATTTTCTCCTTCCCATAGGGGTAGATCTACTAGTGGTAGAGTTTTCCCCTCGTGGCACTACCCTAGTATCAATTCAAATTCGATCCTCTATAGTTAGGATTTCTTCCTTCCTATACGATCACTCAGTCTTCTTTTCCTTAGGGTTTAGGAACTCATTTCCCTTAGGACCAGACCCACTAGTGGTAGAGTACATCCTTAGTGACACTACCCTAGTACCAAATCAAAACTCAATCTTCCCTTAGAATAAAATTCCAAATTAATTCCTCTAAGGTTAGGCTTCCCTTTCCCTTGAAATCAAATTCAAACTCGATCCTCTATAGTTAGAAGTTCCTTCTTCCTATAGGATCATCCAGACTTTCTTCTCCTTAGGGTTAGATGTTTTCTTTCCCTTAGGATTAGACTCCCCAGTGATGGAATATGTCCTCTGTGGCACCATCCTAACTTAAATTTCAAATTCAAAAAATAAAAAAAATCTAAATTCAAACACTTTTTCCCTTAAGGTGTAGGTTTTCCCTTCCCTTTAGGATCAAAATTCCAGACTTGATCTTTAAATTTGGTCAACGCTAATATGTGTAGTATAACTTCATTCTACTACACATA
This sequence comes from Dendrobium huoshanense, assembly GCA_016618105.1. NCBI lineage: Eukaryota > Viridiplantae > Streptophyta > Magnoliopsida > Asparagales > Orchidaceae > Dendrobium > Dendrobium huoshanense. The sequence continues at coordinate 34,870,334 of CM028358.1, forward strand.
TTTGGGGTATATTTGTTGACCTCATTTTTGTATGAGGTCGATAAGGACCCTTCCAGACTCCAAATCAATCCAGACCCAAGGATCCACTCTAGACTCTAGGATTCTTCCAGATCAACCTAAACTCTAGGATTCTCCTAGATCCAGACCTTAGGATCTATTCTAGATTCTCAGATCTTCCTAGACTTCAAACCCTATGATCTTCTTAGTCCTTAGGAGCTACCTAGACCTTAGATCAATCCAAACCTTAAGATTAATTTAAATCTTAGATCAATTCAAATTTTCAAATCAAACTTAACTTCAAGCCAATCCAGACCACAATTCCAATTCAAATTTTAATCAAATCTAGACTTCAAACCTATAAAAACTTTAAACCTATCCTAATCCCAAATCCAGTTAAAACCTTGATTATGCTTCTATCAAACTTTAATCTTATCCTATCATTCATGATCCTCTAAAATGGTTATAGATGATATGGATAATTCAAATCCACTCATTCAAACTCAAAAGCCAATTCAAATCCAAAAATTCAAACTCAAATCCAAGGCTAAAGGCCATGTCCTTAAAGCCTTTTTCAGGGAATTTTCAAACACTTTAAACCCTATCAAATAACCTTTGATTCAGAGTCTATAACTTGCACAGTGATAAGACATGTCTTTAGAGGTAACCCTCCAAATTTGATTCTATTCTGAGGTCTCTAACCCCAGAAATTGAATTAAAACCTATCCTATTCCCAAATCCAGTTCAAACCTTGATTGTGCTTCTATCAAACTTTAATCCTATCCTATCATTCATGATCCTCTCAAATGGTTATAGATTATATGGATAATTCAAATCCACTCATTCAAACTCAAAAGCCAATTCAAATCCAGAAATTCAAACTGAAATCCAAGGCTAAAGGCCATGTCCTTAAAGCCTTTTTCAAGGAATTTTCAAACACTTTAAACCCTATCAAATAACCTCTAATTCAGAGTCTATCACTTGCACAGTGATAAGACATGTCTCTAGAGGTAACCCTCCAAATTTGAGTCTATCCTGAGGTCTCTAACCTCAGAAATCAAATTAAAATCTAAAGGCTGGTAAACCTTCAAATATTTACAGCCTATGCCACTTGGCTTGCCACCCAGTGGATCTGACCTTAGAGCTTTCTCCAATGCCTCTAATCACTTCCAAACTCTTAATCTTGACTCATTGAGCATTAAACTACATTTTGTTGGACTCATTTCAGCCCCCAGAGGACTTAAGGTCAAAATGACCAAAATACCCTTTGGGGTATGAATAGTCATTTTGGATCAAATAAACTCCAAATCGCTTGTAACCAGTTCCATCAAGTTTTAAATGTTAAACCAAACCTGTCGGACCCAAACCCATACCATGGTTCAACCTGGTTGACCAAGTCAACCTAGGTTGACCAATCAGGCCCTTAAGGGCCAAAATAAGCATTTTAATTGATTTGACTTCTCCAGACCTGGAGACCACCTCCAATAGTCTTCAAATATCATTTCAAATTGATTGAGCCCATTTTCAGACCCTGGGTCAACCTAGTTGACCAAGTCAACCTAGGTTGACCAAAATAGGATCTTTAAGGTCAAATTAGGCATTTTGACCAAATTGACATTTCCAAACCATAGAATCACCTCCAATAGACTCAAAACATCAAACCAAACTCATTGAGCCCAAATTCGGGTTCTGAGCCAACCTGGTTGACCAAGTCAACCTAGATTAACCTAAATGCCCTTTAATGTTTAAATATGTTATTTTAACCTATTCAAACCATTTAATCCCTTTCAAGCTTCAAATCAACTTCAAAACATGGCCTAATCATGCCTTAAATCATGGCCAATCAAATCCAAGTGGCATTGACCAAGTCAACTTAATATACTCGGTCAAAACCTCTTTAGCTCTCTCAAATTTTAATCTTCAAATATTAGATCCCTTCCAACTCACTCAACCAGCTACTCAAGCCACCCTAGCTGCCACCTCAGCATACATTGACCCATTGACTAGTCAAAACGGTCAATAGGTGGTCAAAGGAGCTTCCAAATGGCTAAAACCCTTAATCACACTTATTAAATTCAAATCCTAGTTAACCCCAGCAGTTAATACTTCATCTAAAACATTCTTAGGCTATTTTTAACCCTTGGATTAGGATCAAATGGCCTTGATCTTTCTTCCCTATGTATGCCAAAGGACAAAGAGCCTTTCCACCTCATTATCATTTTGGTCCTTTGATTTCCTGCTCCCATCAACTCCATGGGAACTTGGCAACCATCTAGGAGTTCATCCATTTAATCTCAGTCATCCAAATGCATCATAATGGCTTGATTAGGGAAAAATATATTAATTAAGCCAATTTCAACCTTAAGCTATCTTTGACTCAATTCAAGAATAACTTCAAATCCAGCTAGATCCAGCTCCTTAGGTCTTCTACAAAGTTGAAGATGATCTTAGCAGCTTTCCAACAATCCCAATATCATTAAAATCCGACCACAGGTTCAAAAGTTATTTGTGTTTTAAGTTCTATGATCAAACCTTGATATCTGCATATCCTCATTGCATGGATGGCAAGATTAGGATATCTAGATCCTACGTTTCAAATTTTATCAAATTTCAACGGTTGGATCGAAAGTTATGGGCATTTGAAATTTCTAGTTCATTTTGAACTAGAATGGCTCTGGTTCAATCAGAGTCGTCCAATCGCACGTACTGCGCGATCGGATGGTCCATAATCGACCACATCACCAAGTTCAGATCACGCATCCCCGGCGGGATTCGAACTCGGGTCACTTGAGAAGAGGCACATTTATTTGGCACGATCCTAGCCGTCGGATCATGCCGCGGTGAATCAGACGGTCGATCTGACCGTCCGATGTGTTTAAGTGGCACGCCAATGAGCGCCACGTGTCTGCCACATGTCAGAACGCCACCCAATGATTAAAATTGATTAAAAAACATTTTAAATGCTCAGAACTTAAAAAATTCACCAGAAATTCATTTTATGTCCAAATTTGATGTTCTTAGGCTCATTAGAACCGTCCTGATCCCAAGTTTATTTTAATTTTTTTATTTGATAAGTTTGATCACTATATATAGAGTTATTAAGGGTTTATGGAAAATTGAATTTCTTTGATAACTCTCCATCCAGAGATCTGATTGTTCTCAAATTTGGATATGATATAATATGGTGTACTATTCATATGCCATAAAAGTTTTAATTTAATTTAATGGCTAGATTTTGGTAAATTAAATTTTCAAAGTTTTTGGCCAGATTTTGACCTAAAAATTTGAAAATTCATAACTCAGACACCATTAAGTACTAGGCCTGTATTTCTCTAAAGTATGTGTAATATAGTGTCAGGGTTAGTTGGACAAAATTTCAAGCCAAATTGAACTTTAGTTATACCTAGGAAAAATAATTAAGGATATGGTCTAGTCAACTTAGAAAAATCCTAGGAAATTGTACACACACCCAATAGGGGTTAAACTGGAAGAAAATAAACATAGTGACATATTACATCTTAGGTTCAAATTTCACCCAATTTGGAGCCCATTAAGTCAAAAAATTAAACAAGTAAAAATTAACCTGTTAATTAAGCATTAAAATTTCTAGAAAATGTAATAAATCAAGTTTAAATCGAAAAAAATACAAACAATTCCTCAAACTGACCAAAAATGAACCCTTAATCAATGAAAAATAAAACCAAGTTGAGTTGACATCAAATCTAGACTTAATTTAATTTCAAGTGAATTTGAATATTTAATTAATTTAATTAATTAAAAATAGATAAAAATTTTAGAAACTTCGCAAACACTTTTGTCATTCCTGACCTTTGGAGTTGATTTCAAAGAGTTGGGAGTTCATTTGGACTCAAATCAAGAAAATCCTTCTAATTAAACAATTTTAAAAATTCAATAAATACATCAAACTTTAAAAATTCATAACTAAGTCAAGAAAACTCCAAATTGACCAAACTCAATTGCATTCAACTCGAAATTAACTCTAGTATTTATTAAAATTTTCAAACCATCCAAAATCAGTCAAAGTCAAAAGTCAACTAACCGGTCAACCTTAAGTCAAAATCAATTCAAAACTTCAAACCTTCGTAATAAAATCTAGAAAAATCCAATTTCAGCGTACTTACACTATAACTGATCATATTAAGGTCTAGTATTTTAATAAATATTAATTTTTTAGAAAACATTCTTAATTAAAAAGTCAACTTTTGACTCCTTAATTAAATGATTAAAATAATACAAAAAATTCCTAAAATTTGAAAATTGTCTTAAAACTCTAGAAATCATTAAAATCAACCTTAAAATCAATTTCAAATTATTAATACTTAAACTCAAATTTAAATCTTCTATTAAGCATTTCAACCAATCAGAACTTCAAACAACTTTAACAAATTGCTCTCCATAGGATATATCCAAACCACACGGCCTACCTCACACATTTTAGATAGTTTGCTAGGACAACCAACTCTAATTTTAGGCTAGCCCGGTGTTTACTTTTCTGCTGTGTGCCAGGTTTTCGAGCTTTCACTACATGTTGGTTATTAGCTTAAAATTGATTGACTATCTGTTTATTTATTTACTGCACTCTGTTGAGCATTTAAATTTCAAATATATCAACTGCTTGAGATCAATTATAACTTCTTTGGATTACATATAACTGCTGATTATTATAATAACCCTGCATGATCAAGTCTAGATTGTTTTTTTAATTTTAATTAATGTAATTTGATATAATTTGAGTTGTATTTAAAGTGATTTGAGTTGGGATGTTTACATCCAACTTGAATTCCAAAGAGGAGAAGACATCCTTAAAGGGGAGAGTCTTCGTCTATTTGGAAGATCAAGTTTGGATGCTCTTAAAATATCCAAAGAGGAAAGATAACACCCCATTCCAAGGGGGAGTTTCTTTTCATTTGGATATCCGGAACCGACGAATCAAGATACTCATGAGAAAATAAAGAACTGGATAACAACAAGACCCATTCTCAAAGTCACTTGAGTCTTAGCAGTAGAATCCGGGTTATTGTCAGTGGTGCCCGGCCACTTTACTTTTCTGGAATTCCAGGATGTAATGTTAAAGGCACTTGCTTATGGACTTTCAGTTTGAATATTAATTTATTTGATTTGATTAATGTTTAATATTGATTGTGATATAGGATTGTCTACTTTTTTGTAGTTTTTTTGGCAACCTTGCATGTCGATTTTGATTTAGCCTAGAACCCAGTCGTAGGCTCTTAAGGACTTATTAAAATTTTCTATTTAAATCAAATTAAAAATTTTAAGTCAACATAGAAACTCTAACGCTTTAAGAAGTAAGCCTGGGATCGCCGAGAGGTTACATGCATAATTGTTGCATCTTCTTTTTACTTGTTAGGAACCTCCCCGCCTGCTGGTTTTGGCAGACCACCTGGCCTATGAGGGTGCAGATCTATCAAGGGGAATCTGTGCATTTTTTTAGGAAAAAAATCTATTTTTAGGCCTTTTTTTAATTTCTTCATTTCAAATTTAAGCATTCAATCGAGTCAATCAGCATGCATTGCATTAGTAATAAATTAAATGAGCCTAAATCTTTAATCGCATTGTTAGCTTAAGCATCAAACACCTAACATAAGTCAAAGGGCCAATTAGGATCTGCTATAGATGTCGACCCTAGTCTCAAAAACTTTTCTTAAATAACGTCCCTACCACTATACATTAATTAACTGGATACATATTTTTAAAAGCACCTAGGTGGTTTAGCTTGCTCTCCAATCCAGGCCAGGGTAAGTTCAGATTTGCACTATATTAACTAGGTTCGGGTTACTTTTAATACACATTTTAGACTTAGGTTATGAGGCAAGCTCGGGCTATAAGACCTCAACCTCTACGAATCAAATCCCAAATTTCTAATAAAATTGATCATTCAAATTTAAATCACTTTCAATCAAATTCAAGCCCAACACATAGGATAGGTTGGAGTGTTTTCTGAATTGTTTCAGAATCTTAAAAACACTTCCTACCCTTCTACCTTTGACTCCAGAAATAAGTGTTCAATATTGAACCAATCCTATTTGAAAATTCCTACTATTTTTCTCCTTTGATATCGATCTTTGAAAATCTTAAATAAAATTTTTACCGCTATTTTAATCGAGACTATTCGTAGGAAAATTCAAATTTTCCTACGATGTAATTAACTACGAGGGCTTGCGCTCGTTGGAGATTTAGAAACCCATACTATATTTTCAAAAATAGATTTTTCAAAACCACTAATTAATTCTCTTTGGGAAATTTAAATTCAATGATCATTTTCATTATTTTCAAACGATCAATAGTGATTGATAATTTCTTTCTTCGGATCGATATATCAATTACTATCATGATTTTGATTAAGAAAATAATAATTTATTATCCAAATTATTATAGTTAGACATTTAATTGAACTTCATTTTGATCTTTCGAGATCATATGTTGTTTTCCTTAAGTTTGACTATAATAATCAAGATGAAATTCCAAGTTCTAAAATATGAATCCATTAGGGAATGACTTGTTCACCTCTTGAGGTGATATGCTATTCATAATTGCGTGTTCAATTTTAAAACTAAAATTCTAGAAATTCAACCTTCCCAAAAAAAATTAATACCTTTTCAAAAACTACAATTTTCAATCCAAACAAAAATGGCGACTCCACTGGGGAGTCTTCTCACTCTCCATCTTTAATAACAGTTCAAATTTTATTGCATCGATAGTTTTGACTACCTTTCCTTCCTTTGGTCCCTCTCCCATTTCCTCCTGGGGTGAGTGTGGCCAACTCAATTAAGACATGTCAAGCGAGAGGTGAGTGTAGGAAACATCTTCCAAGTCGGGCTTTGACATTTTGCCTCCAAGTTAATTGGTAGAGCGAAAGAGTCTAGCTGAATCCTTCTGTATATATTGCAAACTTGCATGCGAATAAATATTTAGCATGCTAAGTTTAACAATTTACCGAAGACCCTTCACATTAAAAATCAAAATTTCAATCCTTTAGCGAAATTCAATCTCTTTCAAATTCTAATTAATCCCTATATTCTATCACTACATATAGAATTGTAACTCTTATAATTCAATATGTGTGAAAGAATATAAACACTTTCAAATTCAACTCAAATGATCAATCTTTTCGGCTAAGTCAAGCTTTGACATCTCACTCCCAAGCATTCGTTGGAATGAAAGAGTCGTGTCGACTTTTAAGAATCTTCCCCGCAAATTTGTAAACCTTTATGTTGAATGTGAATTCAATATATTGAGTTTCAAAACAAGGTGAGATTATACCGGATGTTCAAAAATTCAAAATCTTTCAAACCAATTCTAATCGTCATTATCATGTGTCTTTTATAATATTCTATTGTAGTTGAACATATGCAACACAAATCTAAAACTCTCCATTCAATTCTGGGCTTTATCATTTCACCCTCAATTTACTTGGTGGGATAAAAGAGTTGAGCCTAGTTCCTCGGATCTTCAGGTTACTTTTGTAAACCTGCACATTCAAATAAAAAATCAATGTGTTGAGTTTCAAAATTTGATGAAGATCTATTCAATTCCAACTTCAAAGCCAAATTTAAATCTCAAAATTGAATTAAAGTTTGATTCCAACCTCAAATTCACTCTTAAGTCCAAATTCAACTTCAACATTAAACTCAAGTTTGACATCAACCTTAAATTCAACTTCAATTTTGATTTCAAAGTCAAATATGGGCTTTGACATTTCACCCCAAGTTAATTGGTGAAATGAAAGAGTCAAGCCCGATTTTTGGATTTTTATATCGATTTTGTGAACCTACATGATTGAGTGAAACTCATCATGTTGAGTTACAAAATTTGAAAAAGATCCATTCGACTTTAACATCAAATTCAAATTCAAATTCAAATTCGACTTCAAGTATAATCAAAACTTTTAACCTTAAGTTCAAACTTGATTTCCATTTAAAATTCATGTTCAATCTTGATTTCAAATTTCAAATTCAAATTTAAACTTTGACATTTTGCCCCATGTCAATTGGTGTAGCGAAATAGTCAAGTTCAACTCTTAAGTTCTATTCATCAATTTTATGAACCACCATGTTTAATGCAAACTGAACACGATTGAGTTATAAATTTTTTAATAAAATCAATCAAATTTAAAACTCAAATGTCATTTCAAATCACTAATTCAAGACACTTTCTTAATTCCAAGAAATCAGACACTCAAATGGCTGGGAAACTCGTCTTATCACTGAATAGAGATGTGCCTGTAGAAGAAATTTTCAATGGCAATTTAATTCAGTATGAGATGGAATTTCCTTAAGATTTCATTTAATGGAGAAAGAATCTTAGATCTTTCTGCTGGCACTCAAAAGGATGTCCCCTTTGGGGAGATTACTTTATGGTCAGGAGTTAACTCCCCCATCTCTGAAATGGAGGTTGTTGTCGCCCCTTTACCCATTGTTCTAAAATGGAGGCAATTTAATATCTTATGTTAAGATGGCCAGTGCCCAAGAATCTCAAAGAGTTGAGGGGATTTATAGGACTAACAAGCTACTAATTGAGGTTCATGAAGGGGTACAGCACCATCACATGGCCATTGATAGAATAATTGAAGAAGAATGGTTTCTTATGGGAGGAGGAGATAACAACTTTCTAGAGCTTGATGAAGGCCATGACCACTGTGCCAATCTTAGCCCTACCATATTCCACTCAGGTCTTTATAGTGGAGACAGATGCCTTAGGATATAGATTAGAAGTAGTGCTCATGTAAAGCAATCGACCCATCACCTATTTCAGCCATGTATTAATAACTAGGGCTAGGCTAAAATCAATCTTTGAGAATGAATTAATGGTCATTGTGTTATCCATCTAAAAGTGGTGACCCTAATTGTTAGGAAGGCATTTCATTATCAGGATGGACTAACGAAGCCTAAAGTACTTGTTAGAGTAGAGCATGGTGATAGAGGAGCGCCAAAGATGACTATAAAAGTTACTAGGATATGATTTTTAAATCCAGTATAGCCCAAGGATGGAGAAGAAGGCTGCAGATGCCTTGTCCAGATGTATGGGGGAGTTACAGACGATAACGGTGTATATATAATTGATGCTGAATTGGGAGGCCATTAAGGAGGAGAGTGCATGGGGTGATTAGTTAGGAAGGATTAGAGTGATTTATTGAAGGAAGGGAGTAACAACCTAGGGTATTCTTTAAAAGGTTAGTGGCTTCCATACCATGAAAGATTTATGATGGCTAGGACATCAGTCCATATTCCACACCTGCTCCAGGAGTTCCATGGTAGCATTGTTGGGGGTCATTCAGGGGTGAAAAGGACATACAGAAGACTCACCTCATAGTTTTAATTTAAGGGGATGCACAATGATGTGGAGGGGATGGTAGCCATATGTGAGATATGTTAGAGGAAAGAGTGCATGGACATTTCTCCTTGAGGATTACTACAACCTTTAGCTCTACCAAGTTGGGTGTGGGAAGAGGTATCAATGAATTTCATAGTTGAATTACCCCAATTAGAAGGGTTCATAGTGATTTTGATGTTAGTGGATAGACATAACAAGTATGCTCATATCATTCCTCTATGCCACCCTTACACAACTATGATAGTGGCATCAGCTTTTATCGGGGAGTCGATCAAATTATATAGGATATCAAAGGCTATAGTACTTGATAGGGATAAGATGATCCTTAATTACTTTTGGAGGGATTTATTCAGACTGCTGGAGATAGTAATGAAGATGAGCACTGCCTACCTCTCGTAGATAGATGTACAAACGGAGGTGTCCAATATGAGCTTGGAGATATACCTACAATACTTTATGTCATAGACACCAAGCCCCAGTTGTGGGCCAAGTGGTTAGCATGGGCAGAGTACTGGTATAACACTTCATATCATTATGATTCTCTGATGACCCCATTCAAAGTGTTATACATACGGGATCCATCTTAACTAGTGCATTTTGGGAAAAATAGCACCCTAATTTCTTTATTCGAGGATTAGTTAGAGGAGAGGGATAGGGTATTAAAAGAATTGAAGAGGCATATATTAAGGGTATAGTAGATTACAAAGAAACAAGTAGATGGGCATAAGAAAAAAATTCAGTTTGAAGCATAGATAGGGTGCTCCTGAAGGTTAGACCTTACAGATAGAGCATGGTTGTTAACATGAGAAATAAGAGGCTAGCTCCAAGTTATTTTGACCCCTATGAGATGACAGACAAAAATTGGAGTAGTGGTGTATCATTTAAGGTTTCTCTTCAATTCCACCATACATGTAATGTTTCATGTATCACAGTTGAGGAGAGCTGTATGGCATCACAAAACGAGTTCAAAATTGCCAGCAATATTGACTAAAGATTTGAGCATGATATTGGAACCCCTTGAGTTACAAGCGGTGGGCCTAGGAACATGAGGGGTAAAGGAGGTGTTGATAAATTGTAATAACCTTCCAGATTATGATGTGACATGGGAGCCTTATAATAGGTTGCAACATCAATTTTTATCTTTCCACTGTGGGCTCCGAAAATTCGGCCCCGGCCTCCCCGTCGCGCTTTTTCTTTTTATTCGGCGAGGGAGTTTTAACGGAATAAGTTCCGGGGTAAATTTTGGAAGGCAGATGGGTTTGTAGATAAGACACTACCCAGAGATTTCGCCCTCATTTGGTGAGGACTTTATGATCTGAGTTCTGGTTTCCTATAGGCGCAAGCTCCTATAGTTAATTACCCCTCCCGATCACGAGAGAGAACTTTCGATTAAGGCTAGTCGTCAATCAGATACGTATATAATATGTGTTATCTAGCGTATAGTAGTAGCATGGGTATGGAATTTGAGAACTGGATTTGGATTTATGAATATGAGAAGTTTGGATATTTGGAAAGATTTAATATTTAAATAGAAATTTCACCATCTTCCACTTAAAGTGGATGGTTGGGGAATGGATGATGGGTCCGATCAAGATCCCATGGTTCCGTCGTCCCGGGCCATCGTGGTCCCTGGTCTACTTAGTCAGAGGATGTAGTCGACCCCACCTGACAGAAGGATCCTTGTCGGCAGCCATGGGTTGCTTCGTCCAAGGGGACCTTGTAGACCTTGGGTGAATGTTTATCTAAGGGAACAAATTTGAATCCACCTTAGCTAACAGAGGGCTTTGTGCCCTATCGATCATATCCTATTTATTCATATCTCAAGGATTTGATGTCAATAAGGAACGTATCGGCGCTGGCCATAACCGGTATCTGTGGTGCCATTTGGTGACAAAACCACTAGGTTCAAAGGGCCCCTGGTCATAATCGTTTACCTGCAGTGCCATTTGGCGGTGAAACTGTCGGTTAGAGGACACGTGCCACGTCCTTACTGGCAGGAGACTGTTTTGAGAATGGATCCTACTGATATTTTTAACAAGGCATTTGGCACTTTGTGAGCTGAAGTAGCATTTAAATTTTGTCCACCTCGGCAAACTGTTGTGGAGGGTGCATGAGCTTTGCTTTAAGTGGGTTGATGAATTTATTTTATTTTTAAATATTTTTGGGATTTTTGGAATGATTTTTGGATTTTAGTATTTTGGGTGGAGCTTTGTAATATTTGAAATAAACTTTGGATATTTGGGAGGCATTTGAAAATATTTGGAAACCCCTCTGGTTGAGATCTGCATTCAACACGGTCATCATCGGGGTGTTTGGGGTTATTTCTCTTCATTGATTGAACCTTCTCAACTCGACCAAGCTATTGATCGAGGAACAGATTTTTTTGGTAGACTTTGTGCCTTTATTTAGTGAATTCTCTTGATTTTAGGCTCTGAAGGCCTAATATGAATGCATAAAATAAATACATCGGCCACCACAACCATGTATTTGTTTGATGGTTCCAATCATGTCGACTTCTATTGATCCGTATAGAAGGATCGGATTCGAACTTGAATTCACTTGTTGACCCACGCAGCATCCCTAGACGTCACGTGTGTTCCAACAACACGCTCGCCGGGGCCCATGCGGGTGTTTGGGGGCATCTTGTAATTGAACCTTGTCAACTCTTTTTATCTATTTAGAAGGACCGGGTTGAAATTTAATAACCCGCATAGCATCCCTAGATGTCACGTGTGTACTAATAACACGCTCGTCGGGGCCCATACGGGTTGAGATTCCATATACCCTTTTAGTGTACCTATGTATATATAATTTATGGTGCACGTGCAAAGGTATTTTGAAATAATTATAGTTGTGCAAATAACTACCATTTAGATGCACAACTTTTCATTTGAGAGCTTATACATGCCTTATGTCTGCTAGTACGAATGTTGCAGATCCGGTGGTATTACGTTTTGATGTTGACTCCCCTTTTCTCATTCACCGGGGAAGGTTTCTTTGAAATTCGTGGCTGCCGCCTTGAAAGGGACTCTTTTCAGGATCATCAATGTAGTAGACTTGTTATTGCTGGTATTTGTGGGCACCAGAACTATTTTCTTCTCGAGTATAGAACTAAGAAGAGACTTTGGAACACAAGGAAGTTTAGTTCTAATTTATTCAAACATTTCCTCCCTTCTGCCAGGGGGTGTCCTTTTTCGTACATCGGGTTGCCTTTATACCCGGTGTACTGACAGCACTTTGATCACCACTATCGTAGGTAATGCTTGTACCTGTGCCCATAGTGGTTCGTTGTACCTACGAAGTATCCACTGTTATTATCCACAAGTGGTTTGTACTCATTTGCAGGGACCCGTTGTGTCCGCTACAACCTCCTAGAAGTATTCGTAGGAGAGTCATTGTCCTTGCATCACATCCACCATTCACCAATCTCAGGTGGTTTTACTAATTGTATTTGTTTACGGGGACGGTCCTCTTTCATACACCGGGCTGCCCTTATACCCGACGTACTTGAAGATCTTGATCACCACTATCGTAGATGATATTCGTACTTGTGTCCACAGTGATTCATTGTACTTACAATACACTGTTGTTATCCACAAGTATCCATTTGCAGGGGACCGCTGCATCTACTACGACCTCCTAGAAGTATTTGTAGAAGATCCGTTGTTGCCAACATTATACCCACCTTTCACCAATTTCAGGTGGTTTTGCTATATTTGCACTTGTTTAAGTCGTAGGTTGAATGCGTATGAGCCTTCCACGGTAGATTGTGGGCACTTGCATTTGTCGTGTGTTATACACTTCCACTTGTAAGAAGGCAATGTACCCGGTTTCCATTGAAGGGCTACTGACTGTGGGAACGAATACAATGACCTTTGTGATATCATTGAAAGCTTGTATTATCGCTTGTGAGTGAACCAACAATTCACTTATATTTGGGATTTTAATGAATATCCTCCATTCATTCATTGGTCTTCATTTGCATAATCAAACTTAATGATTGATATTAAGATAATTATGCATTCATTAAATTTGATTATTCAATCATTGTTCAAATCCACCATGCTTGATCTGAACCAAGTCTCGGTGTTCAAATTCTTTTGAAGTCCAACTCAAGTTTCATTTAGACTCGAGTTCATTGAGTCTATAACTCCCACTTAATGTTGTATAGCACGAGTTCAAGTGCGAGTTCAAATGCTTTGTTCTGATCTGGATCTAGTCCAAATCAAAGTCTTTGTTTGATGTTCTAGTCCTATTCAAGTCCCCTGCAATCCTTTGAGTTCAATTGCATGTTCATTTGTATTTTCAAGTCTGGGTTCAAGTTTGAATTTATTTCATTTGGGCTTCATTTCTTATTAATCGTTTGAGTTTTATTCAGGTCATCTACTCGTGTTCAATCAAGTTCAAAAGTACACTGCTCTTTCTCATTTGAGTCTGGGCTCTTTGTTCTTTTTGAGTTCAAATAGGTCCGAGTGTGATCGTACATTCACCCAAAATTTTGGCAGCCTCCCGGCGTCTCCCCCGTTTAGGGGAAAACTACGAGAAAACTGGGTCTTTCCACCATGCATAATAAAGGCGTGTATGATGGGTATCTTCGGACGAGGACACCGCGCCGTGCTCTTTCCTCCCACCACGCGCAATAAAGGCGTCTATGGGGTCTTCGGTACCTGTTAAAAAAATGCACAGTTTGCTTTCCCCCGCTCGGGGGTACTTATAAGTGACCCCGCCTCGTCGTAAATGCCGCACCGGGGTCCCATCCCACCATGCGCAATAAAGGCGTGTATAGGCAGTTTTCCGGTGCGCCACGAACGTCGAAGTAGAGTTTAGGCGATTGCTCGCCTCGTCGTAGGCGTCGGACCGGGGTCCCATCCCACCATGCGCAATAAAGCCGTGTATAGGCAGTTTCCGGTCCGCTGCGAACAACGATGCGAGAATCTGAGTTTATAGAGTTCGTACCTTCGCGGGCTTGATGGTAGAGGCTCGTGGATAGAGGCAAGGAGCGAACATTTCATTTTTTTATTGTAATTAGTATTAATTATAATAAAAATTAAATAATTATAATTAATAATTAATGAGTAATTATTAATTAATTATAACTAATAAACTAATTATAATTATAATCAATAATTAATAATAATTAATCGAAATTAATTACAATTAATCAAATAATTAAAATTAATAATTAATTATTAACTATAAATTAGTCATAATTAATAAATTAATTACAATCATAATTAAATAATAATAATAAATAATTAATAGTAATTACAACAAATTAATCTCCCCCTCTCTTTTCTGCTTACGGGTTCGGCCAAAGAAGCGTGAAAGGGAGAAAATTACCTTCACTACCAGCGAACTTCTCTTGTTGATTCCGATCGGGCAAGAAGGGAATGCCGTCGAGTGAGCAAAATCGAGCAGAGGAGGCGACGGGAGGAGGTTGCTCGTGGGATTTCCGAATGGGAGAGGGGGCTCGGGCTGGAGAGATGAGATCAAAGAGGAGGTCGGGCGGCTCTGATCGTGGAGGTCATGACTAGGTAAGAGAACCTCTCTCTCTCTCTCTCTCTCAGCTTATACAAAAGATCGGCACATGTAATGAGGTTCGATCGGAGGAGGAGACGGGATTAGAAGTAGTAGGGAACTGGCTCGGCCGGCCTTGGCTTCGTCGATCAGAGACGTTGAAGGGGCGAAGTCGATCGGAGCACAATCGAACAACACGAAGGAGGTGGAGAGGTTGGGAGTCCTCCGTGAGTTTGGAAGCAACGACGGGAGAGGGAATGAGAGGAAGAGCCGATTCGGGAGAGAGTGAGAGGTTGGGGAGCTCGTGGTCGTCGAGCTGAAGAGCAGGGGCTTCAATCTCTTTTAATGTCGAGGGAGATCGTACGAAGAAGCGACGTCGGTGTGCGAGCGACGTGCGAACTGGCTGCGACGTGCTTCAGTAGAGCAGGTGGGATTTTGATTTATGAATTTTTTTTTGTTCTTTTTGTACAGGTCAACATCCACATTGAGGACAAGATGGTTCTTTGGGAGCAGAGTATTGATATGCATATACTGGTCCAGGAAGGACCAATCCAACTGACTCAATCCACACCTACAGCAGCCAAAAGCTTGCAGACCTGTAGGATCATTTAGCCACTCCCTTGGCGGTGGGGTCCACAGCTTAAGGAAGAGAGAGGGTATCTTTTTAGCCCTTTTGGTTATTTTTTATGTTTATTTTAATTAGGAGTTTTCATTAGGGTTAGGACATGCAAACGTATTGTGGATGTTTTCATCTCAGAGTTTGTGTCTTAGGCTCTAACTGCGTCTACGGAATAGAAGAGATAGATCATCCTCTTAAATTGTTGAGCAGCTATATCTTGATTTTTTCCTTTCGTTATCTTGATTATTGCAATAAAAACTCCTATTTTTTCTTATTTTTCTTTATAGATTTAGTTATTTCTCGTTGTTTTTCCCAATATTATTAGGTTTTACTTGAGATCTTCAAGTATTTCTTAACAGATTTTTTATTTCTTTAGCTTATTTTGCTCCTAAATAGATTCTTTCTAACTTTGTTGAAGGCTCGAAGGCTTAGTTATGCCTAGATCAAAAGTTTCCTTCAAATATGCTATTTATCTCTACACTTCCCTCTCTCTTCACCAAAATGGGGTTTGGAAGCTTTGGGACGGAGGGGAAAACTTGGAGAATGTATGAGAATGTCTGGAGAGGCTATGGGAAAAGGCTAGGGGTCTTGAGGCAGTTTAGAGAATGTTAGATGTTTTAATGAGGGTTTTGGGGGGCCTTTAAGTGATTTGAACCCCTAGGGTTTAAGCCAATGGCTAGGATTGATTGGAGCCTTTATTTAGATGTTTTACACTTGCCCAAGGTGGTTTAAAGCCAGATGAAAGGCTTTTTGGGTGAGAGAAGATGGGTTTTGGCTTATGTGGTGGGCAGGGACCATTTTTTGCCTCATTTAGCTCAGTTAATGCATGGGCTTGGTCCAAGAGTTGTAAGGTTGCTTTAGGTTTTTTGGCCTGATTTGAGTGGCTAGGGAGGACAATCTAGAGGAGATGAAATGCTTAGCCTTTGTTGACCATTTAATCCATTTTTACCAATTCATTTTGGTTTTCAAAGGTTTTATTGATTTGCTGACAAGTTAACCAATCAATGGTGACTAGGATGAGTTACTGGGGACGTTATTTGATTTGTTGATAAAACTCCAAGGAGTTTGAAGCAAAGGTTTCAATGTTGGATGCAAAGCAAAGCATACACAAAGGTTTGACCACCATAGATTTGTTGACCAAATCAAACCAATAAAAACTTGACCCATAAAGATATTAGATATGCTTAGAATATTCAATGGAATGATTTTTTGAGTGTTGAATTTGGATTGGTAGTGGTTGAAGCATTGAGTTTGACTTTGGTTCATTATATGGTGGATTTGGTCAATCATTATTGACTTGGTCAACCAAGCCAAGGGTTAGGGTTAGGTCCAATAAGTTCAAATTAATATTTTGGATCCAATGGAGGTGATCTCATGAAATGGTGAGCTCTCCTAGCATGCAATGCATGTTTAAGCCCTTAAGTAGCTTTTGGTCAACCATAGTTGACTTGATCAAACCAAGACTTGGGTTTGTGTTCAATACACTCCAAATAAAATAAGAATGCATTGGAAGAGGTTTTAAAGGATTGGTTGAATAAACCATTTTGAGATTTAAGGAAAAGATTAATTTTCCCTTGGATTTTGGGGTTTAGTGGGCTCAAGGTCAATTTTGGTCAACCACGATCCACCATAGTTGACTTGATCAAACCAAGACTTGGGTTTTGGTTCAATACACTCCAAATAAAATAAGAATGCATTGGAAGAGGTTTTAAAGGATTGGTTGAATAAACCACGTTAAGATTTAAGGAAAAGATTAACTTTCCCTTGGATTTTGGGGTTTAGTTGGCTCATGGTCAATTTTGGTCAACCAAAATCCACCATAATAAAATTTTATGTTTAACATATCATAAATATGATTATGGATATGTTCAAATATTTTGAGGAAGGTCCCAAATTCAAATTTCACAAGATGCAGAGTTTAATGGCATGGGCTATAAATATTTGAAGGATTTATAGCCTTTAGATTTCAATTGAGTTTGGTGTTAAAGAACTTAGATTAGTCTTAAATTTGGAGGGTTAACCCTAAGGACATACCTAATCAATGTGCAATTGAAAAATCATGAATCCAAGGTCATTTGATTTAGTTTTGAGGTGATTGAAAAATCACCTAAAAAGGGTTATGGGACATAGGCTTTTGGCCTTGACTTTTGGTTTGAGATTTTGTATTTGATTTTGGCTTTGAGTTTAGTTTTGATTGATAAACCTTATACAATAATAAGGTCAACATCATCTAAAACACTTTATTTTCATAAGTATCAAATTTTTCTTGCAAGTTTTTCTTTTATTGACAAAAACACCAACACATCATTTTTACTTTTAGTGGGATAGGTTGTGCATTTGAAGTAAGCACTAGTAGTTTAATTATAATTAAGCAAAATACTTCCTCGTGGGTTCGAAACTTTACTCTAACAGTTTATGACAAATTCAACATGCATACTTGCATATTTTAGCGGGCTTTCATTAATTTTATATCAAAGAAAATATAAGTATATTTCAACTCAACAAGTCACATCCTAGTCCATAGCCCATGCAATCAATATCAAAGAAAAACTAACCAAGTAAATGTTTAAGCATATAAAAATTTAAAGAGAAAACTAGATTAGACTAGCAATTATTTCAAATATATATAATATAAAATAGGATAACAATTTCATTAGTTATATCCCTAATAACGATGCCAAAAACTTGAGTGAACTGATGCTACTAGCTTATGCAAGTGCAGAGCTACTGCTACTAGCTTATGCAAGTGCAGAGCTTCATATTTTAGCTTACACACACTAAGATTTCAAATGAAAGTTCAATTTTCTATAGAATAAGTCTTACTTAACATAAGTGCACGTGTCGTATTTAATTTAAAGATGAAAAGAGTATTGATCCCATGAGGAACCAGCTAGAAATATCCTAAGTTCAGTTTAATGCTGCCTACTAAACTTCTAAATTTATCTAGGTGGATGATTTAAAAGGGTACTACAGGTTAAAAGTAATAATAATAATAAAAAAAGCTTCAAATGCAAAAAGAAAATTTAATATTTTTAGAAATTTTGAACCTATGATTTTTAAAACTACATGTTGCTTTCAAGAGGTTTTGTTCATATTTTGTTATACATCAAAGCATAAGCACTCCTCGTCTCTATCAAGCTCATTAGAGCATTAAATAGGATCCTTTCTACCTATAGTTATTCTATCTCCTAAAGACCCCATAATCCTATATATATATATATATATATATATATATATATATATATATATATATATATATATATATGTTATAGCTGGACAATATTTATGTTAAGTTATCTAATTATTCTTTTGTTCCTTCATCGAGGTTCTAAATCACTCAAACTTTTTAATTTATATATGATCTATACATAACCAATTGAACCATGAAGAAATTAAAAATAGCATGGATATTTTAAAGATTACATCAACTCTAATCAAGATAAACATTTTAAATAATCAAAGATTTAGAGAAAATATTTAGCTACACATTATAATAATAACAAATATTTTTATTTCAATGAATAAATAATAAGTTACAAACTAGAAACATAAGACAAACAAGAAAAACTATATAAAATAAGTTATGTAAATTCCATGGAATTTAGATTACAACCCCTTTGCACTTCTTCACTTTGCTTCACACTAATACAACACTCCAAGGACAAGTACACAAGCTACTCCCTCTCAAAGAAAACCCTCACACTCACACACACTCACAAAAAATGATTCCACAATGTGTTAACCCCTTTACAAGAAGTCTAAGGCTATTATTTATTATTTTACAAATTAACTGAACAAGCATTATGGAAATAGCTTGGTGGTGTTGTTAAACCGGCACGTCATCTCACCGTTTGTTGTGACTCCCCATAATCAAATTAAAAAGAATTATCTATTTTATATTTTTAATTAATCTAATCAATCAAGTAGAGCTTCTAATTAATAATTTTGAATATCCAATAAAAATAACTAACAATTATATACCTCAAAATATTTCACTACATTCATTCTCCCAAAATTAATATATAATAATTAAGAGATCAATACAATCACTAATCTATCACAAACTACTAACTACAAAAAAAATAATGGACAATATAAAGAAAATCAAAAGAAAATCTAAGGATCTTTGACAACGTCATTCCAACTAGTTTTGACCCATTCCCTGAACTAAAATCATTTAAACTACATTTAATGAGCTAAAATGCCTATCAGAAAACTAAAACTCTATCATTGCTTTCAATGTAATGCAAAAGAATCAATATGTACATTTAGTTCTAGTTAATATCAATCATCATTTAGAATGAGCAATAAAAAATATTAAAAATCAATAATAAAATTAATATTATTAGTGAAATCAAAAGAGATATATCAAACTATTAGACATATATTAAAGAGTAGCATCATCTGATTAATCATGTTAGTATGTTATGTTATACTGCTAGAATGAGCTATTAATATGTTAATTTATTTAATGTACTATCAATCACGTAAATATCATCATGAATACAATTATGAAAAGTAAGACATGACATTTAATTTTAATGTGGTGATTTCTTCTATACATATGTTATCTGTCATAACTCACAATATGTCAAATTTTATAGATGGCTTTTAATAATCATTTAAGAGTTGTCACCCTCTACCCGTTGGTGTAATTCAATCAATCAGTTACTGGCTATAACTAGGATTACACTACCAACCTTTTATTTAAAGGAAAACATGTCATCCCACTCTCCTGCGCAAGATATTATATTCTAAGAACCAACTCATATTCATTATAGTTTTAAATGTCAACTATTATTGCGTGCTTGTAATGTAAGTCAATATCATGTACGAAATATATAAATGAATAAATACATAAAAATCTATCAAATTTTTATCCCAAGAATTTACTTCAAAAATCATATCTTTCAATTTAATTGGTGAAAATTTGAATATTTTGTAGTCAAAATGTTCAAACTGACGAGATCTATCACATACAAAAAGCTATGCAGTGAATTATTTATCAATACAAAATTATCCTCATTTTTAATTAACAAAAACTTAAATTTGATCATTAAAATATCAAAAATATCAAATTATTGAAAACTAAAATAGGGTTACAATTCCTTACAGCGAGACAAGTAAATCTCTTCACAGGCTCGACTGATAAAAATTGCACTGTGACCTCCATTATCAAGCTTCTCTTTTCCCTCTCCTCTCTTTCCTCCCTTAATTTCTCTAACCATTCTCTTTTCCCGATTTAGGGAAAAAATAGATTTAAAAAGCTTTTAACTTAGTGACTTAGGATATTTAAGATATTTATAATAAAATATTAATATAACTATTTAATTTAACCAATTTTTAATATAAAATTCATATAAATCATTTTGGGGTTTTAAAATTTTTAGAAAAGTATTCATAAAATAAATTATTTTATTTAAAAAATATTGATGAAATCGATTTGCAAAATGAATACTTGATGGTCCCTAAATCATCATTTATATTAATGGTCTCAATTTCTTAAGGATTTACATCTTTGCCCAAAAATTATGAAAAAATTTATGTAACTAAAACGCTAAAATATAAATGCTATGGCAAAGACGGATTTTCAAATCTGGATTAAAATGACTTCTAAAAAATTATTTACTTGGGTCAAAATACAGGTTATTATATTCTTCGCTTTGGTTCATCGATTCAACTGACTCCCATCGTAGTGCGGGTGATTTGGAGCACCGATGCTTCCTAGGTAGCGCTTCAATGCCAAGCTCTCCAGCTGAATTTCTTTGAGCTCTTATACTTATGAGCATCAATAGATTAGAACTTCAATTATAAATACCCCTTTTTTCACTCATAGAAAAAATTCTTAAAGACCGTTGAGTGTTGTTTAGACTTGAGATTAAGCTCAATTATAAAAGGGCCCAATAACTTGAGGTATTAGACATCATTTGTCTTCATTTTCTTTAATCAAAAAAATAAACTTATTGCAACTCCCCACATAGTGGTCATAGGCCTAAAAGCCTAACTAATAAAATATACTATGTTTTATCTTATTATGGCTATCTTATCTTCTCTCTTTTTACAAATTCTCTTGTACATAAACTCTTAGCATTTCGCTAGGCAGTAATACCTCATTCTTTTTTTCTTATACTTCATTTGGAACAATTTTCTTATTGTTTTTGAAGTTGTTTTTAAGTATAAAAAATTTTTAAACTAACAAATTTTGTACAAAAATTTATTTTAAAAAGCAATAAGAAAATTGTCTCAAATAAAATCTTAGTAAGCTGATCTAGGCTTTGATAAAGATGGTGCTGATCTTAGGTCTTTATAAGTTGGCACTGGCCATAGATTTTTAAATGTTGGCACTGGTTGTCATAAAGTTGGTTCTGACCTGGTCTTTATAACTTACCCTTCAGTAATCAACCATTATGAAGCCTCCAATCACTATGACAGAAGTTTGGAGAGGGCATCAAACCATCAATGTCGATGAGTTGATATCGTATACAACTAGATGCATCACCTCTTCTGCTATAATTGTAGCAACGAAGTAATCACTCGATCATAACGGGAGAATGACAATAATATAAACAACCACCACGATTGGACTCTTAAATGAGACGCTTTTAGAGAAATTGATGAGTTAATTTTTCAGAAAAATTCAAGAGAAAGATTACTTCAACCAGACGATACCTCTTCGACATCTACCTAGAATCCAATCCAAAATCTACTTGTATAACAACAGAAGAGCTAACAAGATCAAGGACTGTCATATCCTAAGGAAATACTGGAGAATTTGCATTTGGAGGGCCATCTGAAATGTTTCCTGATGAGGCTTATATCTCTTATTGGAGACAATAATGTCAGGCGAACAATACAATCAGAAAATCGACGTCTAGTACAATCCAATGAGGTCTGCCAGATGATCATTGAACTCTCAAAAAAATTATAAAAAAAGAAAACCACTAATAAGTAAAATTTTTCAACTGGAACTGACCAGTAGTTTGTTTTCTCTGAATTTTTCAACTAAAATATCAATCAGTCGAGCATAATTCTCACTCCCTGATTTGACTAGTTTATTCCAGAAAGATAATAGATCTCAATATCAAAAATGATAAGAACGATCGAGAAAATAGTTGCAAGCAATTATGCTAAGCTAAACAAACATCTGCATCAAAAAAACTTACAACTCGGACATATTTCTTTGCTCTACAGGATATTCAGATAATCATTTTTAGTTAAAAAAAATAGTTAATTTCATGCCCTTTTATCATTTGTTATTGATAGAAATTCATATCTTTCTTTAATTAATTAGTGAAATGTAAGACCTCCAACAAAGTCAATAAACTGCAATACCTTTTCCCTTTCTTAATTTTCAAGGAAAGTGACTCTGCAACAGATTCATTGGTGTAGACAAAAAAGATTTTTTTTTATCAGAAATATTTTATTCATGCTTAAAAATTTCTCTCCCTCCAATGTCTTCTAGTATGACTTTATAGCTTAAGAGAAATCAAAGCTTCTGCCATTCAACTTAGAATATTATACAGTCACTTTATTGTAATTTACTCTTGGGTTTGTTTTTAATATTATGCTGGGAATTTATTTTGTACTTTTTTAGCAACATATTCAGCAAGAAAATATATTAAAGAAGTTTGGTTAACAACTAGAATCATAATTCCTTCCACCCTCATCCAATTGCCTGAATATAATTTCTCAACAAACCAGATCTACATAACATTACCAATTTCCTGGCTTTGGTTGGACCCTAAAGCTTAAGTTAAGCCATTAAGTGTGGTTAAGGCGTTTAATTGGTAAAGAAATATAATCTGCTCTAAGTTCAGAAGACTATTTAATTGATTTCAAATTTAAGTTCATACTTTCTAAATCATCAAAAGAAAAAGATAGAAAAAATTAGCTGAGATAAACAAAGATAAACAGGCTTAGAGAAATTAGAATTACAATTCTCTATATTTAATAGAATAATATTTTGATATATATATATAATAGAGGAGAACAATAAAAAAATATGATAAATAAAATTATTCTTAATAATAAGAATATTCTACAATAATAAGAATAATAGGTTGTTACTATGAATATTAGATACATGCAATAATATTTATATGTCAATAAATAATTTCAATAAGTTTTATACAAATAAAATTTTTCATAATGTGACCATTTGGCGTTTAAGCAGTGCCAACCAAACAAGCCGTAAGGATGAAAAAGAAGGAAAAAGATTATTCCCCTTAGCTTGAAACAGTTACATCAAAATCACTAACAGTCCATTCAGCAATCTCCTCACCATCACCAACAAATATTTCGGTTCCAACATCAATTGATCTCCAAATTCTCTTAGCAGGACTGGTTCCTGGATCCTACAAAGCATATAAAAAGTTTTGAATTTAGTTATTAATAGAATCTGAACTGATATCACAAATAGCAGCAGAATCAATCACCTGATAGAAATAGAGTCTACTGGATAGGCCGCCGACATCAAGATCCCAAGTTCTTGGGTCGCCGACCCAGCCTTCGCCAGCTTTGGATGGATAGCCATAGGGTGCCCATGCTGGGTGAGGAAGTATCTGAACAATCTCCTGTGCATGTGGATTGCTATATGGATCACAGGTGCTATTAGGCTCTTCAAGGAATTGAGCATTGCCAGGTGAGCAATAGTAATGGTATGCAGTATAGGGGAAGTTAGCAGTGTTGTTTCTAAAAATTTTGTTGTTGTCAGGAGTAATGTGGAATGGTGGGCAGGCATTGAGGTTGCTGGGGCTGCACCAAGCAGGTGTTTCAGGATTGATGATCATTTCGGAGTATCGTGTAACATCGGAGGTTAAATCGCCGTCGCATTTGGAACCATTGTTCTTCCAGCAGCTGCCAATGTCCATGAGGTAGAACTGGCTCTTGGGGCCTCCACCTTTTTTGATGTTGAGAGTGAGCCTTACTCTGAAGTTTGGTGATTCTGGGAGCTGGAGAGGAAGAGAGAAAAGTGTTAGATTCTAAGTTGAGTCCTCGGAGCAAAGAGGGCTTGCGGGAATGGATTAATTGCAGATTCGGTTATAGCTTTGGATGTTTCAAGATTTGTAGCTGAGTAATAGGTGATTGACAAGTGTATTTTGTACGAGGGAGTCATTAATTACTTGTTACAATCTCTTGGATCATTTTTAATTATAGTTTTCGATGATCTAAGGAAGAAGACTATTAACAAGTGGCTCACAAGTTCTTTTTGTATGGATGTGTCATTTGTTTCTTGTTACAGCTCTTAGATCATTCACAGATGGTGCAGAGGCCTCTGAACTAAGAGTACTCAGTGCGAATATATTAATGCAACTTTGACAACCAAGTTACAGGAGTGAGGCAGCTCTTATTTGTTACAGCTATTGGATCATCCAAAGTTACTGCTGAGATTTCAAGCATATATAGGCTTTGGAATTGAAGGGAGTCGGGGAAATGCATTCAATGTCCAAATTAAAACGCAATAAATGTGTATATTTCAAAGAAAATTAAAAACATCTCATTAGATATTTTCACTCATTTCTAATATATATATATATATATATATAGCCAAACATATTTCCGTTAAAACAAAAACAAAAACCCAAAAAACAACGAAAGTTTCGACATTGTTTACCTTAACTATGACTTAAGCATTGTAGTATTTAAAAAATATTCTATCTTATAATTATAATATGAGAATTTAAATAAAAATCAAGCAAGAAGGAGGCGATCTATAACTCACAGTTTTCATCATGCCTCTTGTTTGATAATGATATCCACCAGAAAATCCTCTGGTTGCATCCGCCCTCAAATACAACATAAGCCACGGATACTTCTTTGAAGTTTTAATCTTATGACTAAAAATCCAGCTTCTCCTTCCTCTCCGCTTCCTCCAAATCACCTCAAAATATGAAAAATCATAAATTCCATCTCCAAATTTTGCATCAAAATCATAACTTCCATAGAATCCTCCAACCATTTCTCCTCTCTCTGAAAGACTAGTCTGCTGATGAAAAACTACTGGCTGGTTCATACATCCCTTCCCAAAGCAAGGAAATCTCCTCCCATATTGAAGAAATGGCCCAACTTTCTTTCCATTCTGTGGGCAAAGTCCAGATTCAGTATCAAAGTTGCCATTTTTAAGCATGACCATCCAAAACTGCCAGGGATTTGGGTTCTCAGAGACCTGACAGAGAGAACCAAGATACAGTTCCTTCTCTACTGCATAAAGGTCCGGGTTCAGTAGAGCTGAAGCACTCAGACCTGGGAATGGCTTCCCTACACCAAGCTTGTTGTCTTTCTCATCCACTCTGTGTTTCAAGGAATTTCCTGAGGAAAGAGAAGATTGTGAGATTTGGAGTAAGGAAAGTTTAGATTTTTCAAGTGTTATTACCCGAGATATCAAAGCAATCTGCAAGCCTTGGGCTGCCCATTCCTGGAGCTTCTGTGCCAACTTCATTGCAGAAGTTCCAGGCTTCCAATGCCACTCTGAGTTCGTCTCTCTTCATTCCAGGGTCGCCAATAATGGACGTTGATTTTAAAACATAGGAATGTGCTGATCTTTGAACAGGAAAGATAAGCAGGAGAGTTAGATGAAGTAAAGAGATGAGAGCTTCCATTGTTTGTGTGTGTGTGAGAGAGAGAGAGAGAGAGAGAGAGAGAGAGAAGTATTGAAGGCAGGGAACAATAAATGAAAATGGTTACGATCTGTGACGACTTTTTCTTCATGGAGAAAGAATCTGAAGTTATTGTCCACTGTCGGGGTTATACGAAGAACAATGCTACTGTCGAATTCACTGTTCTTTTTATGAGTTATTTTTAGTAAATATGCAGTTAAAAATATTAAATATGTTTTTTCTCTCTCTATTTTTTAAAATGGCTCGGTATTCAAATCATTTTTTTTATTAAGATAACTTTCAAAATTATTATATTTTTTAAAGACAAGTGCACATTAGACTTTAAATAATATTTTATTTAATTAATTTATCTTAAAGAAATTTTAAAAACTTTGAGATTCGTGATCTGTTTTTTTAATTTAAGGATTATAATTAGCATAACAATTTTCTTATATTAATATAAAAAGCCAAAAATTTCTGGGTCAAACTTTATTTGACATGTTCGATGCACGGAATGGGGGCCCACCCCATCACTTTTTTTAATTCTACAAAAGGAGATATCCTTATCATCTCCATATCACGGGCATCAATAATACCGTTTTAAATTATAATTATTTATTATTGAAAATTTTGATTAAGTATTTATTGTAATAATTTTTTTTATTAATTAATAAAAAAAATATTATTTTTATAACATAATTTTAAAAAATGTGATTAACATGAAAACCTGTTGCTAAAAGATATTTTTAGCCATAATTTTAAAAGAATTGTTAATTAAAATTTCATCACAACAAACTTGTGACAATAAGTAAAAATTATGATTGTATGATTGAAGATTTGATAGCTACAAACATCCTCCTTCAAGTATTTGACGGACTTAAACTACTTTCTTGAATGCAATATGCAAGGGCATCAAAAATTAGGTTAAAAATGATAAACTTAGACAGACCAAATGGGTAAGTTTCCGCCGGCATAAAGGAAATTATTTGGGTCTTGGCAAAATTAATTGTTATAGGAAAATTTGGAATTCGATAGTTCATATTGTAACGCCGCAGTACAGTCTTGTCTACTGTTATGGCACATAAGGCCATTCTTGTCATGAGTATAAATATTTCTTCTTCTTTTTGTGTGTGTGTGAGGGCCTTTTAATAGAGCATAGAAAAGAGACTACGAGAGACCAAAGAATAGTGAGATACATCATTTAGAGTGGTTGGTCAATATTATAGTGATAAACAATCAATTGAAAAGGAAGGGAATGTGGATAGCGAAGTTGTAAGGGGGCATTCACTTTGGGAAAAGCCAATCTGCATTATCTATTTTGAATTCTTCATTTCGGGTGATATTTTCTTCAGCTTCACTACTTGCTCTTTTTTCCTTGAATAATAAATGTAACTTATTTTATTAAATTTAATTTCATTGCCAGCTAAACACATAGTTTTGGACAAATGATGTGAATACCTATGTAATCACTACTCTTATGATTTAAATTATGAATAATTATTTTCAATATCTCTCATTCTTCATTTAATTTAAAATTAACATCTAGTGTAATGTATTACCTCGACGAAAGAATGTTTAAGCAAATAGAAGAATTGAAATGGAATGCTTGCATGTCTAGACATAGGATTTCTAGTATTCTAGGATCTATGGATATAAAATAATTTTAGGAATGTCATAAACCTTTATTTATTTTCCTACAAGCTCAACAGAGATTTAGGGATGCATATGCTCTGATTCACGATTAACATAGTAGAGTCTACTTAGGTGAACTTAAGTTATTTAACTAGTGATATCTTAACTGTTTATGCATTTTTCATTAGACATAGAAATAACCTTTTATTTCATTACAAATGATAAATTAAGTAGATTGAGTAAATAGTTTTAGAAACATTTGGGAGTAGCATAATATTTCCTCATGGGATTGATACTCTCTCAAATACTTTATTACTTGATCGACACGTGCACTTGTATTTTTATTGGGTTGTATCAATTTTAATATAAACTAAACATAACATATCTCAATCCTAAAGTTTACAATTATGGCTCAAACCCTTCATTTGGGCTCATTCAGGCTTGGATTGGACCATTTTTTATGTCGTTAGTTTTGCAACCCAGGAGTCATGGTTGAGCTTGTGATTTTGATGATAACAAAATTAATTATTGCGCTGATAATTTTATTGGTTCTCCTAACATATCTTGAATATTTTTGTTTGCTTGTTTCTATGTGTACTAATATTTCAGAAAAAATATACTCCAAATTTCTGAAGACATCAAGATAGGGTAGAATAGAACTTAATGTAATAGAGTCTGGACATCTCTATTTTTATTTCTTGAGTTTGAACAAGTATGAATGTAATTGAGTAATTGTGCACACACACACACACAGAATTAAAACTTAAATTTTTTAAAACTAATCATATTGTATGATATTTAATCATATTGTATAATTTGACTTAGTTTTTCTTCCAAATGCAGTCAATCAAATCATGGATTGTATTATTTGAACTAGTAGTACAGTGCGATGTTAGATCGTACAAACAACTAACATAGTATGAAATCAGATTCGTCCTAGATCGTATCGAACGAACACATTCAGTTTTTGAACTGTTCGTACAATACGATCTTAATTAGTATAGACGAATGATAGAGTATGAAATTAGGTTCATATTAGATTGTATCGAATGAACATATTCAGCTTTTGAACTGTTCATACAATACGATCTTAATTAGTACATATGACTGATATAGTATGAAATTCCTTTCATACTATATCGTACCAAACAAATTTGTTCTTTTTTTTAATAGTTCATATATTATGAAGCTCAATCGTACAGATGACTGACAGTGTTGAAATTATGTTCGTCTCAATTCATACCAAATAAAGCCCTAATTTTTAAACTATTTGTATCGTACGATCTTTGATTGTATCGTACGATCTTTGATTGTATCGTATGATTGGATGAAAGTTCACTTAATTTTTTTTTAGTTTTTGGATGGTTTTTTATATATTGTCTACATAAAGAGGTCTAGAAATTAACTTAGAATCTTTGTTGTGAAAGTCTCTTGAGAGTGATCATTGAGTGTGAGTGTTTGGGAGAGATTGTGAGAGTGAGTGTGAAAGATCAAGTGAGAGAAAGTTGTGAGGGATTAATAAGGTTGCCCAAAGCAAGGATCTCTTTTTATTCTTTAAGTTTTTGTCCAACTTCTCTAGAGGCTTTTAAGAGAAGATTTACAACATTATGTCAAGGTTTTCTTCCTTCACTAAGAAGGTGAAAAAGGACGATAGTACTCTACCTTCACTAGGAGGGTGAAAAAAGACAACAATACTCTACCTAAACCAAGAAGGTGCAAAAGGACGATGGTGCTCTACCTTTATTTAGGACGGTGAAAAAGTATGTGACGGTATGCTGCCATCACTTCGAGAGTATAAAAGGCATTGGTACTCTGCCGCATTGAGTTAGTGGAAGAGAGTTTATAAGGTCTTCTCAGGCTTGCTGTGGGGGCTAAAGGAGAGTCACAACTGTATCAGTGCAATACCTGGAGAAAGAATCTCCTATGAGTGGATTTAAGTCAAGTATGACCGAAACGCTACAAAATCCAGTGTTCATTTTTTATTATTTATTTTTCTTGTATTTTTAATTTCCATATCTTAAATTTTTGTGGTTGAAAAATCTTATAATACTCATTTCATTAAAAAATATCTACATTTTTCAGGACCAGTAATTTTAAATTTTATAAAAAGGTTTTCAAATTTATCCAAGAAGTTTAAATTTTAAAATAATTATTCAACCCCTCTTGGTTAGCCTTAGGACTATTCTAAGATGTCTAATGACCCTCGCGAACTAATAAGTGTTATCAGAGATTATTTTCATAAGTTTATACTACTTTTTAAAATATGATCATGGCTACTTTTATATGTGTTTTTACTTATAAAACTTGGAAAGAAATCTGGGATAGACTTTGCATAACTTATGAACGGACAAAGAAGGTGAAGCAATCTAGGTTGAATATTTTATTTTATGACTACAAACTATTTTGCATGAAACCAATTGAGTCAATTATATATATACACAGTTTATATGGATTTTTATCTCATTGCATGTTTTGAGTAGAGAAATCACAAATTATAAAAAAGTTAATAAAATTTTACGTTCTTTACCTACTGCTTATGATGCAAAGATAACTTTCATAACTGAGTCTAAATACTTGAATATATATTTTATTGACAATTTTTTTATCATTGATTGCTTACAAGAAATGGGTAAATCAAAGATAAACTGATGTATGTGACAAGTGAAAAAAAAAAAAAAGAATATAGCCTTGAAAGTTAAGGATTAAGAGAGTGATCGTCAAGGTTTGAGTATGAAGAATATATTACATTCATGACAAGACAATTCAAAAGTTTTCTTAAGAGAAAGCAATAAAGATGTCAGCATTAGAATAAAGGTAAGTTCAATAAGAATACAAAGATTTCTAATGAAGTCATTTGTTATGAATGTAGAAAGCTTAGACATAAAAAGATTGAGTGCCCAAATCTTAAAGCTAATCCTAACAAGGAGAAAGCTAAGGAGAAAAATAACATGATGAAGGGAAGGAAAAGGATACAAATTGTTTTTGGGCAAACTAAGCTTCAGACTCTTTAGAAATAGAAGTAGAAGAGGATGTTATAAATCTATGCTTAACGACAGATAACCTTGATCATTCAGATCAAGAGGATGTATGTGACATATCTTATGATGAATTATTTGAAGTTTTTGAGAAAATTCATAATACATATAGAAAACTCAAAAAATTACATGAGAACCTTAATATTGAGCATTTGAATTTACAAAAAGAGTATGAAACCCTTAGAAAAGATCATGTTGACTAGATAGCAATCACATGGCTTTGCTAGATGAATTTAATAATTTGAATAAGAGGCATGATTTATTGAAAATATCTTATAATGAACTTAAAAATAATTTTAAGATGTTTATGGATGACTCAAATTAAAGAGAACATGAATTGAATGTTGAAAAATCAATTTTGAAAAATGTAAATTCATATCATTAAGAAAAATTAAAAGCTTTTGAAAAAATAAGATACTACCCACAATGAAATAATTTTATAATTCTAATTAAAAGCTTAAAAATTCAAAACCAAGGAAAAAATATTATAACACATATAGATTGATAAATTCTTTTTCTAGTGTTAAATGTTATTCACATGGGAAGTTGGGTCACATTTCCCATTCTTGCACTATTCATCATAGAACATATCTAGTATAAAGACTTAAGATGCATCAATCACAACTTGCCAAACATACATCTAGATTATCATTGTCAAGAGAAGAACCCAAATTTATTTGGATTCCCAAATCTAATATTTGATAATTTTGTAGAATCGCTCTCATACAAGCCCTTATGTGAGCATTTTGTACATGGACAATGGATGTTCAAAACACATGACTTAATATACGAATCAATTTATATTGCTAGAGGCCATTACTGTATGTATGGTAACACTTGAAGATAACACCATTGGGAGAGTGGTAAGATCATGTATGATTGGTAATATAAAGAATTTTCTAATTGAGTGTCTTATTGGTAGAAGGATTAAAATATAATTTGATAAGCATTAGTCAACTTTGTGATAAGGGTTTTAACATAATTTTTTTCCTACAAGCTGCACAATAAGCTAAAATGGAGTTGATATGTTGCATCGAGATTGAGTAAATAATATTTAAATATTTGATTTAAATAGTGTTAAATCTTTTAATATTTTTTATCTAAAAAACATTACTAATGAATCTTGGTTATGACATAGAAGACTTTGTCATGCAAGCATAAAAAATCTTAGGAAGAATACTCATAAAGAATTTGTAAGAGGCATACCCAAATTAGAATTCACTAAGGATCATCTTTGTGATGCATGTCAATTAGAAAAATAAGTCAAGTCCTCCTTTCATTCAAGCAAAGACCTCAGCACTAGCAAATCCTTAAAAGTACTTCACATGGACCTATTTGGACCTATTAGCACTGTAAGTATAGGAGGAAAAGCTTTTGGATATATAATTATTGAGGATTTTTTGAGATTTACTTGAACTAGATTCTTATCACATAAAAGTGAATCATTTGATGAGTTTAAAATTTTTTTATACTTAGATTTAGAGGAAGTTAGGTTGTAAAATTATTATAATTCATATTGATCATGATGGAGAACTTGAAAATAAAAAACTTTGAAGTCTTTCATAAGAAGCAAGGAATAGATCATAACTTTTTAACACCTATGAGCCCTCAAAAGAATGAGTTATTGAAAGAAAGAACAGAATCTTGATAGAAGTAGCTAAAGCCATATTGGCTAAATATTCACTTCATATATATTTTTGGGCTGAAGTAGTTAATATAGCTTATTATGTTCTGAATAGGGTAAATATCAGATCTAAATTGAAAAAGACACCCTATGAGCTTCTTAAGGGTAGGAAACCCAACCTCTCATATCTACATATTTTTGGATGCAAAGTGTTCATTCATAACAATGGTAAAACTCTTTTAAGAAAATTTGATCTTAAACCTGATGAGGAAATTTTCTAGGATATTCAAGTGTTTGGAAATTATATATAGCTTTTAACAAAATAACATTGATTATATAGGCGACCACGCATATAGTTTTTGATGAATATGATGTTTATGGAGAATCTAGGTTGGAAGAAGAGCATGTTAAAGAGATCTCCTAAAGAATTAAAAATATAAATCTTGAAAAAAAGATTGAAATGAAAAATATAATGCCTAGAGATTGAAAATATTCTAAGAGTCATTCTAAAGAACTAATTTTAGGAGACCCAAGTGAAGGAGTTAAAATTAGGCATTGACTTAACAAGAAGTGAACCATTCAATATTTATTTTAATGATTGATTCCACTAATATAAATCAAACACTTTCTGATATATTTTGGATTCTAGCAATGTAGGAAGAGTTGAATCAATTTGTTAGAAATGATATTTGGGAATTAGTAGAAAGACCTAAAAAATCTAAGTATTATTAGAACAAAGTGAGTTTTTAAAAATAAGATGAATGATTCATATGTGTTGGTTTGAAATAAGGAAAGATTGGAAGCTAAGGGGTGTAATCAAATAGAAGAAATTGATTTTGAAGTGATGTTTGCATTTGTAGCTAGACTTAAAGCAATTAGGATACTTCTAGTCTTTGCTTGTTTTAAAGGATTTAAATTATTTAAATGGATATTAAGAGTGCCTTTCTTATAGAGGTGGTAAAAGAAGATGTTTATATTAAGCAACCATTAGGTTTTGAAAATTCATAATTTTTAATCATGTGTTTAAATTAAAAAAGATATTATATTGATTAAAACAGGCACCTAAGACATAGTATAAAAGGCTAAGTACATTCCTACTATGAAGATCCTTTGTTAAATGGAGTGTGGACACCACTCTATTCTTGAAAAGAGTAGAAAATGACATACTCATTATTCAAATATATGTTGATGATATATTATTTGGATCCACTAATAAAAATATTTATGATGATTTTTTAAAAAATATGAGTAAGGAATTTGAAATAAGTTTGATGGATTTTAGCTAGTTTTTTAGTTTTAGCATAATATAGAAAGAGGATAATATATTTTTTAGTCAATCAATATACATTAAGGATATCCTAAAGAAATATAAAGTGGATAATATTAAACTAATCAGTACTCTAATGAGTTCCTCCATTCATATAGATAAGGATTCTAAAAGCAATTCTGTTGATTAAAAGAAATTTAGAGGGATAATTGGGTCATTACTTTATTTGACTACTAGGAGACCTAATATCATGTTTAGTATTTATCTTTTTGATACATATCAAGCTAATACAACAGAATCTCATTTGATTGCAATTAACATAATTCTGAGATATCTTTTAGGAACACAAAACTTAGAAATTTGCTATCCTAGGAATAACACTTCTTTTGAAATCATTGGATATTCATATTCAGATTTTGTAAGATGTAGGGTTGATCAAAAAAGTACTTTTAAAACTTATCAATTCATTGGAAACTCTTCTTGGTCCAATAAAAAATAGAATTTAGTATCCCTTTCTACAGTTGAAGCATAATATATAGCCTTAGGAAGATGTGTGGCGCATGTTCTATAGTTAAAATAGTAACTCATGGATTTAGGCTTTTCAATTGATATAATTCTAATTTTTTGTGATAATACAAGTATCATTTGCATTTCAAAGAATCCAGTTCAATATTCTATGACTAAGCATACAAATATTAGGCATCACTTCATTAAGGATCATGTCACAAAAGGGGAAATTAAACTACATCATGTAGCAACTAAAAATCAACTTGCAGATATATTCACAAAATCATTGGTTTTCAAAACTTTTAGTACCTTAAGAACTAGATTGGGTGTTATTTATATTCATGTCTGCCAATTATAATTTTGTAAATCATGTTTGTGGTGTATTTCCTTTATATTTATGGTTGTGTTTTCTTCTTTGTTGTGATTTATTTTCAGTTGACATTTCTCTATCTATTATTTTCAATTTATCTTTTTATTATTTTTGTTTTTTGTGGTATAGGGAAAAATATCTTGGTTATTAGAGAAATTCAAAATTTTCTTTTAAGTTCATATTGTACGAACCACTATCTTACTGTATGCTTATATTTTATATAATTTATTGTTTGAGTTAAACAGACAAAAAAATTTAATATTTTTTATGGTGATCAACTATATAAAAACATCATCATCTGTACAAACCTTTCATTTATTCATTTGTAAAAAGGGCAAGAATAATGACAATTAGTTTTTTCAAAGATCATATATACGAACACCTATTCATCTGTATGATCCAGTTTCATTTTACATACTAACGAACCTAACTGGTAGGTATGATCATTCAAATTATCCTGGACGAACACCTATTCATCTGTATGGTCAGGTTGGTCAATGATCGTGTGAAATGACTCAACATAAAAGAGACTTTATGAAAAGTCGTTTCACTAAAATTGTTCTTAACCTTTTTCATTCATACGTACGAACCCATATTCATATGGTATAATTTCTAAAATCATACGTACGATCCCAACTTTGTACTGTATAAAATACTTTATTATTTATAAATTGGAAGTCTTCCTTTGAAATTCTTCACAATTCTTTTCATAACTCTTGTGCTCAATCATATCCTTCTAAAATGGTAAGCAGCAGCAAGTAATCATGTCCTTCTAGGGGGAGTTAATCTCATGTTGAACGAGATGATGACTTTCTTTCCAAAGAAAATGAACAAGCCTTCGATCAATTTGCTCTTAAAAAAACCCCTCCATCTTATCTTCTTATTCAAAAGGACATTAATTTTTTTTATAATGCCTTTATTTGACTCTACTCATTTTTTTCTTTATTCTCACTTTAATCTATGATCCACTCAGACACTTTTTATTATTTTCTTGCAAACCTAAGAATGAGAGAAAATCCCACAAGAATGTCCTCATTATTTTCCATTCAAAATTAATAAGGAATATTTAGGTACATTTCTCCATCTTAGAACTGAAGGAGTTAGGGTTCATTCAATGATTTCTGGAAGTGATTTTGACTAATCTCAAGTAAAACAAACACTTTGGGGTATAGCTTCAATTTCACATTTGCCTCGTGTTCATACCCTGAATCAAAATGCTAGGATCATCCAGCATGTCTTAAAAACTTCTATAATTTTTAAAGCTGATGATCGAATAATATCACTTCTTTGCTTTCTATTATCACATATCTTATAATGTCAAACACTCTTATTTATGATGCCCAATTGATTTTGGACTTCATCAATAACCTTACTGACATCAGACTTCCTTCCACCAGAAGAAAGAAGAATGTGGCTTTAGATCACTTAATTGCTTAAATTTTGGAGAAAAAGTACAATCTTATTCATTCCGAACCTCTAGATAATCTGCCAATCTATTTTACTGATGCTTCATTTCACACTCTTTTTCACCGAGATTAAGGGGATGTGCGAGATGAAATTGGAGAATAAGAAGGACCTACTCCAACACCTGCACTTGATCCTAGACTTGAGCATCATTTCTATCAAGAAATGGTCCTATGATTTGATTAACTTGAGTCTCATTTTGATTAATGATTTTATTATATTAAGACTCGCTTAGACCAGTAGGATGTCATATACAATAAAGATATTGGTTGGGTTAGATGACAATTTGATTCAATCAATACTCAAGTAGTTATAATAAATAGCTACTTTACTATGTTCAATCCCTCACAGCCACCTCCAGATCAGTATCCCCAGCATATTAGTTTAGTTAGTTTAGTTTTTGTTGATGTATGTTTTGATATTTTAGTCTTTATGATATTATATTTTGATGTTTTTGGATCAGTTGTATTTGTGGTATTGGATCAGTCTTTTTTCATTTTGAATCTATGTTATATTGTTATTTCATTTAAAAAAAATGCAATGATTTACTTGTTCTGTTTTTAATTCTCTAGAAGTTTCTATAAGTTACTATCAACTAATTTAACATTGTTGATCTAAAGAATGAAAATTTTAAATTTTTTGCATTACATTGTTATTTCCTTTATCAAATTTTGGTTTCTCTCAAACCTTAAATAAAATTATAATTAGATTTAAAGAAGGCGATCAGCTTTGGTGTTTTAATAGACATATATCTTATAGTTATCATTGTTGCAAAAAGATTTCTTTTTTATATATAATTTTCTTGTTTACTGTGTTGCTCTTATTGTTATATATTAGGTTTTATTTTGTGTATTTATCTTTCTTTTGGAAGATAATCACACAAGCTAAGACTTGCTGATTTAGGTTGTGGAAAGAACAAAATGTCAAAAGATACACAAAGTGTGTCAAAATTAAAAAGATGCATAAAAACCTAAAAAGATGTGTAATATTCATAAAATAAAATTCAAAATCAAAAGATGTGCAATGATCACCAAAATTGAAAAGAGGTATAAAATGAGCCCACACAACATCTATTTCTTTCCTGTATATCTCTAATTCTTGGAAAAACTCATACATTTAATAATAACTTAAACTCATGAATTTGAAACTATTTGATTTTTATTTATTCTTTTTTGCAATAATTATTCTATTTGATATTTATGTTTTATAGAATAAACATTGATTCTGATCAATTATTCTTATCTTAATTGTTCTTTGATTTAAAATATTAGTTTTCCACATCAAGAATTTAATATTATTTTTTTACAAATAATTAAAATTCTCTTCTTTATCGACTGTCGGATTAGTTCATATCATCTTACATTTTTAGGGAATTGTCCTCTTTTTTTTATGTCAAAAGGTGGATGTATTAAGTGATTTTTTGAAGTTTTGTGTTGTTTTATATTATTGAAAGTTTGGTGGTGTCAAAGTCTGGTGGTGTTTATTTTCTAGGTTTCTAATGGTGTTTTTTTTTTTGTTTTTGGTCTTGTGTTTGTGCTTTGATTTGTAAGATGAAATTTCTTGTATGACGAAATTCTTTTTTCCAATGATTTTTACTATTTCACTCATTGAGGGGGAGCTTAAGAGAAAAGAACATTAATTAGTAGTTCAAATAATAATTACTTTGTCATCATAAAAATGGGGGAGATTGTTGCAACTTAGAAGTCAAGGTTGAGCTTGTGATTTTGATGATAAAAAAAACTATTTATTATGCTGATAATTTTATTGGTTCTCCTAGCATATCTTGAATATTTTTATTTGATTATTTCTGTGTGTGCTAATATTTTAAGAAAATTGTACTCCAAATTGCTAAAGACATCAATAGGTTGTTAAGCAACCTATTGATTTTAATGTAACAGAGTATGTATATTTCTATTTTTATTTCTTGAGTCTGGCAAGTGTGATTTTAATTGGATAATCGTGCATACATACATAAGGGGGAGAGCTAAAACTTAAAATTCCATATAGGTTGTTAAGCCTAACGTAATAGTCTCAATGCTAACCAAGAGGGGCTGAATTGATAATTTAAAAAATCTCTTAAATTAAAAACCATTTTATAAGTACTTTGCATAATTTAATAGTTTTAATAAACTAAAAACTTTTCAACCACAACAAAATTAAAATGTACAAAAAAATAAAAATGCAAAAAAATAAAAACACAAAAATTTATAATGGTTCGGTCTAACTAGACCTGTGTCCACTCCCTGAAGACTCTCTCATCAAGTATTGCACTATTACCAAAGTGCCTCTCCTTTTGCTCCCACATTAAGGTGGAGAAGCCTTTATAATTACCCTCACTTCCACCAATTCCCGATGTGGTAGAGTACCGTCATCTTTTAGCACCCTTTAAGTGTCGGCAGAATACTATCATCCTTTTACACTCTCCAAATATCGACAGATAACCAGCATCCTTTCACACCCTCCTAGTGTCAGTAAAGAACCGGATCTTCTCCAAAGATCTTCTCATGAGCAACTCCAAAGAAGTAAGGAAGAGATTTGACAAAACTTATAAAGAGATTTTCACCTTTGGGGCAACCTTGTGAACCCTTCACAATTTTCACTTGAAAGATCTCTCTCCACACTCTCAAACACTCTCCCAAAATATTCTCACACTTGCTCTCAAAGAAAATACGAATAAGAATTTGTACCATATAATTTTTAAGGACCTTATACATGAAAGACACAAAAAACCATTCTGAAAACTGAAAATTACAAGTTTGATCATCTATGACCGTACAGTACG
The DNA here is from genome assembly GCA_016618105.1 of Dendrobium huoshanense. Taxonomy (NCBI): domain Eukaryota; kingdom Viridiplantae; phylum Streptophyta; class Magnoliopsida; order Asparagales; family Orchidaceae; genus Dendrobium; species Dendrobium huoshanense. Next base: position 34,909,115 of record CM028358.1, read on the forward strand.
ATACCGATCATACGTACGAATGGTTCAAAATTTCCTCGTATGATGATGTACAAACTATTTTCATACACTGACAGTCATTTGTACAAACTTTCATCATACAGTACGATCAATTCAAAATTGAACAAGATCGTCTAGTAAGAATTAATATGAAATAATTTTGTACTCAGAATAATGTATTGTATGAAATCCACATCGTACAGTTCATTCAATTTTAATCAAATCATGTTTTGTTTGGTATGAAAATGGCCTCAACCATTTCCTACTCTAGAAGTCTTTTGTATAATCCTATGATCGTACAATACAAATAATTCAAAAAATATACATGTTTGTCTGGATGAATGATATGCATCCATTTCATACTCTCGACGTCGTCTGTACGATCCTATAATCATACAGTATGAACAGTTCAATAAATCACCTATTCATCTGGATGAAAAAGTATGCCAATATTTCATACTCTGGATATCGTCTGCACAAACCTTAGATATTATAGTACAAACAATTCAGAAAAAAATTAGATGCTCATCGGGACGAACATGTACATATCTGTTACATACTCTAAATGTCTTCTATACAAAAGTAACTTTGTACTCTACGAACAAGGCTTAGAAAAAAAATTTATGTCATGATTTGATTAACTGTTCTCTGGAGAAATGATTTGGAAAAATCATCCCGTACGATCTCAAATCATACAGTATGATTAGTTTTTTAAAACAATTTCAATTTTTTATACTCCCCAGTATGTGTGTGCATTGTTTCCCAATTACAATCACACTCTCTCAGACTCAACAAAAGTGTAAAACAATTTCAAATAGACCCTACATCTCTCTAAAATATTAGTACATACAAACAATAAAATCAATATATCCAATATATGCTAGGAGAAATAGTAATCAAATAATAATATTTGGAATCATCAAAAATACAAATGATATGAAAACATAGTTATCAGAATTAAGTTGCAATAATCTCCCCCTTTTTAATGATGGCAAAATAATTATTATTTGAGTTAATATTTAAAGAAAAAAAAATTCTCATTAGCTCCCCCTAAAAGAATGACCAACTAAATAACAAGGAGTTCCCCATGAAGATAAAAAATATCAAATTTAAACCTTATAAAAAAAAGACACCAAACATGAACAAAAATACAAACAAAATAAAACAAGAACGAATATTTAAACAAGCATTCACACATGCACTTCAGTAATCTACATTCAAATTTTACTTATAATAAAAAAAAACAAATTGAAAAAGAAAAATTAAAAAATAATAAGACATTAATCTCACAACAATTATAGTTTAGGAATGTTTATCTATATGAACATGAAATTGATATCCTTGTATATATTTAATCATAATTTAATTTAAACTTTTGAAAGATTAAATTTTGTAAGAAAATTAATTTGTTGAGCAATATAATTGAGAATCCATTCCAATTATCAACTACAAAATATTTGTCAATAAAAAAATATTACCATTTCAAGAGATACAATTTAATGCACATGAACAAAATCTTTTAACATTCCACTAATATGAAGTTCACATACAAACATATTCTTAAAACATATCATCTCATCACAACATTAGATCATCATATCATAAAGACAACATCATCACAACATAGAAAATCACTAAACTCACATCACATCACCAATTCTACACCATCTCAACACATGAAAACACTCAACTAAAGAAGAAACATCTCAACAGTAAATAGAAACACTCATAAGAAACAACAAGATAGAATGACATCTAAAAATTTGAGGGGCCCTAGTCTAGAGGAGGTGGTTGATTGAACATTGAAAAATAATTACTAATAGTAGCTATATTCATGTTCATTGAGTCAAACTGTCCTCAAATCCACCCCATATCTTCATTGTAGCAAGCATCCTGCTGGTTAAGGTGAGTCTCAATTTGATCAAAATGATGATCAAAATGAGTTTCCAGACAATCAAAGTTCTGGACCATTTCATGGTGGTAATTTTGGTCTGGTCTAGGAGCAGGTGCTAGAGCAGGAACTCACCCTTCTTCTTCAGAATCATCACTCTCTAAACTCTGATCTATCTCAAAAAGTGTCCTAAAAGAAGCATCAGTGAAGTAGATCAAAAATTATGTGGGAGGATCAGGATGAATTAGGTTGTGCTTCTTCTGTAGAATGTATGAAACTAAATATCTTAAAGCCACATTATTCTTCCTCTCATGATGTGGAATCCCAATTTCAGAAATTTTATAATGTAGTTTATGATGAGTTGGGCTTCATCAAAGGGTTTTTCAGTCATAATAAGATAGGTGATTATGGACAAGAGTGGTGTTATATTTATTTGATCACCAGCTTTAGGGATAATATAAGTTCTCAAAACATACTGGATGACCCAGGCATTTTGATGTAAAGTGTAAACCCTAGATAAATGACATACTTGGGATACACCTCTAAGAGTTTTATTTATTTCAGTCCAATCAAAATAGGACTTAAAATTCAAAGTTTGGGCTCGAATGGCTTTGGTTCTCAAATGAAGAAAGTTGCCTAAGCTTCCTTGGTAATTTTTACTCTCTATTTCTGAACATAAGAACTAATAGTAAAGTATTCCTCATTAAATCTCATGTTGGCCAAGAAGTATTGGAAGGTTTCTTTGTGGTAGAGATAAATAAGGGTAAGAATGAAAGAGAATTGAGTCGATGCAAACAGGGACATAACAGAAAAATGAAGATCACCTTGAATGAGAATTTTAAAGGGGGTGATTTTTTCAGCGGAGTACATAAAAAAAGGCATCCTCATTTGCCTTAAAAAGGAAGTTGTTATCCCCTCCGCTTCTAGAAGAGGAACCCTTAGAAGGATGGGGTCACTTGCTTGAACTAGCCATTCCTAAGAAAAGGGCTCTAGAAGAATTTGAATTGGAAAAGAAAGTGAATGAAAAATGATTTCAAATACCCTTCTATTTAAAGGAAATGATTACCTATCATACAATATAAATTTTGAATAATACGTATAATTTTAAAATCATACGGAACAAAACTATTTTCATACGTACGAACTAAAATGGTCAAAAATGAAATGGCTTTTCGTAAATGCCATTTTTGAGGCATCCTTTTGTACAGGCTTTTTAACCACACGATCATATAGATGAACAAGTGTCTGTCCTGGATGATCATAAAATTAAAGATCATTTTAAAGACGGATAGGTTCTTCCCCTAAGAAACTGACAACTAGATTATATATATGAAATATAATTTTGTACGTACGATCAGTAATAAATAACTGATCCCAACTGGTTAACTATCCCCATGTGTACAGAAAAATCTATACAAATCGTACAGTATGATGATGTCATCATATAGTATGAACCCTAAAAGAAAACTAAGTTTTATGTGCACAGCTCTGAAACCTACCATGTATATACTATAAAATTCATACATGATGAAAAAATATTGTATAGAACAATCATAATACTTAAAAAACAAGGCATAAAAATCAGAAAAAAAATTTTCAAAACTAATCATTTTTTTATCTTTTAACAAGTGACATGCTTTACAATAAAAAACAAAAATAATGATGAAACATACAAAACAAAACACATAAAAATAAACAAAATAATCAAATAAAGACAAACTAAATAGACATATATGCAACACATCAAGTTTGTAGAATTGTTAATTTAAGTAAATCACACCTAACCTGGTTCTTAAGGTGCTAAAAGTGTCAAAGGCTAGTGGATTTATGAAAATATCTGCAAATTGATTTTCTATATTAACATGATTCAATTTAATCTCTCCCTTAGCTAAATAATCTCTAATGAAGTGATTTCTTATGTCTATATGCTTAGTTATAGAATGTTGAATATGAATCTTTGAAATGCATATGGTACTAGTATTATATCAAAAGATTGGAATAGTGCCAATTGAAAATCCTAAATCAATAAACTTTTATTTAAATCAAAGAACTTGTGTCATACAACTACCTAAGATAATATACTCTACTTTAGTATTAAATAGGGTTACTGAATTTTATTTCCTAATGGACCAAAAAACTAAAGAGTTTCTTATGAATTGACAAGTTCTAGATATACTTTTTCGATTAACCCTACAACTATAAAATCTTATTCAGAATATCCAACAATTTCAAATGAAGATATGTACTTAGGATATCAAATCCCAAAGTTTTGAGTTTCTAAAAGATATCTTAAAATTTCTTTTACTTCTGTCAAATGTAATTTTTTTGGATCATATTGAAATCTAGCACACAAATAAATACTAAATATTATATCTTGTCTGCTAGCAGTCAAGTAAAGCAATGATCCAATTTTACCTCTAAATTTCTTTTGATTAATAAATTTTCCCTTAGGGTCCTTATCTAATTGAATTGAGGAATTCATAGGTGTAGTCACTGGTTTAGCATTATCCATGTCATATTTTTTGAGGATATCCTTAATATATTTTACTTAATGCTAAAGCCAAAAAAATAACTCAAATCTCATATTAAATTAATCTTAAATTTACTACTCATTATTTTGAAAAATCATCACAAAGATTATGATTTATAGATCCAAATATGATTTAATTAACATATATTTGAACAAGGAGTATGTCATCTCTTATTTTCTTCAAAAAGAGAGTGGTGTCCACACTTCTTTTTATAAATGATCTTTCTAATAAAAAAGTGTTTAACCTTTCATACCAAGCCCTAGGTGTCTGTTTCAGTCCATATAATATATTTTTTAATTTAAATATATGATTAGGAAATTTTTAATTTTTAAAACATGAAGGTTACTCAACATAACATCCTCTTGTATCAGTCCATTCAAAAAATCACTTTTGACATCCTTTTGAAATAATTTAAATCCTTTAAAACATATAAAGGCTAATAAAACCCTAATTGCTTTAAGTCTTGTTATAGGGGCAAAGGTCCCTTCAAAATCAATCCCTTCTATTTGATTATTACCCCTTAGCTACTAATCTTGCCTTATTTCTAATCACAACTCCTAAATCATTCATTTTATTTTAGAATACCTAATTAATTTCAATAATACTTTGATTCTTTGGCCTTTCAATCAATTTCCAAACATCATTTCTTATAAATTGATTCAACTCTTCTTGCATGGTCAAAATTCATTTGAAAATGCTTGATTTATATTTATGGGTTCAATCATCAATATAAAGGTAGAATGATTCACCTCTTTTCTAAGTCCATACCTAGTCCTAACACCCTCATTAGGTTTACCTAAAATCAATTCCTTATGATGATTCTTAAAAAATTTTCATTCTTTAGGCAATGGGTTTTCTTCTTCCACATTTTCTTCCAATTTTATTTTTTTAATTTCTTGGGAGTTATTTTCAATATGATTCTCTTCCAACATTGGCTCTTCCAAAATGACAGATTTATCAAACACTACATGTGTAGTCTCATCAACTACTAAAGTTAAAAACTCTATAAGATTTTCCAACATTAGAGTATCCAATAAAACTTTCTTCATCATATTTTGGATCAAATTTTCTTAAAAGAGTTTTCTCATTATTATGAATGAAAACATTACATACAAAAACATGCAAATATGATAAATTTGGTGCTCTACCTTTAAGAAGTTTATAGGGTGTCTTATTCAATTTAGATCTAATGTTCACCCTATTGAGAACATAACAAGCTGTATTGACCACTTTAGCTCAAAAATATTTTAAAAGTGAATACTCTGTCAATATGACTCTAGCAGCTTCAATTAATGTTATGTTCTTTTTTTCTACTACCCCATTCTACTGAGGGATCCTAGGTGTTAAAAAATTATGATCAATTTATTTTCTTTTAAAACTCTTTAAATTTGTCATTTTTAAATTCACCTCTATAATCACTTTGAATTGATAAAATTGCATACCTTAGTCTTTTTTGAATTCAAGTTAAAAAAACTTCTAAATTCTTCAAATGATTCACTCTTATGAAATAAAAATTTAACCCAAGTGAATCTAAAAAATCATCAATAATCACAAATCTAAATACTTTACCTCATAGACTTATAATGCTCACTGATCCAAAAAGATCTATATAAATAATTTTCAATGGTTTGCTAATCCTAAGATTCTTAATGGAATAAAAGGAGAACTTTACCTATTTTCCTAGTTGACATGCATCATACATGCAATCCTTAGTAAAGTCTAGTTTTAGTATTCTCCTAACAAGTTATTTTTGGATAATTTTTCTAAGATTTGTTATGCTACCGTGACAAAATCTCCTATGCCATATTCATGATTCATCATAAATTAATTTTAAATAAAAAATATTTGGATTTCATACTCTTTTTGTAACGCTAAAAAATATAAGTTCAATCTAGCATGCATCTTTTCGAGTTTTTTATATGTTGTATGAATCTTTTCTGAAACATCAAATAGCTCTTCATAAGTTAAGTCGCATACCTCTTCTTGATCTAATTGATCAAGATTATCGACCATCAAACACAGGTTGGTGACTTCCTCCTTTACTTCTATTTCTGAAGAATCTGAAGCTGAGTCCACCCAAAAAGCTCTCTGCAATCTCTTCTTGCCCATCCTAATATTTATTTTCTCTTCTACCTTCTCCTTACTAGGATTGACTTTAAGATTTGGGCATTCATATTTGATGTACGTCCAAGCTTTCTATATTCATAGCAAATCACATTGTTAGAAGCCCTAAGATTTTTGTGGAACTTACATTTATTCCACTTCTAATGTCTCATTTGCTTCCTCTTTAGAAAACTTCTGAATTGCCTTATCATCAAGTTAATGTTACCTTCATTCTCAGGTTGAGACTGATAACTCTCTAAGTCATCAACTTTTAATACTATATTCTTTTCCTTTCACTTCTCACCTACATCAATCTATCTCTTAGTCACTCATTGCTCGTAAGCAATTAGTGATCCAAGAAGATTATCAATTGAATAAATATTTAAATCTTTAAACCTATAATAGTAGTTATTTTTGTATCATAAGAAATGGGTAAATAATGAAGTATTTTATTCATTTTCTCAGTATTTGTTAGTTTCCTACATAAAGCATGCAATGAAATAATTGTTCGAGTAAAATGTGTGTACATGTCAGTGATTTATTCATTTGGTTTCATGCAGTATAGTTCATAATCATGTAGTAAAATATTCAATCTAGATTGTTTCACTTCATTAGCCCTTTCATATGTGATACAAAATCTATCCCAAATTTCTTTTCCACTTTTATAGGTAGAGTCATACATATAATCTTCAGATTTAAGTGCACAAAAAAAAAACTGTTCAAATATTTGGCATTTAATTATGTTAAGTATTTTTCTTCTACAATCCAATCAGCAAATGGTGTTTCAGTTCTAATACCATTTACAATTCTAGTTGGCTTAGTGTATCCTTCTTATACTAAAAACTCAAAATTACAAGTTTGATCATCCATGATTGTACAATATGATGCTGATCATATATATGAACATTTCAAAACTTTCTTGTATTATGTTGTATGAACCATTTTCATACACTAACAACTATATGCATGAACTTTCATTGTACAGTATGATAAGTTCAAAATTAAACAAGATCATGTAGTACGAATCAGCACGAAACAATTTTGTACTGTAAATAACATACTGTACGAAATCCATATCGTATAATAGGCTTAGTTTTAATCAAATCATGTTTCATTTGGTAAAAAAATGGCCTCAAACATTTTGTACTCTAGAAGTCATTTGTACTATCCTATGATTGTACAGTATGAACAGTTCAAAAAATCTACATGTTTGTTTGGACAAAAAGATATGCATCCATTTCATACTATGGACATCGTCTGTACTATCCTATGATCATACAGTACAAATAGTTTAAAAAATCTACCTATTCATCTTGACGAAAAGCTATGCAACTATTTCATACTCTTAATGTCGTCTGTATGAATCGTAAATCGTACAGCACAAACAGTTCATAAAAAATTAGATATTCGTCGGGATGAACATGTACATATCTATTTCGTACTCTAAACATCATCTATACGAAAATAACTTCTGAAAGTTTGTTAGGGATGTTAAGCCCTTATGAACTAGCCCAGGCTAACCAAGACGGGGGGGGGGGTGAATTGGTATTTTAAAAATCTTTCAATAAAAAACATAAACTCAAACCAAACCAAAATTCACCACAAAGAAATTTAAAGTGCGGAAATTAAATACAAAAAAGCAGTAGTAAAGAACATAAAAATTTATAGTGGTTCAGTCAACTCAACCTACGTCCACTCCCCGAAGGCGCCCACTGAGTATTGCACTAAACTCAGTGACTCTCCTTTTGCTCCTACAACAAGGCAGAGAAGCCTTTACAAAACCTTTTTTTCACCGACACTAGTGAGGCAGAGAACCCAACTCCTTTTTCTTCCTCCTGAAGTAGACAGAGAACCTTGATTGATTGCTGAAGTGGACCTCTCTCAAACCTCCAAGAACAAGAGACGATGATCAGAGAAGATGACTTGGATCCTTGCTTTGATCAACCCTTATAAAACCCCTCATAAACTCACTTTCACAAGATCCTCTCTCTCCCTTTCTCTCCCTCTCCTCTAGGCTCTCTCAAGTCAAGACAGCAACAAAAGATACTCTCTTGGGTAGAATAAGAGGTCTTATATAGAAGAGCTTTGGAATAAATTTTAACTATAATAAACCGACTTAAATATCATCCTGGACGATCAACGCAAATTTCGCTCAATCAGCCCAGACGGTTTGGGATAATCAGAAGGTTTTTGTTCATATCGTCCAGGACGATAATATATCGTCCTATACGATTAGTACAAATCAAATAATATCATCCAGAATATCGCCCTGAATGGGTGTCTAGACGATGTAAAAATAACTTGATCGACTAGGCCGATCTCATGATCGTCACGGATGATTAGTTCAATTCATCACATATCATCCTGAACATCGCCCTGAATGGAACTCGGCTGATATTTTATCATCCAGGAATAATTAAGGTTTTTAAACTGATCGTCCCAACCGATCTTGAGATCGTCCAAGATGATATGATCGAGAAATCAAACCTTAATTATTTTCATTAATAACCAGATTAATTTAGAAAAATTTGAAGGACATCATCCTAGACGATGATTAAAAATTAAATATACCTAAATAGATCTGACGGCTGATTCTTTCTGATTTGAGCCTATCATCTAAGCCGATATGAACATCGTTCATGACAATGTGCTTAATGACAACTGCCTTAACCAGGATGCCCTTTTTAGGATTTCTATTTTTAACTGATCATTTAGGCCAATTTATGGATCGTCCCGGACGATGGGACCAAAAACAGTAAACTTTAAAAACAGTCAGAAATTTTTTCCCCAAGTGTGTGTGTGTGTGTGTGCAATGTTACTTAGCATCAGGAACCACATTATTTACAATTGACTCAAGAAAAGGAAAAGATTACAAACTGACTCAGACCTAGTCTACCTAATCTTGAGCTGGCTTGAGTTGCACTCAATTTTGTGGACTTAAAATTTTAATAGGCAAGGCAGTCGTAGAGAAGCAGAAGTATCAGAAATATTTGCTATCATCAAAATTAAAATTCTTGAAATCAGATTCGCAACAACTTCGTATAGTATGAGTGTTCGGGAAAGATTGTGAGAGTGAAGTGTGAGAGAACATGAGGGGAAGCTTTGAGGGATTCACAAGGTTGCATAAAGCGAGGATCTCTTTTTCTTCTTCAAGTTTCTACCCACTTCCTTTGGAGGCTTTTGAGAGAAGATTAATAACATTGTGTCAAGGTTCTCTTCCTTCACTAGGAGGGTGAAAAAGGATGATAGTACTCTGCCTTCACTAGGAGGGTGAAAAAGAACAACGGTACTCTGCCTTCTTCAGAAGGGTGAAAGAGGATAACGGTGCTCTGCCTTCACCAGAAGGGTGAAAAAAGATGCGACGGTACACCTCCATCACTTGGAAAGTGTAGATGGAGTTGATACTCTACCGCATCGATTTGGAGAAAGATAGTTTGTGAGGGCTTCTTCGCCTATCTGTGGGGGCTAAATGAGAGTCACTACTGTTATAGTGCAATACCTGAAGGAGTCTCTAAGAAGTGAATGTAGATCAAGTTTGACCGAACTACTATAAAATCTGATGTTCTTCTTTCGTTATTTATTTTTCTTGCATTTTTATTTTTCATATCTTAAATTTTTGTGGTTGAAAATTCCTAGGATACTCGTTTCATTAAAAAACATATGCATATTTCAGGACTAGTGATTTTGAATTTTATAAAAAAGGTTTTCAAATTTATCCAAGAAATTTAAATTTTAAAATAACCAATTCACCCCCCCCCCCCTCCTGGTTGGCCTTGAGACTGTTCTAAGAGGTCTAACGACCCTCACAAACTAATAATTAGGTTCATCTCATCGAGACATTTAATTTGATTATGAGTTTAATGAAATTGGAGTTTTGATGGTCTCGAATTTATTTTTGAAAATTTTCAATTCAAATATGCATTGAGATTCATGCCCTATCAATGCGACTTTTGGGTAGGTATAAAAATGGATGATGGGGTTGAAATTCTTCTCGTCCATTCTATTTTGTATTTCTTGTATGTCAAATGCATAGGAAACTCAGTAGGTCATTAGGTTCCATATTAGGAGTGTTGACTGTAGGAATCAAGTTCTTCAGGAATATGGGCTAACCTCTTGTCACAACCAAGAGTTTGCATGTCTAGCTCGATATATTTTTTTGACCCTAATAAAAAAATTCCCATCAATTGTGATTCATTAACCAGCTCATTGATTCAATTTAGGTTTCATTTGGAACAGCTTCTTTATGACTTTTTAAGACATCTTTTTAGTACAAAAATGTCTTAAACTATAAAATTTTCTACTGAAAAATAGTTTTAGAAAGCAGCAAAAAAACTGTCACAAACAAAGTCTTAATATTGACTCAAACGTATTAATCTTGGAGGAAATTTCATCTTCAAGTCAAGTTGATAGCAGTATGAAGAAGTAACATCCAATGATTGCCTCATTTACTGCATCAATTGCAGAAACGATCAAATTTCATACCAACAATAAGAAATTGGTGAGTAAAACTAATTAATTAAAACATTTTAGAGTTGGCCATTCTTGACTGACTTGATATGCATCAGTACAATAGAAACTGATTGAAAAAACTAAATGATTATCAACAAAGATTTGATGGCAAACAGAATCCTAAAGAAATTTAATTAGTCCTTTGACAATTAAACAGCCACATGCTCCCTATACCTTTTTTTCCACAACTTTAGACTTGAAGGTAAAAAATAATAGGTATAGTTGTAATAAAAAATAATAATAAAGGTTGGCCCTTAAGATTCAAGCATTTTTTCAATAATTCAGTTTCTAGATGAAATTTTATATAATAAATTTTTAAATTATTAAATTTAACTTAAGGTGATATGTTTTAAATTTTAATTAATTCTCTATCCACTTTATTAATCTTAAAAGACTTTGAACTTTATCCTAATTAAAATTTAATTGCGATTTTTTCTTCTAAATATCCACATCCTAAATTTTCTTCAATTAAGTCTTCATTTGGGACACCTTTTTAATATTTTTTAAAGCAATTTTTTATAACAAAAATTTCTTGAACTAAAATTTTTTATACTAGAAAGCTATTTTAGAAAGTAGTGAAAAAGTTATCCCAAATGAAACTTAATTCATATATTTGGATGAAAATGAGTTTATATAGTTAAAAAATATAGCATTTTTCAACATAACAATGTTAGATTGTACATGCATGCATTCATCTCCAAAGCATGAAAGTTAAAAATAATGATATTGAAATGCAAGAAAATGTTATTTTAAAAGAATTTAGCTTATAAGAATATGTTTATTTCTTTTTCGTGATGCTTATAAATATCCTTCAATCAATTTAAAATATCATAGAAATTTCTCTTAATATCTTCAATTTTTTAGGACACTTTTATATGTTAGGATGAAATTATTACTAATATTTTATATTTGTAAATGACTTCTGACCTTATCTTTACATGTCAATATCATGAAAAAAAATGTCCTAAAAGATATGGTGCAAGATTCCCAATAACTTTTAATGACACTAATAATAGGATATTTATTTAATATGTAATATTGTAGTCAGGGTGGGGAAATGCCCACCCTTAGAAGGGATATTTTTGATATTTTGACCCCTCTCAAAAAGCATCACGAAAATAGATATCTTATTTTTTGAATTCAATTACAACATTTGGTGTTTATTTATAGTGTTTACATAAACTGATTTTGGGTTTAATAAAGAATTAGACCAGTTAGTTCAAGACAAGTAAAATAAAAGAACTAAAAATGAGTTTGCGATCGATTTAATGCTGAATTAATTTAAACCACAAGTTTTTGTAGACTGCTAGTTGTTAGGGTGCTCCCAATCTTTAAAATATTTTTTTCCTTCTTCTAGCTATGATATATTTTAAATATTTGATTATCTTGATGCTGATTTTTTGAATTATTCATCCTTTCTTGATATTGTTGTTGTACTATCTTTGAATCCAAAAGAATATTTTGTTGCTTAACATTCTCATTGCCATGAAAAATAATATTGTCATCAAAGTTAAGAGATGGAAAAGAACCAGAAAGACATTTCATTCATAAACCTTCGGACCAAGTAGCCGCAGATCATTCAAGATAAAAGGAAGCTATGTTAACACAACATGAGTGTTATGAAAATCGAACTATTCATGTGCTTTAAATGCCATGTTTTGATGTCGAATCCATTGAAGTGAGGAAGTTTATTTTTCATTGATTTAAGGGGGAAAAAACTTATAGGAGATGGCGAGAAGGGATAACATCGGTAGAACAAAGAATGCCGGAAAAGAGGAAGGATCTTGATGGAGTAAGGAGATGGGCGGTTAATACATAAACTATCGAGCTACTAATCAACAGAAGACATGAAAGCTGAAGACTGCTGTTCTTGATGGCTGAAGCTGGCAGATGAAGGCGACCGAGGACTTCCTGTCAAGATGAAAGGCAGTAGGGCGGCTGGCTGTGGAGAAGTGGGCTGACGGCTGAAAGAAATGTTTCAGCGCTCAACGAGAGCACCATTGATGCGCTTCTTGATCTTTATGCTTTTGAGTTGGTGTAGAATCCTTAACGAAGAACAGATTAGAAAATGGAGAAAATAGAAATCTTATTTCCTGAATTTAATTATAACATTTGGGATTTTTTTTTAGTGTTTACATAAATTTATTTTGGGTTTAATAAAGGTAAGATCCATGTTAATTATAGATTGATTTTGAAATATTTGCTTCCTTCTTCTTCTATGATAGACTTTAAATAGTTTAGTATCTTGATGTTGATTTTCTTAGTTGTTTGTCCTTTTTTTGACATTGTTATTGTTTTGACATTGTTATTGTACTATTTTTAATATAAAATAATTTAATGTTGCTTAACACTTCATAATAAGTTACACTAGGTCATATCAATCCATGGGATTATTTGTTGAAACTGAGCTATCTTCAATTGAAAGTTAAAATTTTTAAGTCGGATTCGAGTTTAACTTGAAATTGAACTGTCTTCAATTGATACGACCCAATATGATAAAATGGTAAGAAATCCAGACCCGAACCTAACCCGCCCCTAACTGGAGTTGACCCAACTCAACTCGCTAACCCACGAGTGCAGCGAGAGGCCGTGAGTAGGCGAGGGGATGAGACCGCGAGGGGGAAAGATGAGTAGGTGAGTGGGAGCATGACACAAATGTTGGTGTAAGCACGAGCCCAAGCATGGGGGCAAGCGTGGTTTCTAGCACGATTTCAAGTCAAACAAGTTGTTCCCGGGTTCATAGGTTAATTTGAACCCGACCCGATATATTAATTAAGTCAAAAAATTCAACCTGAACCCAACCCGTTTGTTAAAGGGTAGATCTGAACACAAAATTTTTGGGTCAAGTCTGAATCAGATTTTCAAGTTAGGGGTGGATCCTCATTCATTCCAGGGTGAGCAAATGCCTACATTTAAAAAAAAAATTTAATATATAAGCAGGACAATTTTGAAATTCTACCACCCTCAAAAATATTTTTTGCCTTAATTTTATCAATCAGTGCGTCTCTGACAATCTCGCCTTTCGAACAGCTCTTACAAATTGCGTCTTCCTTACTCCCCTAGTCACATTTGACGTGCAACCTTTGACCCTTCGTCTTCGCATATTGCAGTCGCAACCTTCATCTTCACATTATCTAGTCTTCTTCGCCCTTGTCTTCTTCTTCGTAGTATTCTTGGTGGTTTAAAGAGGTCGCCATTCTTCACAGCCTTCTGCCGGATTGAAGGTAACCTTTATTTAATCCAACAGGTTTTTTTAATGATATGTTTTTAACGCTATGAGAATCAATGATTCTAAAGCTTATTTAAAAAATATTTTGAAAAGTTTTTTGCATTTTTGAAGAAATGCAAGATTTAAGATCAGAACTTCACAGAAAATAAAATATGAAGATTATTAGTTTAAAAAACTTTCAAATTTGAAAATTTTGTTTCATTCATGATGCCCATTCAAATAGACAAGTTTTGTAAAAATGATATTTTCCAGGTAGAAGTTTTATGCGGAATATTGCAAAAATAAGCAATGCTTTAAAAACCGGACCGGACTGGCCGGTCCGACTGTGAACCGGTCTGATGGCCGGTTCGGTTCACCCCTATAACCGCTTTCTCTTCAAACCGGGCGGTTTCTAGTGAACCGGCGAACCGGTCCGGGTTTTTTAAAACCGGCCGGTTCAAATTTTTTTAATAATAATTAAATAAATTATTTTATGTTAAATTCTTCTAAATGTTAATATAAAATATATAATTAAAGATATAATCAATTAAGTACTTTAATCATCTCACATGTCTTCTTTCTCCACATTATAGCTAATGTCATGAGAGAAAGAAAAGAGGTATATAACCAAGACAAAGTACCACCTCCAAGAGATGTGGGACTAAACTATACAAAGCAAAAAGTCACTTTTAAGTTCATATATAGTTTATACACTTATACACACTATACAACATAATTTTTTAACAAAATTTTTTAATTAATTTTTATAATATGAATAATATTTATCTTTTAAGTTAATAATATTTATTTTTTATTCATTAATATTATTATTTAATTTTTTTAAAATATTTTTTATTATATATATTATGAAGTTTATGTGATTTTTTTTTTGTTCTCTAAGCGGCTCAGGTAAAAATTATAATATATAAGTTATAATATAAAAAATAATTTTTATGATTTGAATAATATTTATTTTTTTAATTTTTTTATAAAATGTTTATTTTATTTTTTTAGTTAATAATTTTTATTTTTATCAAATGAATTATTCTTATATTAAAAATTTTGTAAAGTTTCAATTTTTCTGTTTTTCAACTCTAAAGATTTTTATATTACAAAATAAAATATTTTTGTATTAAAACATTTAATTATATTTATAATTTTATATTGAGAGTTTTAAGTTTTTAAATAATTTATATTTATAAATTAAATCTAAATATGTAATATAAATTAAGAATAATTTATAGGAAATTATATGGTTATTATATTTCATTATTTTATCAATTTTATTAATTTTTTTAAATAATATTATTATTTATTACGTTATCCGGTTCGACCTCGGTTCGACCAGTCGAACCGGTCGAACCGTGAACCTCTCTTTCTTCCGGTTCGTTGTCCGGTCCGATTTTCAGAACCTTGGAAATAAGTCTAATTTTTTAAAAAGATGTTTGAATGCTGCCATAGTTGCGGAACATAGTTGGGTTCCTGATCTAGAGTACATAGTTGCGGAACATAGTCTGATTAAGAAAAGAGAGAGAGAGAGAGAGAGACGGTGCTGATGAAAGAAGTCCATTTTAAAGAGATGGTTGCAATTTAAAGATGAAAGAATCATGCAAGGAGGATATGGGCAGTTGCTGTTAATAGTTATGGAAAATATTAGTAGACATAAGACATTAAATGAGAAAAAAATAAATTGTGGGTGATTATTTTCATCAGCTCGAAGCTCAATAAGTTTGACTAACGAGTTAGTTATCGAGTCGAGTTCAAATCGGCTCACGAACCGACTCGACCCATTTGTTTCTATAAGAGACATCTAGAACAATAGCATCATTGGCTTCAAATCTATAGGAAACAAGTGTCGCTCATTAGCTTCAAATCTATAGACATTAGCATCATTGCCTACAAGTATGATTTAACTCAAATAGGTTTTAATAAATTTTGAGAGAATTAAAACTTAAAAATTGTTTAGCATGAATTTTATTAAATTTTTTCAATTTTTGATAATTTGTTATTATTATTATTATTTTATTATTGTTGTTGTTATTTAATTAATTAAAATTTTGTCCACCATATAAAAAAGAGCCGGATTCGTCCCTATTTCAAGTCGTGTCCTATATTAACACCCCTATTATTAGCTGTGGGTCCATTTTGTTAGATGCATGGTTGTTGCTCGATGTGAGCTTTGCTTTGAAAGCACTTATACATTTCAATTTGATGCTTGTCCTTGTTCAAATCAATCTATAATTAACATGGAACTTACCTATCAACATAGTTGCAATAGATTCATGTGATCCGATTCAAATAATCCAGAAAAAAACTAAATGAAAGAAAATAAAATTCATACAAAATTTTGTATAGATTCATGCCTCTATAATTAATTATAATGACAATGATAAATCTTTATAAGAAAATTCAATCTTTAGCACTTTCTATTTTTTAGTTCAGCCAAAAAGTAACATACATAAGAAGTACACAAGTACATATTTATATTTTTTAGCATAAAATTATGTTTATTTATTTATTTATTTTTTAAGATTTGAAATTTAAACTACTTGAGCAATTAGATAGCAATATCTCTTTATTTTTAATGAATAAATTTTAATAAGGTGTACTATTTTCTTATGAAATGTTTCTTGGTAAGATGCTTACATTCATCCAGCCGCTCATCAATGACTAATGGAATGGACGGTGCAAGATTGTTTGAACCATCACCTTCTGCCGGTCTTCATACGGCACCTTTATATATATAAATATAAATTTAGTAGCCTCGTATTCCATAATAATTGGCCGTTGTTCATTTCCTCCGCTGGCTTCAGCATCCAGGAACTCTCCCTGCCCGTTCTCTCGCTCTCTTCAGGTAATATGCAAATACTTTTGTAAGAAAACGAGGTAAACAATTAGGTTTTTTTGTAAATTAGTTCTATTCTACTGTGAGGAAATCTTGGCGGGCTTCTCAAAATTCGTTTTTTTTATTAGTAGTATTATTTTAGTATATTTTCTAATGCTTGCTTCAAAATCACTGGATTTTTTTTTGTCTGCAGTTCTTAACTGCGTTTGAGGATTAAATGTTCTGAGCATGTCAGTACTGATCTTTTTCTCCATTTTTTTCTCATTGAACTTCGATTATTTAGATTATTTGTCCTTTTTGTTTATTAAAACAATTGGTGTTTTTGGTAATTAATAAAATTTATTAAGTTTGGATGGTTAGAAAATTTTTTAGAAGGGAGCAGGTGGAAGATCGATGGACTTTCCTCTGTTCTAAAGTTGGAGCTGAAATGCAGGAAACGTACTACTTTCAATGGGAATCGCTAGAGGAGTTTTTCTAATTAATGGCGAAGTTCTTATTTGCTAAAAATCCTTGAAGGAGAACTCTGAGTAAATTCTGTGAATCTAAATTTAATAAATCTCGAGATCATTAAAATTTAAAAACTATTTGATTTGATAAATTTTAAACCCTGTTAAATACTGATAAACTGTTTGTCTATTTTGTTTTAGTACTTAAAATTTATGAGAAGAAGTTCGTAAATCTATCAAATCTAGAAGAAACGGAATTTATCAAAATAATAGGATGTAAACTCCCCAAAAATTATTCGAGGAGATTTAAGCTAAATCTTATTTATTAAGACCTGAAATGGAGTGTACCTGAAGGTATTTTCTTGGTGCAAAGTAAGGTAAGCTGCCCGTTTTGTTGAAATGAAGAGTTGGTGTGGAAAATTGTGTTTTAGCTACATTCAAGGATTAGGTAAAATGTCCATTGTACTTTGCTAATTTCTTCATCATCATAAATACTAAAATACATCCCCTAGTTATTTTGTTAATGGGAGATATCTTCCATTGTACCTAAAATGTTTGGTAGATTGCCAAGCATAACACACTTACTTAGGCTTTGTTTAGGACGGCTTTTTTATTGCTTTTTGAAAGCAGCTTCATAGTATAAAAAATTTAATTTTTGTATTAGGAAGCTGCTTTAAGAAGCAGAAAGAAAGCATCCCAAATGAAGCCTTTTTTTTTTTTTTTTTTAATCCCAAATGAAGCCTTAATGATGAGGAATTATTAATTACACGCCCAAAATTTCCAAGGGATACATGCATTTTATCTATATTTCATTAATTACAAATTTTTATATTATATTTCTATTAAATTTTAAGGACATAATAATACTGTAATGCAAGGACGAAACACATGGTTCATAGAATCACATAATAGTTTTTCCTTAATGATTGATATCTCGTGTATGCTTTATTTGAATATATATGCTTGATTGATGGCTGTGATAAATGGGCCATAGCTCTAGGGAAGAAGCTTGTTTTTTAGCAGTGAGACAATGGCTTGTTTGTCAAATATTGTTTTCTCTTCTCGTGAAGGAAGAGATAGCATACAAAATTAGAGAACTTTTTTGTTTTGGGCCAAAAGTTTGAGTGTCAAAACATAAATTTAGCATTTGTTTGGGACAACTTTTTTACTGCTTCTTAAAGTTGCTTTCTAGTACAAAAATTTTAATTTTAATTTTAAAAAATTGTTTTAAGAAGCAGTAAGAAAGCTGTCCCAAACGAAACCTTAATGTCGCAATAATTATATTTTTAAACTAAAATGTTCAAATATTTATCGTCTTAGTTAGCTGGCCCCTACAAATACTGGTAAACGTAATCTTGTATGTTGAGTTTGGAACTCACAATTTTTTGTGGTCCATATATCCAGTTGGCACATACAATGGATTTTGGTTGGCTGCTTGGGTCCAAGAATTGTGCAGCAAAAAGTGATTAAAGCAGGTCAAGATATTTATTCTGACTGAGTGCAAGTCGTTGTCATACTTGTTTGGCATTCAGCTGATTTTCTTATTTTCTAAGCTAAGGTGTGAATGTTATTTGTCCCTAAGAGTGTGCTTCTTTTGTTGTTAATTCAAATGCTTATATGATTATTTAGCTTCCTTTTATTGGGTTTGAAAGAGATCATAGATTTACTGCTATAAAAGTACTACTGGATGTTATTAAAGTGAATAATGCTTATAGATGAATTGAAAAATATAGCCTTTCTGTCAAAGAATTTGGGATCTGAGTGACAGATTTGTGATAAAAAAGTTTTCTAATAAGCATATTATTTTTGCTATAAGCTCAACTAGGAAATGACAAGATTGGAAAGAAAATATGGCTCCTTGATAATGAAGTCATACTATCACATTTGACTTTCTAGGTCCAATAGTCTTTTCTCTGCTATGTATTGCATTAATTACTTTAAGAATATTTACTGTTAAAGCGATGCTTAGGTTACTTGAGAAGAAATTTTCATGGCATTGCTCACTTTCTAGTTTTCTGTGAAGATTTCTTCCTTAGTTGTGAGTGTCAATGGCTAATATTACAAAGCAGCAATACACTAATTTTGTGTTTTATTTGATATTAACAATGATTTCTTTTTTAAGATAAATAACTGTGAGCTTGCATTTGGCTTTGAAGTTAGTATATTTCGCGCTTGAACATGTAGGACATTGCAGCACTGGATGAGAAAGCTTTGAGAATCATGGTGGGTTGGGTTTGAACGTTTATCCTGCCCTTGAAAAAAAAAAAGGATAGTCTATTTCTGTTTGATTTTCCATCAATAAAACCATACTCTCTGATGTGGGCTTGTTTCCCAATCCTTTAAGTTGTTCTATAACTCTAGAGAAAAATCAAACACAATTTTCTCATAACAATATCCATATACTGCATGTCCCAATTCAAGGATTACAAATGTGATTAACCATCATATTCACTTTATTTTATTTCTTTAAATATAAGAGCTTCAGCTAATCCTAGTGAGGTTTGTTATCACCCTGTCATAAATAATATTATCTTTTGTCCCATTTCATCCCAATAAATAAATGCTGTACAACTAACCCGTTCCTTTGTATTTATTTTATTGCACTGCCAGTACTTTTCCTTTTTCTAATATCACCTGTCACTTAGAATCACAAGCTGCTTGTCTTTGTTGATAGATCCTAAAAATTGCACATAAGTCAAGGTCATGTCTGGTCTTTCTTCTGCATGTTTGGGAGAGGTCAATCTTATGATCTTATTAATCTGTTAGTAGCAGTCCCCATCAGTCAATTTCATACTATGAAGGAGCTTTCAGAAAGTAAAACATCTTCCTCTACAACCTCATCACCTTCAAATCGTGCAAAAGCTTCAAGAGTTAGGGAGATTCCAAGGTTAGAATCAGCAAACAGAGTCTCAACTCAAACAACAGGCAGGCCAAAACCAATTTCTTTGGAGTCCTTAGCTAATCCAAAGGTCAAAAGATCAATTCTTCCAAACAAGCTGAGATTAGATGGAGAAAACGTTACTTACAAAAGGGAAATGGAGGCAGGGGATCCAAAGATTGGGTATCGGCCAGGAGTTCCACCGGTGGAGAAGTATGCTCAGTTTCGGAGAAAATTAGATATAAATTCCAGTAGATGTGAGGATAAGCATGATGCCAAGGCTACAGATTTGCAGAAGAGATTGGATGCGAATGAGATCTTGGTGAAAGATATGCAGTTAGAAATTTCGTGCCTGAAGGAGGAGATTGAGAAGCTGAAGGGTCTAAATGTTGAGCTAGAAGAACAAAAGAAGAAGCTTGCAAATGATTTATTGGCCGCTGAAATAAAGCTTGCGGCACTCAACAGGCATGATCAGGTAAAAGTAGTAAAGCTCTTTAATAAATGTGTTTTCTAGTGAATTTTATTAATTACCGGGATTATTTTAATGATTGTTTTTTTTTTTTTGGGGTAAGAATTTTATGTAAACCACCTTTTATTTCTCTACCTCATTTTTTTCCATGAATCTATTTTGGTTTAACTTACTCATTATTTAGTTAATTTAGGTGAAGCTAGACTTAGGCTGCTTTGTTTCTTTTAATCAATCAATATAGAATTGAATCTAGTATCAAAATGCTTCATTGTTTCTGAATTTTTGAATTGAATCTATCAGTACAAGTTGGGTTTTTTAGACGGTTAAGTGTCTATTTTGCAAATTGACTTCACCAAAGTTTTCTAAGCATGATCAGTTATTTTATGAATATTTTTCTATAATTTTTGGAGCTTTGGATTTAAAAATATAAAATGATTTATTTGAAATTTATGCTATAAAATTTAACAAATGGCATAATTACCAATACATCCTTATTATACTTTAATATAAATATCTATACCCACTTAAATATTTTATCAAATAGTCTCATCTTTCCCATTCATTTTTAACAGATAGCATTAGAGAGAAATTAAGTAAAAAAGTGAGGAGAGAGAAAAGAAAATCTTGGGTTTGAAGGTTGCTACGATATTGTTTACCCATCTTTCTATCCATATATCTTGTAGTTAAATTCATTTAAAATACATTTGAAAGAATAATGCTATTAACTGCTAAATTCTTACATTAATCGATCTTCTTGTATAATCTACAGAGAATTATAAATATATAATTTAGAAATCAAATATGACATGTTTTGCAGTTGAAACATGTAAGTAAATTCTTTTATTACATTGTCTTTAAATACTCTACTGTGACATTGAAGATTTACTTCTCATTGTGATAGGGTGCATCAGCAGGCAAGGAAAGAGTGCCCTCTGAATTAGACGGTGTACAGAAGCACACTGCAAATAAGTTAGACCAAATTGTTGGAGATAAGACAGTGGATGAAGAAAGCATAAACAATAAAATGCAGTATTTGCCTCTGAATCGTGGAGCTAAACCTGAAGAAGTTAAATCTAACATTTTAATAAACAAACCCCTCAAATCTCCTCCAGAACTAAAAACTCCTCCACCACCACCTCCTCATCCACCACCGCCACCTCCTCCACCTCGCCTTCATTCTAAAAAAGAAGGAAAGATGCAAAATGCTACTGCATTGGTAGAGTTCTACCATTGTTTGACAAAAAGAGATGCCAAAGGCAATGGAAATTGCTCCAGTCAGGTTGCTAGTAGCGTGCATAACAGCTTAGTTGGAGAGCTTCAAAACAGATCAGCTCATTTGTTAGCGGTAAGCTTTTGAAAATACTGCTGCATATGTCAAACAATTATTTTTTATTTTGTTGTGTGTATGTATGTATATATATGTTGTATGTATGTATGTATTTCCTTCATGACTTTTAACTGTTTCAATAGATTAAAGCAGATGTAGAAACAAAAGGAGAGTTTATCAAACATCTCATAAATAAAGTCCAGTCCGCAGCCTACACTAGTATGGACGATGTTCTGACATTCGTGGATTGGCTCGATGGGGAGCTCTCTAAATTGGTAATTTCTGCATAATCATTTGATGGCTACATATATTTACCTCAATACTTATTACGAATGCGATGCAGCCTAATAGATGATTTCTCTGGATTTATGAGCTCATGATTTCATCTGTCCTCTTAGGTGGAATTTAAAAACTGTTTTACATGTTTTTTATTGTAACAAGGATCTTAGCATTGTTAATTTTTTGAAATTTAATTTTGCATGTAGAAAAGCATAAAATAGAAATTGTAAGTGTTGCAGAAAAGCTCTTGCTCGAGAGCTATGACGATTACGAGAATAAAAAAAATGATCTACAAGAAGAATATCAAGAGAAAAATAGAATAGAATTTACTTGGTTTGGTAAGAACCACCTATGTATAAGGTCGTACAAAGAGATAGATGATCTATTAGACCATAAACAATTATATATAAAATACAATATATTTTGAATGCCCAAAATTATCCCTTTTTTGCCTCACCATGTTTTTCTCTCATTTTTTCTTTTTCTTCGCTCTATCTATTTTTCTAATCTCTCTATTGGTTATTAAAGCAACATCTCAAATTATTCAAACCACAGATTTCTCAAGAAGGCATAATATCAAACATTACATGTATGCATAATCTAATATGATATTATATATCATTCCATATATTTAATATCCCGTTCCTTCTTTCACTTCTTTATAACTACATAGTGCTTGAGCTCTTTTCTTTTCCTTCATTGTTTCAGTTGCAAGCTCGGATGTTTAGCTGCCCCTAGTACCTCTCTTAAAGCTATTGGCCACCTCCTACTCTGATCACTTGTTGATGATTCGCACTGCAACCATTAGGAATGGATGTCAACTATTTTCCTTCATCGGTCAATATCGTCAGCCGACGAGAGCTTGACATCCTTCCAATCGACCTTAAAATTACCTCCTCACTATTGATTTCTTCCTATTGAAATGAAGGAAACGCACTACTGTCGATGCTTGACCTTAGGCTCTCCATTTATGAGCTGTTGGCTCGCTATGAATTGCTTCCTCTTGAATTAAGAGAGGCCTTGCTGCCCTAGATGGAGTTCAAAAGGAATAGTAGAGAGCTTCCTACTTTTTTATTTCATCTTTTTCCATAAAGCTTATGGGATCTTAGATATGAAGTTAGATTAGGTGTGAGTCTGATCTTGAGTTTGGTACCTACTATTTTTAAAAATTATAATTAGATTTTATTCAAATTTTATTCAAGATTTTAATGGATTTAAAATAAGTTATAAGTCAAACTAATAAGGAAGAAATATGAAATAAATATAAAAATATTAAACCTTGACACATCTAAAAAATCTTTCATTTGGAAATTAGTTTGTGATGCATTGTTGTTGACCTCTAACCAACCCGATTGACCCCACTTGCAACAGCTCACTGCACAAGTTGCCCACGTTGAGATTGAAATAACCGGTTGCAATATGAATGGAATTACAAAGAAAGAAATGAGAGGGTTACACTCACTTGCAACCGGAAGATCGACGCTATGCTCTTGTGATCCTATCTAAATCTTGCTCCTGCGTTTGCAAACCCAGTTCCGGCTTCTGATCCCAACACCTCTACCTCATGACCATCTTTGTCTCCCGTCTCCGACTCAGGCTATTCATGTCTGGCTGATCCTTAGCCAACCGAACCCAACCCGCCACTGTGCAAGCTCCACATACAATCCGACCTCTGCTTGCCATGCCTAACACTCACCATCCTTCTCCCACTCAAGCGAACGAAGTCGACCGAGCGGGACTCCCAACTACCTTCCTCTGCGTACTAGCCCTTTTCAACCCCTCTCCCTCCTAATCAAATTCTTTCCGTGCCTCTTGTTTGAACTGCAAGTCCGATTACCTAGACCTCCAAACCTGAGCACAACCCCCACTTGCCTGTTCAAATTTCACCATCCCAAGCCTGCTCTTTGCTTTTTTGAAATAGTAAGTAAAGAGGGAAGGAGTTATTATATAATAATAATAATAATAATTACAATTATAATTAAAATAAGAAATGCAACACCGCAATTTCTCAACTGAAGAATTGAAGAGGTATTCAGGGCTTGATATATCCCTTGAAGCCCTCAGTTGTTGATTTGATTTGGCCGAGTAAATCAAAAGGGCAAGTGCCATCCCCAGCCTCATAAAGCGGGGGGGGGGGGGGGGGGGGGGGGGGGGGGGCGTCGATAGGCTCTCAAAACAATCCCCTCCAACTCCTGGTAGGCTCAAGCTCCTGGCAAGCTCTAGCTCTTGGTAAACCCTAAAGCTGCAAGGTGTAGCTCCTGCAACTGCTAGCTACAAACACCTACAATTAAACAAGCAAAGTGTCAGCCTAGTATTGGTAAAACAAATTAGTACTAGTTAAACAAAACTAATACTGATAAAATAAACTAGAACTGGTAAAACAAAATTGATACTAGTAAAACAAACTTGTACTGGTAAAACCAAATTGATACTGGTGAAATAGAATTGGTACTAAAACAAACAGAATAAAACTAATACTTGAAAGAACAAAATTAGTGCTAAAATAAGCAGAGTACTGAACAAATAACAATATTAACGTAAAAAGACAAGTTACTTAAGTAGGAAAACTACGAGTACTATTACCAGCAAAACCACAATGAACTACTAAAAGCTAGAGTAGAAAGCACAGTTGTTGGGTGGTAGGTTCTGTAACTACTCTAAGTTAGTTTAATAGATACCTAATAGCTAAATTAGGATAAATCCCAATTAAACCTTACAAGGGGAGTTATAAACCCTCTCAAGGAGTGCAACAAATTCTCCCAATGGGAGTAATCAACCCCATTCTAAATGAACTAGGGGAAGCTTCTAATTGAAAATATGGGCCACCTCTAATAGAGGTCGTAAGACCTGCTATATGATCTACTTCTAATAAAAGCAATAAGACCCACCTAAATGCAGAATTACAAAGCTGTTATCAAAACCCCACTAAACTAAAATCTTGCTAACCTAAAGTTCAACCGACAACTTTTTATATAAGCCGTATGTCCGACTTTAGGAAAAATCTCTAGGTAAAAAATAACCTAACTCTAACTCCCTGTTATCTTGGGTCACCTCTAATAGAGGCCATAAGACCTACTATTCAGGCTACTTTTAAACGAACCCATAAGGCTCGCTATATGGGCTACTTTCAATAAAACCGTAAGCCCCGACCCAAATCTAAACTACAAGCAACTCCTAAACGGGTTGCAAGACCAACCTAAATCTAGACTATAAGAAAGTTCTAAACGGGTCTGTAAGACCTAACCTTAATCTAAACTACAGGCAACTCCTAATGGGGCCGTAAGACCTAACCTAAATCTAAACTATTGGCAACTCTTAAATGGGGTCATAAGGCCTAACATAAATCTAAACTATGGGAAACTTCGAAGTGGAGTCGCAAGTTCTAATCCAAACCAAAACAACCTACATCTATCCACTTCAGTTTACTTGGGATCCCTTAGAGGAGGCAACCCGTGGCTGCTAATCAGATTCCCTGGACACTATAATCAACGGTTGTTAGTGTTGGTAGACTGAAATCTACGATATTTCCGGGACGATGGAACCATGAGATCTTGATCATGTTTACCTCCATCCCCCACAACCAAAATTTAAAACTGTTGCACATCTAAAAAATAATTCATCCTTAATCGAGAGTTCTCTTCTATAGGTTATGAGGGGTAATTAAATATGAAAGCTCATGCACATAGGAAGTGAAACCTCAGAACTAAATAAACCCTGTTGCCGATCATCAAAGAAAATCTGGTTAATTTAAAATTCCAATCTATCTCGAGTAAAAATGGGACCTAAATCTTGCGAAAGCGGGGTTCATGCTGTAGCACCATATTTTCTTGAGCGAACAATTGTCCTGAGAGAGAGAATCATCACTATCCGAAACCCCTTCTCCGTCAACCATGAGTGTTGATTGAGGCATTGGTAGCATTAGTCCCTGAATGATAAGCATGTCAGCTTTTATCAAAATCCTTTTTTCTATTATGTTGCTCCTTGATCTTGGTATATTATTTCTTTGTGCTTTGTTGTATGTGCAAGATGCCATCTTTGTACTAGATGTTACTTTTGTGCAAGAAGCCATATTTTCTTTTCTATTATCACTTTAGCAACCTTGGTCACCTTCCTGGAATTAATATTGAAAATTGAGACGTAGCATGCTGCACAATTGAGATTAGGTTCTTCAATCTAGGAATGTGTCTCACATTATGATGCTTCTACATAATCACATTATTTATATTGCTTTACACATTAGCAACTCCTGAAAGACTCAGGATTTTACCGTCAATATGGTAAGCATTCCCGCAATCCCCTATAGAATATTAATCATAAACTCTATATGAAATGACACATTGAATCTAAAATCTATGACTCCATAGGATTATTTGCACTTAGGATAGTTGTATCATAAATCTCTTCACTTCCAATATTTACATAATCCTACATCTGATTTGAACTTGTCCATTTTCATATGGCCATTTTTCACACATTACCAAGATTGATTACTGTTAAATCTCAGCAGTTCCTTAGCAGATTGATCCAACGACTAGGATGGGGATTCATGTGAGGCTTTCCTGGATCAAGTGTTTACTGTACATCCTGTTGCTGCATATGAGCTTCAATTTGATCAAACCTTTGATTAAAGTGAGTCTCTAAATGATCAAATCTTTCAACCAAATCCTTATAATTTGGTTCATTAGCAAGTGCAGGTGCAACTTCATGTTCGTCCTCAATATCACTAATGACATGTGTTTTACTTGGTTCATTTTTATTGAAGATTGCTCTAAGTGATCCGTCGTTGTAGTAGAGCGCTTCATCAAACACTTGATCAGGATGAACCAAATTGTATTTCTTTTTCAGAATGTAGGCAACTAGATGTCCTAAGGCGATGTTCTTCTTTCTTTTCTGCTCGACATGACCAATTTCAGAAAGTCCATAAAGATAGTCAAGGATTAGTTGGGCTTCATGTATAGGTTCTTTAGTCATGATAAAAAAGGTTACCATAGAAAGAAGAGGAGTAATGTTGATTCTATCACCAGCTTTAAGAATTATAGAAGTTCTAAGAACATGCTGGATGATACGAGTATTACAAACGAGACCAGATACTTTAGGCATATGCTCGTTAAAATTGATTCCTCTAATCACAGTATTAATTTCATACCATTCATAATCAGAAGTGGTGATCAAGGTATGTGCTCTAGCTCCCTCAGTCCTTAAGTTTAAAAAGACTCCTAAGTCAGCATTGGTGATTTCAACTTTTTTCTTAAAGACATAGGAACGGATTACAGAATGGTCGGAGTTAAAAGACATGTTTGCAAGGAAATAGTGGAAGGTTTCTTTGTTGTAGAGATAAATTAGGGTGAGGATAAAGCCAAACTGAGTTGAGGCAAACAAGTTCATTACCTGAAAAGTTAGTTATTCTTGGATAAGAATTCTAGAGGGTGTGATCTTGGCGGCGACAAACCTAGGAAAGGATTCTTCATTAGCTTTAGAAAGGAAGTTCTCAGAAGAATTCTTAGGTGGACCCTTGGCAAGAATCTTTTGACGCTTGCTTGAACTTGCCATTGATAGGATCTAAGGAACGAAAAGATTTGAAAGTGAAGTGAGAGTGTGACTGTTGAGTTCAAAAGCCCGTCTATTTATTGAAAAAATGACTGTTCGTCCTGTACGAAAAAATTTCGTATGGACGAACTAATGAGTCCAAAATAAAACGGCTTTTCTTAATCCCACAAGTTACAAAGTGTCCTTTCGACAGACTTTTGACCAAACTGATCGTACAGACGAACACGTGTTCGTCCCTGGACGATCAGAACTTATGATTGTTTTAATGACAGTTGAAACCGTCCCCTCCATTGAACCAACATGTGTTCGTCCGGACGAACCAAAAGTTTGTACGTACGAAATATAGCATTAAAAACTACCTTATCCGTTTAACTGACATTCAATCGTCCCATAGTTTGAACAAGTTCGTCCTGGACGATCGTGACAATTGTACATACAAAATGAAAATTAAAAACTGAAAAACTGCACGCAAACGGTTCAAAATCCGATAATTTGACACAAGACACAATTCGTCCCGTACGAAAAAATTGTCCCGGACGATTATCACTCAAAATTTTCAAAACAAGCACTCAATCAAAACTAAAACACAAGCACACTAAAAACACAATGAAAACGAAAACAAAAACTCAAGATACAGAAAAAAATCACAAATCACAATGATATAGAGAAAATTACTAACTAAAAACACACATCAATGTTGTAGAAAAAATATTTTTATTAAGCATTCAAATCGATTACTCCAAGCCTTGTTCTTAATACACTGAAAGTATTAAAGGCAAAAGGTTTTGTAATGTCTGCAAGTTGATTTTCAGTAGAAACATGAGTGATTTCAATTTCTCCTTTGGATACATGATCCCTTATGAAATGACGCATGATGTCTATATGTTTGGTTCATGAATGCTGAATAGGATTTTTAGAAATACAAATAGTACTAGTGTTATTATAATAAATTGGAATAGTGCCTATAGTTAATCCTAAATCAATTAACTGTTGTTTCAACCGAAGTGCTTGTGCTACACAACTTCCTAATGCAATGTATTCATCTTCTGCAGTAAATAGAGCTACTGAATTTTGTTTTTACTGGACTAAGAGACTAAAGAATTTTCAATAAACTGACATGTTCCAGAAGTGCTTTTTATCCACCCTACAACCTGCAAAGTCAGAATCTGAATAACCAATTATTTCAAATGAATAGCTAAACTTAGGATACCAAATTCCTAAGTTCTGAGTTCTTAACAGATATCTTAGAATCCTTTTTACTGCTGTCAAATGTGATTCTTTTGGATCTGATTGAAATTTAGCACACAAACAAACACTAAACATGATATCGGGTCGGCTAGCAGTAAAGTAAAGAAAAGATCCAATAATCCCTCTTAAATTTTTTTTGATCAACAGATTTTTCCTTAGGATCCTTATCCAACTGAACTGAGGAACTCATAGGTGTACTAACAGGTTTAGTATTGTCCATTTCATACTTTTTGAGGATATTCTTAACATACTTTGACTGACTAAGAAATATACATTCCTCAATTTACTTAATGCTAAATCCTAGAAAGTAACTTAAATCTCAAATTCATTACTCATTGTTTTAGAAAAATCATCATAATGATTTTTATTTGAAGATCCAAAGATGATGTCATTCACATAAATTTGTACAAAGAGTATATTCTTTCCAACTTTCTTCAAACTTCAAAAAGAGAGTTGTATCCACACTTTCTTTTTCAAATGATCTTTCAAGTAAGAAGGTGCTCAACCTCTCACACGAAGCCCTAGGTGTCTGTTTCAATCCATATGCCTTTTTTAATTTGAAAACATGATTGAGTATTTAGAATATTCAAAACCTGGTGGTTGTTCTACAAAAACATCTTCTTGAATTACCCCATTTAAAAAGACTTTTTTTACATCCATTTGATACAATTTAAATCCTCTAAAACTGTGGGCTCCAAAAATTCGGCCCCGGCCTCCGCCCGCTTTTCTTATTCGGCGAGGGAGTTTTAACGAACTAAGTTCCGGGGTAAATTTTGGAAGGCAGATGGGTTTGTAAATAAGACACTACCCAGAGATTTCGCCCTCATTTTGTGAGGACTTTATGATCTGAGTTCTGGTTTCCTATAGGCGCAAGCCCCTATAGTTAATTACCTCTCCCGATCACGAGAGAGAACTTTCGATTAAGGCTAGTCGTCGATCAGATACGTAGTAGATACGTGTTATCTGGCATATAGTAGCAGCAGCATAGGTTTGTGTATTGAAAATTGGGTTTTGATTTGGGAATTTGGAAAATGTTTAGAAAAGTTTGATATTTAAAATAGAAATTTCACCATCGTGCACTTAAAGCGGATGGTGGGGGAATGGATGATAGACCCGATCAAGATCCCATGGTTCCGTCGTCCCGGGCCATCGTGGTCCCTGGTCTACTTAGTCAGAAGAGGTAGTCGACCCAACCTGACAGAAGGATCCTTGTCGGCAGCCATGGGTTGCTTCGTCCAAGGGGACCTTGTAGACCGGGGTTGAATGTTTGTCTAAGGGGACAAATTTGAATCTACCTTAGCTAACAGAGGGCTTTGTGCCCTATCGATCATATCCTATTGATTCATATCTCAAGGATTTAACGCCATTAAGGAGCGTATCGGCTCTGGCCATAACCGCTATCTGTGGTGCCATTTGGCGGCAAAACCACTCGGTTCAGAGGGCCCCGGGTCATAACCGTTTACCTGCAGTGCCATTTGGCGGCGAAACTGCCGGTTAGAGGACACGTACCACGTCCTTACTGGCAAGAGATTGTTTGAGAATGGATCCTAGTGATATTTTCGACTAGGCATTTCGCTCTTTGTGAGCTAGAGTTTATTTTAATTTGTCCACCTCGAAAAACTGTTGCGGAGGGCGGATGGATTTTGCTTTAACTGCGTTAATGGATTTATTTCAATTTTAAATATTTTTGGAATTTTTGGAGTTTTTGTGGAGTTTTTTGGATTTTTATGAGTATTTGGGTGGAGCTTTTTGGGTTTTAGATGGAGCATGAAAGACATTTGGATATTTGAGAGTCATTTGAAATGTTTGTGAACCCCTCCGGTTGAGATAAACATTCAACACGGCCATCATCGGGGTGTTTGGAGGTCGTTTCTCTTTAAGGCTTGAACCTTGTCGACCCTATCAACTTATCGATAGGGGATCGGGTTTCTCGTAGGCTTTGTACCTTTTGTTTAGTGAATTATCTTGATTTTTGGCTTTGAAGGCCTAAAAAGAATGTATTTAAACAAATACACCGTTCGATACAACCGTGTATTTTGTTAGGTAGTTCGAATCTTGTCGACTTCTATTGATCCGTATAGAAGGATCGGATTCGAACTTGAATTCACTTGTCAACCCGCGCAGCATCCATAGGCGTCACGTGTGTACCAATAACACGCTCGCCAGGGCCCATGCGGGTTGAGATTGTATTTACCCCTTATGTACCTATGTGTATACAAACTAAGGTGCACGTGCAGGGGTACTTTGAAATAATTATAGACGCCTTCTGTCTGCTTGTACGAATGTTGCAGATCCGGTGGCGTTGAGTTGTAGATCGTAGATGCATGTATTTGTTGAAGCCCTTTGGGCATTTACTTGTAGATTGTGTGTATGTAATAGGTTTTCTACGATAGTTCGTAAGAGATCGCCTTTCATTCATCACAAACACCCCACATCTATCACAATTATTTCAAATCATCGATTTGCATGATTGGGATGAACATCGTGAATCAATTATTGTCCTCTATTTGTAAGCTTCATTATTTATGAAATCATGAGGCATCTTCTATAACTTTCGTATTGCTTGTAAGCAATTTGTGTTTGTAGTCTCATTGTCCACTGCAAGTCATTGTTTATTTGTATGATATTTGAATAACTCAAATATTTTCTTAATTAGGACTTGCATCCAAATTAAAGTGATAATTCTTTATCATTCCATTGGAGATTTCTTGTATCAAGAGTATAGACAATCCCTTTTCCACTTCTTTCTTGCATTGGTTTGTACGGTACTACATTCTTTGAATATGAATTGTTGTTGTCTATGAAGCTCTAACATTATATCCAATGTGTACCTCTTGCATTTATTTGGGAATTGCTATCTCACCACTCATAACTTCACTTTAAGCATGATATCAAGCTCCTTCATACTTGGTTCCAACTCTACACTATTAAGAGTTTGATTTTATATGATTTGTTCGTTCAAGTTCAAACATCTTATGGCTCATTTGGATTCCTTGTGCTATGGTTCAACTTAAATTCTTATGGATCATTCAATTCATGATTCGTTATCAAAAACCCTTCTTGATATTACATGGTCCAAGTTCAAAGCATATGATCAAGTACTTGCATTCAAATGTCCAACTCAAGTTCTCATTCTTTTGGAGTTCAAAGTGCAAATTCAAGTTCTATGCCCAAGCTTCTTAGTGATCATGTTGAATTAAAGTTCTAGTTTAGTCTTTTAAACTCCTTTGGAAATTTGAGCCTCTTATATTTGATTGAATTCAAGTTCAAAACAAGCCTTCTGGATGTTCAAATAAAGTTCGCTGTAATTTGGCTTGTTCATGTTCTCCATATTCATTTAAAGTCCTTGCAAGTTCAGGATTAATTTTAGTTCAATTTTATTTCATTGTTCATTTAAGTCCAAGTTTTGGTTCAAGTCCGGTCCCACAAATCCACCATTGTTCTTTGAGTTCAATCAAGTCCAGGTACGATTTCACCCGAAATTTGGGCAGCCTCCCGGCGTCTCCCCCGTTTAGGGGAAAACTACGAGAAACTGGGCCTTTCCCACCACGCGCAATAAAGGCGTGTATGGTAGGTGTCCTTTAACGAGGACACCGCGGCCGTGATTTTTGTTCCTCCCACCACGCGCAATAAAGGCGTGTATGGGGTCTTTGACGGTACCTGTTTAAATGACACAATTTGCTTTCCCCCTGCTCGGGGGTACTTATGAGTGACCCCGCCTCGCCGTAGGTGCCGCACCGGGGTCCCTTCCCACCATGTGCAATAAAGACATGTATAGGCGGTTTTCCGGTGCTCCACGAACGTCGAAGTAGAGTTTAGGCGATTGCTTGCTTCGTCGTAATCATCAGACCGGCGTCCCATCCCACCACGCGCAATAAAGGCGTGTATAGGAGTTTTTCCGGTCTGCTGCAAACAACGACGCGAGAAATCTGAGTTTAGAAGATCCATACTTTCGCGAGCTTTGACGGTGTGGCACGAGGATCGAGGGAGAGAGAGTGGAGGCGACTGTCCGCCTCGTCGTAGGCGTCGGACCGGGGTCCCATCCCACCACGCGCAATAAAGGCATGTATAGGCGGTTTTCTGGTCCGTCGTACACGTCGAGGACGGAAGCCTGAGTTTAGGGGGTTATACCTTCGAGGCCGGTGGACCGGCGGTAGTCGGTGAAGGCTTGGAAACCGAGGCGGGTGAAGGTAAGAGGCATGCTTCCTCTTTTTTTTTTATAATAATAATTAATTGATAATTATAATTATACTTAAATAATTATATTTATTTAAAATTAATTAGAACTAATCAATATTAATTAATCTTAAATTAATTAATATTATATTAATTAATCTTAAATTAATTAATATTAATTAATTTAATTAATAATAAATAAGTAATAATTAATTAAGATAAATATAATTAACATTTAATTAAAGTTGCTCTTAATTACATATATATAATAAAATAAAATAAAATAAAAATAATCCCTCTCTCCCTCCCTTACTCTCTGTTTTCGGGATTTGGCCGCAGAAGATCACGAACGGGAGAAAGTTAACTTCACGCCCGCGAGCTCCTGTTCTGCTTCCGATCGGAGAGGGAGGAGCCGGAGAAGTCGAACAGCAACAAAGAAATCGGAGAAGCACACGAAATGGAGAAAGTTATTTCCACTGCCCGTGAGTTCCCGTCTTGCTTCCGATCGAAATGTTGAAACTTCCGATCCTAAAGGTAGGAAGCGGCGTCGGAGAGAGGGGAAGAAGCGCACGAAAGGTAGGAAGTCGTCTCCACAACCGGCGAGCTCCCTGTTCTAGCTTCCGATCGAAATGTCGTATCTTCCGGTCCGACTGGAAGGGAAAGTCGGCGAAGGAGCACAGTCGGGCAGCGGCGAGGGGGCCAAGGAGCGTCAAGCTCCTGTGTTTCGTCCGGCCAAGAAGTCGTGGCCTCCGACTCGACTGGAAGAGAACGTCGGGGGAGGAGCGGAGCCGATCAGCCTTCGAGCTCGCAGGAGAGACTGGGATCGGGTGAGAGAGCTCGGAGAAGCAGTCGTGTGAGATCGGAACAGCAGAGGGAGTGTGTGAGGGATCGTGAGTGATCGGCTTCGTTTTATAGCCGCGAATGGGAGGCGATCGAAGCGAGATCGTGTGTGATACGACTGCGGCAGCGCCGTTTGCAGACTGGCGACGCGACACTGTACCAGATATCCGAATTTTGGGCAGGATTTACGCATGGCTTCTGGTATGGGCGGCAACAGGTAATGATTTTAATCCTTTTTTTATCTCTTTTTTTTTGAGTTTAGGTCAACAAATGCCCCCCAACAAATGTGGTACGCGTCTAGAACGAATCATGTTTGTTGTATGCTAATTGACCCTGTGGATCTCTAGATATTTATTCTAGATGTCACACAAGAGATTTCATTTAGTGGATCTCCAAAAGTTCATTTGGATGTCACACTAAGATTTTCATTTTGTGGATATCCAAAAATTCGTTTGGATGTCACACTACGATTTTCATTTAGTGGATCTCCAAAATTTTGCTTGGATGTCACACTAAAACTTTATTTCTCCATAGATCTCTTGGATGTATCAATAAATGATTGAGATACTGATTTCTTTCGTCCTGTGCTTTGTGCTGTGGACATTGATGGAGAATAAACTGATTTGTCTTTAATGATTTGTCAAGAGATTTGTGTTCCTTCGGCCCTATGCTTCTAGCTTTGGCGGGCTTGTTGAAGGAGTAGATGCCGGTGACCTAAACCCTTAGATTTGTATTAGGTCGATGGCAAGAAGTCATCGGTCCAGAGCTTTGTGCATAGCGGACTTGTTGATGACAGAATTCACCTAGTTCAGCCTTGAGCTTTGTGTGAACTTTGTGATAATTTCTTCGGTCCTTTGCTTTGTGCTTTGGTGGACTTATTGAAGAAAAATTTCTTCGATCCTCGCTTTGTGCTTTACGGATTTGTTGAAGGATTTGCAGGTTCTTGATTCAGTTGATAGTACCGAACGTAGGTAGTATCTTGATCCTTAACCACTTGAGAAGACTTTAATCTGAATCACTTGAGTTCGTCAGATCGGAAGAGCTAGAATTTAATAGCTCTTTGTCCTCTGGTTGCTGAGATGGGGGTTCCTCTACTGCGGCCTTTCTTATGGCTTGTTGAGTAGACGGAGCTGCCAGCGATCCGGCCATATTTGGGCTTGTTGGATCCGACCTCTTACACCCATTCAGGCTTCAGACTCGAGCTATGGGAATTGCGCTCCCCAATGCTGATTTTGCTGAAGTTGGTAGATTTAGAGTCATCCTTCGTGGTTGTAGATTTTGGAGCCTACGAACATTTGGTAGTCGTTCGAGACTCATCCTTCCACTGGAACTTTGATTCTCCAGTCATTTGGGAGAATTTAGTGGACTACGATCACTTGAACTGGTCGAGTTAAATCTGCCTTCGTGCTTCCTACAGTCCCTACTGACAGGTTGACAAAGTGGGGGTTCCGCTACTACGGCCTTTCTTATGGCTTGTTGAGTAGACGGAGCTGCCAGCGATCCGGCCATATTTGGGCGTGTTGGATCCGACCTTTTACACCCATTCGAACCTTAAGCTTCAGGCTGTTGAAAGACTTCAAGCTTTTCCGGCTCAATTTGTAGGAGTGTGTAGCCACAAAAGTCTCTTTCTTGACCTTTGAGCCTTGGCTTTGTTGGAGGAGGTGTCTCTAACTTTTGAAAGGTCACCTGCATATACTTTGGAAAACAAATATTTGTATTCTTTAGCACAAAAGAATATCTGAATTGATAATTTTAAATATTTATTCGGGGATCTCGGCATGCAGCGCGATGTCGACTCGAATAAATATTTAAAATGCCCCCTGTCTCGCAGGGACATTTTAGAATGGAATTAACTTTGGAATATAAGATTTTAAATATTCATTTGGGGATCTCGGCGTATAGCATGATGTCGACCCAAATGAATATTTAAAATGCCCCCTGTCTCGTAGGGACATTTCGGATAGGCTTTGTATCTTTGAGATTTTAAATATTTATTCGAGGATCTCGGCATGCAGCACGATGTCGACCCAAATAAATATTTAAAATGCCCCCAGTCTGATGGGGGATTTTGAAACACGTTCTTGCTATACAAGAGAATTTCAAAATATGAGCAAACATGCATTAATAAATATGCATATAAAATTTTGATTATCACAAAATACATTAGACATAATATTTTATGCATGATACTTCTTTAAATGTCGACCGTTGATAGGCGGCATAGGTCTCTGACCGTTCAGGTCGATCAACTGATATGCTCCTCCTTGGTATACTTTCTCGATGGCAAAGGGACCTTCCCAATTGGATACGAATTTGCCACCAATTTTTCGGTGTGGAATGATTGGTCTTCTCAGCACCAGGACCAATTCCCCTTCTTGAAATGATCGAGGACGCACCATTCGATCAAAGGACTTTGCCATTCTTCCTCGGTAGATTTCCAAGTTTTGTTGAGCTTGTAACCTGAGTTCATCAAGTGCGTCGAGCTCTTCCATTCTGAGGCGGGCATTTTGCTCTTGAGTGAGATCATTCTGAATTGCTACCCGGAGTGACGGTAGTTCAATCTCCAACGGTAATACGGCTTCAACTCCGAATACCAAAGAGTAAGGAGTTGCTTTTGTTGGTGTTTTGTAGGTCGTACGATAGGCCCATAGAGCTTCTGCCATCTTCGTATGCCACTCTCTTTTGTTCTTGGTGAGGATCTTCTTCAGCAATTTTACCAGCGTCTTGTTGAAGGCTTCAGCTAAGCCATTTGCCCTTGGATTGTATATGGATGAATACCGCCAATCGACTTTGTGCCGATCAACGAACTTGTAAATTTTCGTACTCTTAAATGCAGTACCGTTGTCTGAAATTATACGGCGTGGTACACCAAATCTGTAGACTACATTGTGGGTGAAGAAATTGATCACATGCTCCGATGTGACCTCTCTGAATGGAGCCGCTTCTGCCCATTTGGAAAAGTAGTCTGTAGCTGCTAGAATGAAACGGTGCCCCGCTGATGACGGTGGATCTATTGGCCCGATTATATCAGTGCCCCAGCATTCGAATGGCCAGGATGCTATTGTTGGGTGCAGTGGATTTGGAGGCTGATGTATAACATCACCGTGGATTTGACACTCGTGGCACCTCTTAGCGTGGTCAATACAATCTCTGACCATAGTTGTCCAATAGTAACCCATTCTTTTGATTTTAGCAGCCATCTTAGGACCTGACTGATGTGCTCCACAAAGCCCTTCGTGGACTTCTGCTACCACTTTATCAGCTTCCCTGGTCCCTAGGCACCTTAGCCACATTTGATCAAAGGCTCGTCTGTACAACATGTCATTGACAAATGCATATCGCAATGCCCTTTTTCGAATTTGTGCGGCCATAGACTTTTCTGTCGGGAGTTTGTTTTCCTTGAAGTAGTCAATGAATGGCTGCCTCCAATCATTTTCGACTTCAATATCTAAACAATGCCACCACGATTCTGAAGCTTGACTAGCTTTATGTCTCTTGGCCACGTGGTATTCTTCTGGATAATTCTCCATAACGATCTGATGGAGAGGTTGAGGGTCAACTGAAGTTTCATCTTGTTGACTTGAATCTGGAATTCTTTCTGCCCTCGGGAATTGTAATAGAGCGGGTTCCAAGACCCTACGAGTGTAAACTCCGATGAATATAGGCCTCTCCTCGTTGATGTTCGCCATTTCTTTGGCTAATTTGGCCAGACAATCTGCTTTAGCATTCTGTCCTCGAGGAACTCGAGCCATTTTGACATTTGGTACTTGTTTCAGAAGCTCGAGGGCTCGCCGGTGGTAATGGGCCAATTCGACTTTACCAACCTTGTAGATACCCAGGACCTGATTTATCACGAGCTGAGAATCACCGAAGATTTGGAGATGTTGGATTCTGACATCGATCGCAATTTCCAGTCCTGCTAATAGAGCTTCGTACTCGGCTTCGTTGTTGGTCCGAGGTTCAGTCAAACTGAATGAAAATCTCATTATGCCTCCCTCGGGTGCTACGAAAATGAGACCAATGCCGGCTCGGGCTCTTGCAATATTTGGAGGTCGGACTGGTCTAATCGACGATGCTCCGTCGAAGTACATTTCCCAGAATGGTAGCCTTTCATTCTCCTCAACCTGCATCATTTGCTCATCGGGCAAATCATCATTTAGTGGAGAATCAGCCGGGATTGGGTGTGCAGCAAGAAAATCTGCCAAGGCTTGTCCTTTCACCGCCTTCTGTGGCATGTATGTGATTTCAAACTGCAATAACAATACTGCCCACCTGGCTAGACGACCTGTCAACGCTGGTCTTGTCATCAAGAACTTCAGCGGATCGATCTTTGATATCAGTGTGATTTTATGGGATAGCATATAGTGGCGGAGTTTCTGAACTGCAAAAATCAGCGCCAAACAATGCTTTTCAATTGGGGAACAACGGCTTTCTGCTCCAATCAACCTTCGACTGATGTAGTAGAGCGCATTTTCTTTACCTTCTTCATTATTCTGGGCCAATAGTGCTCCGAGGGACTCTTCTAGTGCTGCTGTATACAGTATGAGAGGCTTCCCCGGAATCGGCGCTGCTAGAATTGGGGGATTTAACAAGTATTTCTTAATACTATCAAATGCTTCCTGGCATTCTGCGTCCCATTTGAAACGGACATCTTTCTTCATTAGCTTAGAGAATGGCTGGCACCTACCCGATAGATTTGATATGAATCTTCGAATGAAAGCCAGTTGTCCTTGCAACGAGCGAAGCTGTCGAAGGTTCCTTGGTGGTGGCATCTCCGTGATCGCCTTAATTTTGTTGGGGTCGATCTCTATGCCTCGATGACGAACAACGTACCCCAAGAATTTGCCGGAGGAAACCCCAAAAGCACATTTGAGGATTCATCTTCAGATCAAACTTTCTGATTCTCTCAAATACTATTCTGAGATCTTTTAAGTGATCATCTCGGCCAAGGCTTTTAACAACAAGGTCATCTACATAACACTCAACCTTCTGATGTATCAAATCATCAAATATGTGAGTCATCGCCCGCTGGTAGGTGGCACCAGCGTTCTTAAGGCCAAAGGGCATGACTGTGTAGCAGAAAATGCCGATGGGTGTCCTGAACGATGTATGTTTTTCATCTTCGGGCGCCATTTTGATTTGATTGTATCCTGACGATCCATCCATAAATGAGAACATGTCGTAGTTGGACGTATTGTCCACTAGGAGTTCGGATACAGGAAGTGGAAAATCGTCTTTTGGGCACGCCTTGTTAAGGTCCCTAAAGTCAATACAGATACGAATTTGCCCGTTCTTCTTCTTCACTGGGACGATATTGGCAATCCAATCAGCGTATTTTTCTTCTCGGATGAAGCCTGCATCTATTAGCTTCTTTGTTTCAGCAATCACTTGTTCTTCAATCTCCAATCTCATTCTCCTTGGAGCTTGCTTGACGGGTGCTACATCCGGTTTGATTGCTAATCTGTGAACTGCTACGTCAGGGGATAAGCCGGGCATCTCAGCATATGTCCAGGCGAAGCAATCCCTGAATTCACATAGGAGTTCTTTTATTTCTTCTATCTGTTCTTCGGGTAGGAGAGAACTAATGAAGGTTGGGCGAGGATCCTCCTCAGTCCCCAAGTTGACTTCTTTTAGTTCATCCATAGTGGCTGCCTGTCCACCATCTTCAAGCTCTTCTGGTGCAGGCTCGGCTTCTACGGGCTGTTCATCATAATCATCAGCCTCGTATGTTTTTTCAGCATCACCATCGTCGGATTCAATTTCCATGCATGTGATTGCCCGGCAAGTTTCCTTCCGGAGGAATTTTCTTTTGATGAATCCAATACCTTTATATGCGTCTGTATCCTTCTGCCGTAACGGACGCGGACTCCTCCCATACCAGAGGCCCAAACTTGTACGAAGTTGTCGCTTGGTGGTAGGAATATTGACTTGCTTTTGTAGCATTCTCTGAATATTTTTGGTATTGAACCTAGGTAGTCTCGTAGGAAATAACTCTTCAGAATCGAGGATCATGCAATCCCAATCATGATTCTCCTCTTCGCGAACTCCCGTGGAGTATAACACATTCTTTGGCACAGTCCCATTTTTACGGGGAGGCAGATAGAGAGTGGCGAGTTCTTCAACTTTATGCACCTCGCGTGGAATAATTTCTTTGAAATGTTGTAAGGGAACACGCGTGACTACGAGCACACTATCTGAAATTGATAGACTGTCTATTCTTCTAGAGAACACATTCTGCACCGTGTTCATATAAATAGAGTCGTAGTCATAATCATCATTTGAAAATTCGACCTGCCTGCTCCATTCATCCGTTGACTGGCACACTTTCCGTGATTTAGCAGGAGTAACATCATCTTCATCTGTGTCACTTCCGAGATGAGGTACATGCTTCTTTTCCTTTGGAATGGTCGGCGCTTTGGGAAGAGTCGGCACTGCCTTCTTTCTCCCCACCTGCTTTTTTCTACCCTCCAGTTCAGGTCGCTTTATACTCTTCGAATTTGATGCTTTAGCTTCGAGGGAGCTCGAAGACTTTTGTTTCTTTGGCATGAAATACCGTGCATCTTCATAGATTGTTGCTTCATGGACTGTGAAGGGCTGAATATCACCAGAGATCCTGAATTCTTCTCCATCTTTGAGATATTTCATACACTGGTGTAGTGTTGACGGGACAATACCATATTCATGTAACCAGGGACGACCTAGTAGCGCTTTGAATGAAGTATCCGCATCAATCACATGGAATTTAGCTTCTGTATGGAGCTCTCCAAATACAAGAGGGAGCATAAATGATCCAAGAGTTTTCTGTCCTTTCTCGTTGAAACCATGCACCATCAGCTTATCTGGCCCTAGGTGTTCCACATCAAGGCAGAGGGATCTCAGTGCTTTCAAGCTTACCAGATTCACGGATGATCCAGGATCGATTAGGATTCGACTGATAATCAGCTTATCACTCTCTGCAGTAACATACAGAGGACGATTATGGTCTGCAGTTCCGAGCATCATGTCCTCTTCAGAGAAAGTAATGAATGGCTCATTTCGAGCTTGTAGAACTTCAATCAAACTACGTTCAGCAAAATACGCCTCGTATCTTTCGGGATCTTTGAGAGCCTGAATCAGAGTCTCCCGAAGGTCTTTAGACATCACCAAAGCGTCGTATATGCTGAGTTGTGCTGGGATCTTTCTTAGATGGGATAAGATATTATAATCTATCCCATTGACTGAAGTCTTCTTTTCCTTAGGATCTTCAGGGATAATGTCATCGTTGATAATTATCTCTTTCTCCTTGTCTTTATTGGAGACCCCTTTCTTCGGTGGAGGCGGTAGTACCTTGCCGCTTCTTAACTATACTTGAGCAATCTCCTCCGGTTCAGAGTCATTTAACGGAGCATTTTCTTCAGAATCAGCCATTGTTGCATCTAGGGACTCATCTGTTGATTCAGAATCACCACCCAGGTTTACATGTCCCATCCGAGACGCTATGCTAGGGTCTGATTCGTCTCCCTCTGGAAAATACAAATCCTCCTCTGAACTGTAATCCATTGACAAAACCATCATACAGGATTCAGAGGGTACTTCTGTGTATTCCTCTTTTGTCAAAGTACTCGGTGTCACCGAGATGACCCGACATATTTCTATTGGAAGAGAATTCTCATCATCTTCTCCGGCTTCGTCTATCTTAAGCTCCGACATGAAGTCAGCGAGCTTGATAGGTCGCCTCACAGTCTGGTAGTACTCATCCAAATTGTCAATAACCCTCTGAGTTACATTCTTTTTTTCTTTAGGCTTCTTCAGCTTGGTTTTCTTCTTTGATGATTTCTTCTTTTCAGTCTTTGAAGAACCAACTTGGTTGGAAAACTGTTTTGAAGTAGAAGGTCGTACCACCGGCAGTGCCTTCAAATCTATTATTGGCTCGATAGGAGACTTCCACTTTACACCTGAAACTCCTTCAAGCTGCTTCAACATTTTCACAGTCTTCTTAGAGACCGCAGTCTCCCACTGTTCTTCTTGACTTGGCTTCTTTTCATTTCTTCTTTCTTCAACCAGGGGTACGGAAGAGGACGTGACCACCCGAGTTGATTCCTTTTTAGGGTGAGACAATACATTGTCGGACAATGTGATCTCTCCCTTCTGATATTTTCTTTCAAGCCAATCCTTGAAGATATAGCAATCTTCAATAGGATGGCTCAGCACCCGATGATATGGGCAGTAATTTGGGTCACCAGTGTGCTTCGACTCTTCGGGTCTCTTGCATTCAGGCAGTTCTAGACCCGATTTCAACACTTGTCGAAATAATTTAGCGACACTCTCCCTCTTGAATGAATATTCTTTATTCATTTTATCTTTGAGTGATTGGAACGTTCTATCACCAGTTCCTATTGCTTGTCTCTGGCCTCCAGCTTGATAAGTCCGTGGCTTATCATTTCCCCCTAATATCAACTTTGGCTGGGGGTTGGGGTTGTAGGCTTGTTTGGGCTTTTCTTGATATTGCATTGGCTGCTTGCCCTTGTCTACATTATAAATCACCTGTTTTTCTCTATCAGCTCTTGAGAAGAATGTAGAGTCGGCATCACCCCTTCTAGCACCCGGGGCCTTGGCCTTCTTGGGCTTATCAGCATGATTTTCTAATTTGGACAAATTTAGTTTCTCAAATTTGGCCACTCTGTCGAGTAAGTCTTGAAATGTGTTGATTGTAGCCATGCACAGGAAGGGTTGCATCTTGTCATCAATGTTGCCCATTAACAAATGTACGGCATGCTCTTCTTCTAACTGCTGCTCACATTTCATGCTCAAATTTCGCCAGCGAGTGATATATTTAGTCACTGATTCTTCTCTTTTTCTCTTATCCAGAGCGAGGTCAGCGATCGTGATCTTCTCTGTTGCACTGGCGAATCTCTTCACAAACATATTTTCTAATTCTGCGAAGGTCTTCACAGAATCATTCGGTAGTTCAGCATACCATTCGAAAGCAGTTGCTGTCAAACTGCTGACGAATTGTCGGAAGAGTAGGGCGTCATTTCCTCCTGTATTCCCACAGGTGGCTTTAAACTGTGCCAGATGCTGTCTGGGGTTGTTATTACCATTGAAAGTGTTGAACTTTGGAACCGAATACCCTTTCGGGTATGGTACTTGGTCGTATTCAGCAGGATACGGACGACCTTTGCCTACTAGTTTCTCTGCCTGATCAACAGCTATGATAGCCTTGATCGTTTCTGTGATAATCCCTTCCAATTGTGCAGCGGTCACAGGTTCAGAAGTACTTGCAACATTTTGTGGAGTGGGCTGACGGATGACATTATGAGCATCGTGACCACCTTCACTCCCGAGACTTGAGGCATCTGAAAATTTGGAGGATCAGGAGGAGGATTGGGAATGGCACCAACAGCAACAGTTCTCTGCATCATCTGCATCTTTGCCCCCATCTGAGCCATCATCTCAGTCATTTTCTCATTTAACTGAGAGATTTCTCTATCTTTGGCTCTCATCTGTCGCTTCATATGTCTCTGCATATCTGCAAGCGTGACATTCTCATCAGCGAAGGGATTCTCCTCGGCTTCTT
The DNA here is from genome assembly GCA_016618105.1 of Dendrobium huoshanense. Lineage (NCBI taxonomy): Eukaryota > Viridiplantae > Streptophyta > Magnoliopsida > Asparagales > Orchidaceae > Dendrobium > Dendrobium huoshanense. The sequence goes on from CM028358.1 coordinate 34,952,965, forward strand.
CTCCTTCTTCTTCTGCTTGGGAGTGACCACCTCTGCCAGTGGTGGACCCAGCTTCACGACGACGGTGATAAACTCGCCTAATCGGCGGTTGTTGATCGTCTTCATCTTCACCCTCATCATAATAGGTATCCTCATTAACATTAGTGTGTCTCACCATATAGACAATTTCCATGTCCAGAGTATTATTGATTTCTTTGATTTCTTCTTCTAGATTTTCCTCTAGAAATTCATCAATATTTTCTTCCCCTTCGAGGTATTCTTGTATGTTTTCGTCCTCTTCAAGGAATTTCTCTTCTTCAATGTTTTCTACCCCTTCCGTATTTTCTTCTTTTTCTAGTATTCGGATCTCTGAGCGGCGCCGCCACTGGATTTCCGGTTCTTGGTTAGGTATGGGGACTTCTTCAACCAGTGGACTGCGGTCGAAGTTAGTCTCTTTCTTTGGAGGGGATGGAGGGCGACGGGATCCCCTGGAGGATTCTCCAAGGTGTCTACCGTTTGGAGGAGTGTCATTATGGGTCCTTTTAGGGGCCCATTTCTGACGTTGTTTGTAGACTTGGGCGGATCTCCGGGAAGCCTTACCAGATGTCACGTCCAGATCAATTCCTCTTTCTTTTCTTTCTTTCTCATTTCTTCGAGGCTTTGGCCTCCAGACTTGTTTTCCTTTCCACTGGGACCTTTCAGTAGTGGATCCCTGAACATATGGTTCAAGTGTCACACCCTGATGTTCACCGCGTGGGATATATCTTCTTTCTCTTCTTTCCGCCACAGCAGATAGGCGTTCCCTTGGCGGAGTTCTCCTAGCCTTGATCATCAAAGGCTGTTGGAACTTCTTCTTTTTCAGACCTCTCTCCTTTACAGTCTTCAGGACCCGATAGACCCGGGCTGAGAGAGTTTCAGGTTCCTTTCTCTTTTGAGGAGCTGGGACCTCTTGTCGTTGCTCCCAGAAAGACTTCTTCAGCTCACCAGTGGAGCTATTCCTTTTCACCCATTAAAAAATTAGAAAACTTGTTCTGGGTAGGAACATTGGCTTCAGGCACTTGGGCCGACAGATTGGAAGGGTGAACAGGGAGTTGTTGTTGCTGAGCTCGAAGTTCAGCATTCATCTTCCTCCTTTGTCTTCTTGTAGGCCTACCTCCGGATGGGGAGGCTTCAGCATTATACTCTCCAGGCGCAGATAACCTGGTTGACAGAGTGGTGGTGTTTGAAGTCACCACGGAGATTCTTCCGCCAGCCACAATCCTCTTGGTTGATGGGATTTCAGGCTGTGACAGCCTCTCAAACACAGAAATCCTCCCACGAGGAGTTTCAACAGTAGGTCGTTGTACTGACAGATGTACACGACGGACAGGAGCATTATCAGCATTGAGTCTTATGATAGACTTTTCAATATTCCTACCATTCGCAGGAATGGCGACACTCCTTGCAGCAATCGCCGGGAAGTCAACGCTACCAAACTGGATGGTAGCTCCGGCATTTCCGGTCTCAATAATAGCATTCGCCAGCTGAATCCTGGCTCATTGTCCCAGTTGGACAGTCATCGGCGTGTTCTGTAGATCCATCTGCATAAATGAAAGGCAAGGGTTAGTAATCAGATTCTGATACATCACCCCGCACTTTCAAAATGCAGAGACTTACACAGAACACAAAAATAAGAGAAAATAACATTAGCAAGCAATTAAAATAATATAAATTTAAAAACTGCCAAATGCATATAAATTCGTTGAATGATCATTTTAGAAAATTCAGGGTTTTGAATCATTAAACGATCATTTTGAAAGACTCAAAATCTTGAGTACGATTTGAAATAATTGCTACTATAGCACTGAGACGACTAGCCAAAGATGGAAAGAGAAACCAATCCCCAGCGGAGTCGCCAGAAATCTGTGGGCTCCGAAAATTCGGCCCCGGCCTCCGCCCGCTTTTCTTATTCGGCGAGGGAGTTTTAACGAACTAAGTTCCGGGGTAAATTTTGGAAGGCAGATGGGTTTGTAAATAAGACACTACCCAGAGATTTCGCCCTCATTTTGTGAGGACTTTATGATCTGAGTTCTGGTTTCCTATAGGCGCAAGCCCCTATAGTTAATTACCTCTCCCGATCACGAGAGAGAACTTTCGATTAAGGCTAGTCGTCGATCAGATACGTAGTAGATACATGTTATCTGGCATATAGTAGCAGCAGCATAGGTTTGTGTATTGAAAATTGGGTTTTGATTTGGGAATTTGGAAAATGCTTAGAAAAGTTTGATATTTAAAATAGAAATTTCACCATCGTGCACTTAAAGCGGATGGTGGGGGAATGGATGATAGACCCGATCAAGATCCCATGGTTCCGTCGTCCCGGGCCATCGTGGTCCCTGGTCTACTTAGTCAGAAGAGGTAGTCGACCCAACCTGACAGAAGGATCCTTGTCGGCAGCCATGGGTTGCTTCGTCCAAGGGGACCTTGTAGACCGGGGTTGAATGTTTGTCTAAGTGGACAAATTTGAATCTACCTTAGCTAACAGAGGGCTTTGTGCCCTATCGATCATATCCTATTGATTCATATCTCAAGGATTTAACGCCATTAAGGAGCGTATCGGCTCTGGCCATAACCGCTATCTGTGGTGCCATTTGGCGGCAAAACCACTCGGTTCAGAGGGCCCCGGGTCATAACCGTTTACCTGCAGTGCCATTTGGCGGCGAAACTGCCGGTTAGAGGACACGTACCACGTCCTTACTGGCAAGAGATTGTTTGAGAATGGATCCTAGTGATATTTTCGACTAGGCATTTCGCTCTTTGTGAGCTAGAGTTTATTTTAATTTGTCCACCTCGAAAAACTGTTGCGGAGGGCGGATGGATTTTGCTTTAACTGCGTTAATGGATTTATTTCAATTTTAAATATTTTTGGAATTTTTGGAGTTTTTGTGGAGTTTTTTGGATTTTTATGAGTATTTGGGTGGAGCTTTTTGGGTTTTAGATGGAGCATGAAAGACATTTGGATATTTGAGAGTCATTTGAAATGTTTGTGAACCCCTCCGGTTGAGATAAACATTCAACACGGCCATCATCGGGGTGTTTGGAGGTCGTTTCTCTTTAAGGCTTGAACCTTGTCGACCCTATCAACTTATCGATAGGGGATCGGGTTTCTCGTAGGCTTTGTGCCTTTTGTTTAGTGAATTATCTTGATTTTAGGCTTTGAAGGCCTAAAAAGAATATATTTAAACAAATACACCGTTCGATACAACCGTGTATTTTGTTAGGTAGTTCGAATCTTGTCGACTTCTATTGATCCGTATAGAAGGATCGGATTCGAACTTGAATTCACTTGTCAACCCGCGCAGCATCCATAGGCGTCACGTGTGTACCAATAACACGCTCGCCAGGGCCCATGCGGGTTGAGATTGTATTTACCCCTTATGTACCTATGTGTATACAAACTAAGGTGCACGTGCAGGGGTACTTTGAAATAATTATAGACGCCTTCTGTCTGCTTGTACGAATGTTGCAGATCCGGTGGCGTTGAGTTGTAGATCGTAGATGCATGTATTTGTTGAAGCCCTTTGGGCATTTACTTGTAGATTGTGTGTATGTAATAGGTTTTCTACGATAGTTCGTAAGAGATCGCCTTTCATTCATCACAAACACCCCACATCTATCACAATTATTTCAAATCATCGATTTGCATGATTGGGATGAACATCGTGAATCAATTATTGTCCTCTATTTGTAAGCTTCATTATTTATGAAATCATGAGGCATCTTCTATAACTTTCGTATTGCTTGTAAGCAATTTGTGTTTGTAGTCTCATTGTCCACTGCAAGTCATTGTTTATTTGTATGATATTTGAATAACTCAAATATTTTCTTAATTAGGACTTGCATCCAAATTAAAGTGATAATTCTTTATCATTCCATTGGAGATTTCTTGTATCAAGAGTATAGACAATCCCTTTTCCACTTCTTTCTTGCATTGGTTTGTACGGTACTACATTCTTTGAATATGAATTGTTGTTGTCTATGAAGCTCTAACATTATATCCAATGTGTACCTCTTGCATTTATTTGGGAATTGCTATCTCACCACTCATAACTTCACTTTAAGCATGATATCAAGCTCCTTCATACTTGGTTCCAACTCTACACTATTAAGAGTTTGATTTTATATGATTTGTTCGTTCAAGTTCAAACATCTTATGGCTCATTTGGATTCCTTGTGCTATGGTTCAACTTAAATTCTTATGGATCATTCAATTCATGATTCGTTATCAAAAACCCTTCTTGATATTACATGGTCCAAGTTCAAAGCATATGATCAAGTACTTGCATTCAAATGTCCAACTCAAGTTCTCATTCTTTTGGAGTTCAAAGTGCAAATTCAAGTTCTATGCCCAAGCTTCTTAGTGATCATGTTGAATTAAAGTTCTAGTTTAGTCTTTTAAACTCCTTTGGAAATTTGAGCCTCTTATATTTGATTGAATTCAAGTTCAAAACAAGCCTTCTGGATGTTCAAATAAAGTTCGCTGTAATTTGGCTTGTTCATGTTCTCCATATTCATTTAAAGTCCTTGCAAGTTCAGGATTAATTTTAGTTCAATTTTATTTCATTGTTCATTTAAGTCCAAGTTTTGGTTCAAGTCCGGTCCCACAAATCCACCATTGTTCTTTGAGTTCAATCAAGTCCAGGTACGATTTCACCCGAAATTTGGGCAGCCTCCCGGCGTCTCCCCCGTTTAGGGGAAAACTACGAGAAACTGGGCCTTTCCCACCACGCGCAATAAAGGCGTGTATGGTAGGTGTCCTTTAACGAGGACACCGCGGCCGTGATTTTTGTTCCTCCCACCACGCGCAATAAAGGCGTGTATGGGGTCTTTGACGGTACCTGTTTAAATGACACAATTTGCTTTCCCCCCGCTCGGGGGTACTTATGAGTGACCCCGCCTCGCCGTAGGTGCCGCACCGGGGTCCCTTCCCACCATGTGCAATAAAGACATGTATAGGCGGTTTTCCGGTCCTCCACGAACGTCGAAGTAGAGTTTAGGCGATTGCTTGCTTCGTCGTAATCATCAGACCGGCGTCCCATCCCACCACGCGCAATAAAGGCGTGTATAGGAGTTTTTCCGGTCTGCTACAAACAACGACGCGAGAAATCTGAGTTTAGAAGATCCATACCTTCGCGAGCTTTGACGGTGTGGCACGAGGATCGAGGGAGAGAGAGTGGAGGCAACTGTCCGCCTCGTCGTAGGCGTCGGACCGGGGTCCCATCCCACCACGCGCAATAAAGGCGTGTATAGGCGGTTTTCTGGTCCGTCGTACACGTCGAGGACGGAAGCCTGAGTTTAGGGGGTTATACCTTCGAGGCCGGTGGACCGGCGGTAGTCGGTGAAGGCTTGGAAACCGAGGCGGGTGAAGGTAAGAGGCATGCTTCCTCTTTTTTTTTTATAATAATAATTAATTGATAATTATAATTATACTTAAATAATTATATTTATTTAAAATTAATTAGAACTAATCAATATTAATTAATCTTAAATTAATTAATATTATATTAATTAATCTTAAATTAATTAATATTAATTAATTTAATTAATAATAAATAAGTAATAATTAATTAAGATAAATATAATTAACATTTAATTAAAGTTGCTCTTAATTACATATATATAATAAAATAAAATAAAATAAAAATAATCCCTCTCTCCCTCCCTTACTCTCTGTTTTCGGGATTTGGCCGCAGAAGATCACGAACGGGAGAAAGTTAACTTCACGCCCGCGAGCTCCTGTTCTGCTTCCGATCGGAGAGGGAGGAGCCGGAGAAGTCGAACAGCAACAAAGAAATCGGAGAAGCACACGAAATGGAGAAAGTTATTTCCACTGCCCGTGAGTTCCCGTCTTGCTTCCGATCGAAATGTTGAAACTTCCGATCCTAAAGGTAGGAAGCGGCGTCGGAGAGAGGGGAAGAAGCGCACGAAAGGTAGGAAGTCGTCTCCACAACCGGCGAGCTCCCTGTTCTAGCTTCCGATCGAAATGTCGTATCTTCCGGTCCGACTGGAAGGGAAAGTCGGCGAAGGAGCACAGTCGGGCAGCGGCGAGGGGGCCAAGGAGCGTCAAGCTCCTGTGTTTCGTCCGGCCAAGAAGTCGTGGCCTCCGACTCGACTGGAAGAGAACGTCGGGGGAGGAGCGGAGCCGATCAGCCTTCGAGCTCGCAGGAGAGACTGGGATCGGGTGAGAGAGCTCGGAGAAGCAGTCGTGTGAGATCGGAAGAGCAGAGGGAGTGTGTGAGGGATCGTGAGTGATCGGCTTCGTTTTATAGCCGCGAATGGGAGGCGATCGAAGCGAGATCGTGTGTGATACGACTGCGGCAGCGCCGTTTGCAGACTGGCGACGCGACACTGTACCAGATATCCGAATTTTGGGCAGGATTTACGCATGGCTTCTGGTATGGGCGGCAACAGGTAATGATTTTAATCTTTTTTTATCTCTTTTTTTTTGAGTTTAGGTCAACAAAAACAGGCAAGGACTAGCAAAACCCTAATTGCTTCAAGTCTAGCTACAGGGGAAAAAGTCTCCTCAAAATCAATTCCTTCAATCTGATTATACCCCTTAGCAACTAATCTAGTCTTATTTCTAATGACTACTCCTGAGTCATTCATTTTATTTTTGAATATTCACTTAGTTCCAACTATACTTTGATCCTTTGGCCTTGTAGTTAATTCCCAAACTTTATTTCTTACAAATTGATTTAACTCTTCTTGTATGGCCAAAATTCAAAATTCATCCGAAAGTGCTTGATCAATATTAGTGAGTTCTATTGTTAAAATGAAGGCTGAATGATTGACTTCTTTGTTTAATCCACGCCCAGTCCTTACACCTTCACTAGGTTCACCAATTATCAACTCCTTTTGGTGATTTTTAGAAATTCTCAAATCTCTAGGCAAAGGATTTTCTATCTCCAAATTTTCTTCCACATTTTCTTTCAAATTTTCTTCCAAATTTATTTTATCAATATTTTGGGAGTTATCCTCAATCTCATCTTCTACAATATTTGGCTCTTCCAAATTTTCAGATTCATCAAATACAATATGTGTGGTCTCCTCAATTACCAATTTTTTTTATTGAATACTCTATAAGATTTTCGAACACTTGAGTATCCAACAAAAATTCCTTTATTCGATTTTGGATCAAATTTTTCTAAGACAGATTTTCCATTGTTATGTATAAACACCTTGCAACCGAAAACATGTAAATGAGACAAATTAGGTGTTCTGCTTTTTAGCAATTCATAGGGTGTTTTATTTAAAAAAGATCTTACATTCACCCTATTCAGAACATAACATGTAGTGCTAACCGCCTCAGCTCAAAAATATTTTGGAAGAGAGTATTCTGCCAACATTGCTCGGGCGGCTTCTATTAATGTTATGTTTTTTTTTTCGACTACTCCATTCCACTGAGGGGTTCTAAGCGCAGAAAAATTGTGATCAATTCCTTTCTCCTTATAAAAATCCTCAAATCTTTTATTTTCAAATTCTCCTTCATGATCACTTTGTATAGCCATGATTTCACACCCAAGTTTTCTTTGAATCCAATTCGAAAAATTTCTAAATTTCTCAAATGATTCACTCTTATGAAATAGAAATCTAACCCATGTGAATCTAGAGTAATCATCCACAATCACAAAGCCGTATACCATCCCTCCTAGACTTACAGTTTCAACTGGTCCAAAAGATCCATATGCAAAATCTCCAATGGTTTACTAGTTCTAATATCCTTATGGACTGAAAGGAGGACTTCACTTGTTTTTCTAATTGACATGCATCTCATAAAGGTGGTCCTTAGTAAAGTCTAGTTTTGGTACACTAAGTTCTCTTGGGTAATCCTCATAAGATTTTTCATGGTAGAATGACAAAGTCTCCTATGCCAAAGCCATGACTCATCAGATACAGTTTTTAAACAAAAAGCAGTAGGAGTTTGAATGCAATTCAAGTCTAGCATATAAACATTATTAATCCTTTTACCATTCAAAACATCTTTACCATTTAGGCTTAATATGCAGCTAGTAGAAAACAATTTAACACAATATCTTTTATCACTAGCTGGCTTATACTTAACAGGTTATGCTTTAAGCCTTCTACCAATAACACATTTTCAATGTAAAATTTCTTTAGATTTCCAATTATACATATCCCAATCTTTCCTTATGGTGTTATCTCCAAGTGTAACCTTGCCTCTACTCCTGGCTTCTAGCGATATGAATTGTGCAGTATCTCCAGTCATATGCTTTAAGCATCCGCTGTCCAGGTACCATATGCTCTCACGAGGTCTTGTGTGAGAGCGACCCTGCAAAATTATTAAACATTAGACTTGGAAACCCAAACTAGTTTGGGTTCTCCTTTTGGTAATTTATAAAGAAATGCATGTATGATATGTCTAGTTTTATGCATCTTAGGTTTCCACACCAAATAAGTTTTCTTCTTCAAAGTACAAGTGTGAGCTATGGTCCAAACAATCCACAATTGTTATATTTGACTTTTGGAAAAGGATTCATAAGTCAACTACTACTATTCATTTGTCTTTTTAGGGATTGCATAAATTTAGGATACAAAATAGGATTAGTGAAATCTTCAAGTTTAGGAGGTATCCTATTATCCTCGAGAGCTTTTATCGTTAATTTGTAAAATGAATTCATATCTTTCAAAATTCAATTTAAATAATTTTGATCTATAAATCTTGCTCTCCGATTCATCCTTAAAATTTTAAAATCTTTTTCAAGTTCAGCATATGATGATTTTAAATTTTCATGAATTTTATTCAAGTTATCAAACTCATCAAGTAATTTCATGTGGTTGTCATCAATTAAAGTATGATCTTTCCTAAGGATTTCATGATTCTTTTATAGTTCTTCAAATTCTAAACTTAGACTAGCATGTATTTTCTTCATTTTCTTATATGCATCATGCATGTGTTCAGAAACTTCAAAAAGTTCATCATAACTTAAGTCACATATCTCTTCTTGATCTGACTTATCAAGACTATCGGCCATTAAGAACAAATTAGTGACTTCCTCTTCCTTTTCTGTCTCTGACGAGTCCGAAGCTGAGTCTGCCTAAAAAGCTCTTTGGAATTTCTTCTTGTCATTCTTTACAAAAGGTTTCTCCTCTACTTTCTCCTTGTTAGTTGTGGCTTTGAGTTTTGGGCAACCTATCTTTATATGTCCAGGTTTCCTGCACTCATAGCAAATAACATCATTCGAAATTGTTGGCATCTCTTCTGCTTCCTCTTCAGAAACTTCTGAAATGTCTAGTCATTAATGCGATGTCGTCTTCATCCTCAGGTTGTGAGTGTTCACTCTCGGACTCCTCCACTTTCAGTGCTATGTTCTTCTCCCTTCGTGGTTCACATGCTTCAATCTTTCTTTGGCTAACTCCTTACTCATAAGTAATTAGCGAACCAAGAAGATTTTCAATAGAGTAAATGTTTAGATCTTTAGACTCTATAATTGCAATAATTTTAGCATCATAAGCAGTAGGCAAACAACGAAGAATCTTATTAACCATTTCAGTATTCATTAGTTCCCTACCTAATGCATGTAAAGAGGTGACTATTTGTGTGAATCTTGTGTACATATCAGAAATAGATTCATTAGGTTTCATGCGAAACAGTTTATAATCATGCAATAAGATATTAAGTCTAGATTGCTTAACCTCATTAATCCCTTCATATGTTATACAAAGTCTATCCCATATGTCTTTTCCACTGTTGCAAGTAGAAACCCGCATGTAATCTTCTAATTTAAGTGCACAAAAGAAACTGTTCAAGCATTTGGCATTTAGTTGTGCTAAGTCACGTTCTACTGCAGCATTTAGCCTTTGTCCTTTTATACTCTTTCTAGTGTTGGCAGAGAACCGTCCGTTCTTTCACACTCTCCCGGTGTAGGTAGAGAACCCTTCGTCCTTTCACACTCTCCTAGTGTGGGCAGAAAACCCTTCGTCCTTTCACACTCTCCTAGTGTGGGAAGAGAACCCTTCGGTTGTTCACACTCTCCAAGTGTCGGCATAGAACCAGATCTCCTTGATAGATCTTTTTCACAAGAAATCTAGAAGGAAGAGAGAAAAGAGTGAAGTAAACACAAATCAAAAGTAAAGATTCTTACCTTTGAACACCAAGTGAAGCCTTCACGCTCCAATAGTAAGAATCCTCATTCGAACACTCTCTCACACTCTCTCCTTGACTCTTCTTTCAACAGGCTCGAAGATCAATAGGCAAAAAGATTAAGTGACAGTCTAAATTGGACTATTTATATGAAAGACAAAAAAAAATCGTCTAAAAACTGTAAATTTTTAAGTCAACATGAAGTTGATCGTCCCGTACGATCATGGATCGTCATGGACGATTTTACTTAAATGTGTGAAAACGAACCAAATGTATATTGGTACAAACTGAAATCGTACCCGAGCATCGTCCCGTACGAACTAGGTTTGTCCGGTACTAACAATTATACTATAGGTTGGTTCCCAAAAATTGTAGGACGTCGCCAAAATTTGAAGAGTCGGTTCACTTCGTCCTGGGACAAATATGAGTTCGTACGGACGAAATTTTTACAGAGAACAATTCGTTCTAGGACGAATTTGCGTTCATCTGGACGAAAATTTTCCAGAGAGCATTTCGTCCTGGCACGAATATGAATTTCGTCTGAACGAAAATTTTCCAGAGGACATTTCGTCCTGGGACGAATTTGAGTTCGTCTGGACGAAAATTTTCCAGAGTGCATTTCGTCCTGGCATGAATATAAATTTCGTCTGAACGAAAATTTTTCAAAGGACATTTTATCCTGAGACGATTAAACATTCGTCTTGGACGATCATGACTTAGAAAAATTTTCTTCAACTCCTGTTCGTTCCATTGCTCTTTAGAGGAGATAACTGACTTGATCGTCCCGTACAAACTATGTTCGTCCCGTACGATCAGTATAAATTTTTAAAAATCTCCTTAAGTGTGTGTGTGTTTATTCACTCAATTACAATCACTCCCTCTCAAACTTAATTCAAAGAAAAGTACAAGCTTCAATTCGCAAAATCTCTCATGCTAAATTTGATTTGAAGTCTTCAGTAGTCTGGAGTTTGATTTTCCTGAAATGTTAGTTCACACAAGAGCAAAAACAAATCTTCCAAAAGTGTTAGGAGATATCAATAAATAAAACAATAATATTTGGAATCATCATAATTATACAAGTTGCAAGAATGTAAAACATAAAAATAGCAACTCTCTTAACAGTGGCTACGACAAAGGTGGTGGGCAATAGGTCGAGTTTATTGACAGGAAGTTACTGCGGCTTGGGGGTGCATGAATACTTGATTTGTTAAGGACTTTAGTTTAGAGTTTAGACAATATATATAAATCGGTTGAGGCGTATGCCTCACGCTAGTAAGGAGAGCCACATGGACGAATTTAGGGGTGGGCCTAAGGGGGAACGTGCCCCCCTATAATTTTTTGTTGTATATGAAGCTCCTTGGTTGTCACTATACCTGTTAACGGCGAATGGCGCACCATGGCGCAAAGGTCTCTTTGGAACTATGGCGCATAGCGCACGGCGCGACGCGCGCTATTTTGAACATGGCGCAAACTATATAAAAATTATAAAATAATAAGCATGAATATGAAATATTATTAAAAATAAAAGACAATCTATCATAAGAATAAAAGACAACCATAACATATATAAGTTCGATTAAGTAACATCCAAATATCTCATAATTCAAATATTACAATCTTTTCTTAAAAGATTAAATAAGAATTTAATCTACTCTTCTTGAGAATCATCATCATCAGCAAATGTTAAAAAAGCTTCATTATCTTAATCAACATTGTCTCATACTTCATAATTCTCTTCATCACCCTCATCATCATTCTCAATAGCAACATCATGCCTAATTGAAGATTTTTTCTCTTTCCCTTTAGATCTTTCTCGAATATTATAGCTTTTATCATAAACACCAGTAGCTTTAGCAACACTTGTCCAAGTTAAATCTTCCTCTCCAGCAATAAAATCATTTTCTTCATCATACTCATCATCTAATTTTCCTGTTAGCCATTCATTTGCATCATCTATCTCAATCAAAGAAATAAGATCAATGACATCACGATGATTGAATCTCCGAATCAGTACTCTATTATATTTCACATAAACTAAATCTTTTAAGCGACTATGATCCAATTTGCTTCTTCGTTTGCTATGAAACTACAATTAAAATATTATTACATTACTATATTATGAACATATATAAAAAATCAAAACATACATTTTAAAATACTAACATGTTCAAAAATACTCCAATTGCATTCGCATCCAGATGAACTACATGTTAGACTTAGGACTTTGATAGCAAAGCTTTATAAATTGGGAGCTCCTTGTCCATATGCCAACCACTAATCAGCTGGAAGAAATGATTTTTTTTTTCAATATTATATAACAAATCAGTCTTAATTTTTTTTGTAAATAATGATACATGGAGATCGGGTAGTTCTTTGTCTTACAGCTGGAGGAATACCAAAAAGTCCTTCACCCATAATGTATAAACTTAATTCATTACTGATTTTATCTTCTTCAGCTACATCTTGAGATAATCTTTCAATACATTGGTAAAGACCATCAGCTATTTTCTTATCCTTGGCAATATCAGGGTTATTGAAGAAATATTCAGGATTTAAAAAATGTCCCGCTGCATGTAGAGGCCGATGTAATTGCACTTTCCATTTTCTATCAATCATTTTAAAAATTTGATCATACTTATCACTGTTATTGAAGCTTGCAGCAATTGACTCTTTTGCTCTATCAATTGCTTCATATATGTAAGCCATTGAGGGCTTCTTCTCTCCATCAACCAATCTAAGAACCTCTAATAAAGGACCAGCTATTTTTAAGGAATACACTATAGTGTTCCAAAATGATTGCTGTAAGAATATATGTTGAGATAGTTTTGCTTTAGCCTCTTTCGCATAAGGACCCAAGATAAATTCCTCACAAGTAAACATTTTCTTCAAGTTCAGTTGTTGTTTATGGAAACGTTGTAAAGTTAAGAAAGCTGTTGCAAAGCGAGTTTTTGCGGGTTTGACCAGTGCTCTTTGATTTGTGCACCTTCTCATTAACTCAAGTAAGCGAGGCCTAGAATATATAAAATTGTGTACTGCCACTGTTTTTTCAAAGCATCGCCTTAACTTTTAAATTTTGAAAATGTCCTCCATTATTAAATCCAAATAGTGAGCAGCACAAGGAGTCCAATAAATGTGAGAATATTTGTCCATCAATAATTTTCCTGTTATGTTATTATAATTTAAGTTAAGATATATACAAATTCTTCATGAAATAACATAACTTTAGAATAAAAGTTGTGAAAAACCTGCAAGAACATTTTCGGATGCATTATCAGCGACCACTTGAATCACATTATGTGGTCCAATAGCCTCGATGTACTTGCAAAAAAGTTCAAACATTTTCATAGCATTCTTGGAGAAAGAACTAGCATCAATTGATTCTATGAATGCACTACCTCTTGAATAATTAACAAGAAAATTGATTAAGCGTTTCCCATTCCTCGACGTCCATCCATCTGCCATTAGAGAACAACCATATCGTACACAATCTTCTTGATGGCGTCGCAAAAGCTCATGTGTATGTCCAACCTCTTTCTTCAAACAAGTAATTCATACCTCATGATAACTAGGAGGTTTCATACCAGGTCCAAACTACCCAAGTGCCTCCACCATAGCAGGGAAACTATCATAATTGACAGCATTAAATGGAATTCCAGCATCGTACATCCATCTACTGAACACTTGAACAGCTCTTCCCCTCATTTCTTTTTTAGCTGCATCTATTTCTTTGTTAAACTGACATTTTCTATGCTTTACTACATCTTCAGAATTTGGTGTAAGGAAAGTATCTAATGGACCTTTAGGTCGTGATGTTTTGAAGATAGATGAAAATGATGATCCTTGACTAGATGTGTTAGATTTATTTGTCCGCAATATTTTGGACGGTTTAGCAACCAAAATATCATCTGTCATCACATCAAAGTCTTCTCCTTCTTCTTCAGTAAGGTTGACATTTGATATGTCATTAAACTGTTCATTTAAATCTTTTTTTTTAACATAGATTCCTTAATTGTTGCAACTCGGGCTTCCGTGTTTATGATTTTTGATGATAACAAATAATATTTATTAATCTTTTATTTCTCCTGGTATTTGCAGTGCATATTTCTTTCTATGTTGACTAATATTTCAGGTATATCATGCACCGTTTTTTGAAGATTCAAGGCTCAAGATTGCATAGAATTGGTCGTATTAAATGAGTATGTAATTTTTTTTTATTGAGAGTCTTGTAATGATGTATATTAGTTTGTTGATCATGCACACACACAGAGGGAGCAAAAAATGATTATAAATATTTTAACTTTTCTGTTCATCGTACTGTACGAATTTATTTCGTACTGTACGATCTGGTGTAACATAAATAAATTAAAATATTTTATTTTTCCTGGAAAGATTATTTTTGAGTATAACTATCGTATTGTACGATCACCACATCGTACTGTACGATCTATTATATTTAGAAAGCCTGCCATCCATTAAATTAGGCAAGAATTTGAATTTTAAAGTTGTTCTGCTCGTACTGTACGATGTTTAAAATATTGCCTAATTTAATCCGATGATTATTCAATAAAAACGGCTTAATTTTGATGTATTGATCGTACTGTACGAATTGGATTGTACTGGACAATCAACAGAGACAATTTTGGCGAATTGCCCGTTTATTGAACTGTTCGTACAGTACTAACTGGACATCGTACAGTACTAACAGGTCAATTTCTGCACATCGTACTGGATAATCTTGCGATCGTACGGTACGATATTTGACGCCTGAATTGAGTTCTTTTAGGGTTTTTTGAGCCCTCTATTTAAGCACTCTCATAAGACTTTATAAGAGTCTTTTGGCAGCCATTGTGGCTTCGTTTTTCTAGAGAAAACTTGAAGAGAGAACTTGAAAGGGAGAGAGGAAAGGGTGGAGTTTGAGAGAGGGAGAAGAACCTTGGAGGGGGTTTCATGGGAGTGTGTAGGAGATTTCACACGGTTGCTCTGGCGAGCTTGCACCTCAGTACCTTCGGATTCAAGGTTCGTCTTGAAGGAAGTTTTGGGAAGAAGAAGATCTCGTTGGTGTCAAAGGACCCGGCTCCTCCGCCGCACCGAGGAAGGTGGAAGTGATTGTGTAAGGGCTTCTCCGCCTAGCTGTGGGGGCTAAAGGAGAATAACTAAAGGTTTAGTGTAATACTCGCAGGGTGCCTCCGGGGAGTGGACGTAGGTCATGATTTGACCGAACCACTATAAATTGGTGTGTTCTTTCCTTTATTTTTCCTGCACTTTATTTTCGCATATATTTTTTATAGCGATTTATTGCGTGAATGAAATTGATTATCTATCTTTTTATTGTGAATGAAATTCGCTTTCGCATAAAGTCATAAAAAGATATTTCTTTTCATTAAAGAAGTTTTTAATCATCCAATTCACCCCCCCTCTTGGCACATCTAATAATTTCATTAATTTCAGACTTCACGTGCCCGGGACAGTTAGAGCAAGGCCTTGCATTCCTAAAACCCCCAACGAGGTGTTGTTTGTGGCGTGTAATTCCTTATTTTGTTATTTTACCACAAAAAATGCATGTCACACTGTTGTTGTCGGATTTATTTGTTAGTATAGCATATTTTCATGCTAGATCTTTTTTTAAAGATTGAATTGAATATGATATTTTATGATCATCTAAAAGCAAACAAATTTAGATAAAAGAAACATAATATTGTCCAAGAAACATAATATGGGGGCTGCTGGGGGTCCAAGGGGGCGCTGTCCCCTAGCGAGGTACCGAGTATGTACCGAGCGGTATCGAGCATTTACATAGCGATACCGAGCGGTATCATGCATGTACTTAGTGATACCGAGCATGTACCGAGTTGTACCGAGCGGTACAGAGCATGTAACTAGCGGTACCGAGCAAGTACCGATCGGTACCTAGCATTTATATAGCGGTACCAAGTGGTATCATGTATGTACTTAGCGATACCGAGCGTGTACTGAGCTGTACCGAGCGGTACAAATCATGTAACTAGCAGTATCGAGCATGTACCGATCGGTACCGAGCATTTACATAGCGGTACCGAGCGGTATCATGCATGTACTTAGCGATACTGAGCATGTACCTAGCGGTATCGAGCATGTATCTACTTGTACCGAGCTATACCGAGCAGTACAGAGCATGTAACTAGCGGTACTGAGCGGTATCTAGCATATACATAGCGGTACCGAGTATTTACTTAGTGGTACCGAGCATGTATCCAGCGGTACCGAGCATACTTGTTAAGTTGTAAATTCTTGTAAGAAATAGCCGTGCAAAGCAACAGAGCTGTGCGGAACAGACGGAGGTTGCAAATCGGAGTTAGCTGGTAAGATTTTTTATTGGAACAGACGAAGGAGGGGCCGGATCGGATTTGGCAGAAGCACTGCTTTGCGGGACGATTCGGCGGAAACAACGACTTCAACTTCGGGACAGATTCGGCGGAAGCAGCGAATGCAGCAAACAGAAAACAGAAAACCTTCGACTTCGGGATAGATTCAGCGACCTCGACTTAGGGGCCGCAGGATGTATTCGGCGGATGCAACAAACAAAAATTTTTCGTGAAATTAGGGCAATGAATAGTCGTTTATCTTAAAATATCGATATATTTTTAAATATAAAAATATTTGTAAGTATACCGAAATTTAAAAACAATTTGACGCGCTATTTTGCGCTGTGTGCAATGCGCCATGGCTCACATGTGGCGCAAATAGCGCGCGCTATTTTAAACACATGAGCCTCGCCATGAACATGGCGCCGTAGGTGCGCCGCGCTGCGCCGTGCTCCATGGCGCGCGCTATTTTGCGCCATTGATAGCTATGGTTGTCACCCTCTCGTCCCATCTCTTTTCTACCTATCCTTGGCTATATACAATTTTTTTTTTTGTATACGAAGCTCCTTAACTATCTCTCTTTCTTTTTATCTGCCTTTTTGTTTTTATAGCTGACAACCCCATCCACTAGCCCTCTCTCTCTCTCTCTCTCTCTCTCTCTCTCTCTCTCTCTCTCTCTCTCTCTCTCTCTCTCTCTCTCTCTCTCTCTCTCTCTCTCTCTCTCTCTCTCTCTCTCTCTCTCTCTCTCTCCGTGAGGGGTAAGACTACTTTTTTCTCTCCATCTTCACATTACTAGTTTTGTTTTAATTAAAAATTTCATCAATTTTTTTTAAATATTTTAAAAACTCCAAATTTTAGTTTATAAGAGATTTATGTAATTAAAGTCTACAAATTACATTAAAGAAGAATTATAATATTTAAATTTAAATCAACTAGCTTAAAATATGCTTATTATAAATTTTTATATATTTTTAATATTCTTTTATAATAATAAGATGCAGTTTTTTAATATATTTATTGCTCGTTGTAAAATATTTTTTAGTTATATTTTTATTTAAATCAGATATGAAAATATACAGTAGAAGAGTAGTTGAAATAGATTAATATGATACTATATAGTTTAAAAAAAATTGTTGAAATTAATTTAGATGAGTATGACAAAAAGTTTTTTTTAATTATCATAAAATTTATCTTCTTATAATTAAAAAAAATAATAAAAAAAGTAAAACCATAATGTTAATTTCAAGCTATAATGAAAAAGCTTGAGAGTATTTTTAAAGTAAAAAATTTGTGCCCCCGCAGATAAAAATTCCTGCCTCTGCCACTGCCGAGGCGCACCTCAAGGCGGGCTTCAACCAAGCTGAGGCATAAGCGTCATAAAAAAAGCTCGAGGCGTAAGCCTCGAGACGTTTTTCATTGGAATTGTGCTGAGTCGGGTCTCAAGGCGAGCCTCATATTGCGCAATTTTAAATAATAGCCTTATATATATATATCTACCATGTCTCATAAAAATATTAGCTTACATATTCTTACCATGGGACTTGATAACTTTACCTTTCGGGGACTAGTTACCAAATTGGGAATGATAGATCTGTGTCCTCCAGCTTGAAGGAGAGTGTTAAATCTCATCCGTCCCTTAGCAAATTGATCCCACGGCTAGGATGGGGATCCGTGGAAGGCTCACCTGGATCACGCCGATCTTTTTCCATAGTTAGGTGGCTGATTTAGGAAGGATTATATTAGGGCAATATTGCAGGATTATGTTATTGATTTATTTCTTTGTTAGAGATTTTGTATAAATTTAAAAATAGGGATATATTTGTGCAATGAAGTGAAGGTTTTTCCCTCTCAAATCTCTAAATTCAACAATTAGTATGAACTTTGGATTGACTTATATGCTCGGTTTTGGATATATTTATGTTTTTGCTATTAGTTATACATCTTCCTTTGCTCTTAAAATTCAAAGATGCAAAAGAATAGCCATTATCTAGTTCTCGCCTCCTGTTGTCTTCACTCGTCACTCTAATTTAGGTCACATATATTATTGAGCTTCAACTTTGTATCATGTATGAACTGCTAACAATTATCGAAGTTCTAGCCTAACTTCTTTAATGATACAAGCTTAGTGCACAAATTTCATCATCGAAGTTGACATGAACGTGGTTCAATTTACTTTTGATTTTATTAAATTCTTTGTTAAGCATCACCCTAGAAGCATTTTAGCTTCCCTATGATTGAAAATTTTTCTTATTACTTTATTTATTGCTAGGCTTCTCACACATCATGTATTTTATGATCTTCTTGTACAATATGTTGAAGACAACACTCATCTTCAATGTAGACTGGTAACTCTTTGGGAATTTTGATCTTCTTGAATTTTAATCAAAGAGAGGGATATAATTTTCTTTTGTACAAATAATCCTGAATCTATATCTTCTAATAACATCAGTCCTTGTAATCGCACTATTTCATTCTCACATTCTCATTTTTATAAACCATTGCTTACATTTTCCTCATAGACTCCAAAGCTAGCCCAACTCTGATACCAATTGTTAGGGAAAATCGCTTGCTTGAGACAAAGGACTATCAGAGAATAAAAAAGATAATATGCTAGAAGAATAAAAAATCACAAGAAACTTTGTAAGATTATGTGAGATCCACCAACATCCACAGCTATTTAGATAGATAACTAATCAACTATTTCAAAGACAATTATAAGATGTAATATATTTGCACTTTCCAAATATTCCTCTTTTATTTTATTAGATTTTTCCCTCTCACTCTTTATTTTTCCTTACCTCTCTTCTAATTGATAATATAACAACTCAAAAAGCTTAACCGACAAAAAACATCTCAAGAAAGAATAATATCAGCTATTATATGTATTTGTAATATAATTTAATATTATATTACATACCATAAACCTTTCTTTCTTCTGTTCTCTATAATTACATAGTACTAGAGCTTCTTTGCTTTCCTTTATTGTTTCAATTGCAAGCCATCATTGCAGACTATCGTCAGCTCTTTGAATGCCACAAGCCACCTCCTACTTTGGCTCTTCTCCTTGGAAGTAAAACCATGCAACAAACACAAACAAGAAAAATAAAATGTAGCGAAAAGAAAGAACACTAAGATTTAATGTGAAAAAACTCGGAACTGGAAAAAACTCACAGAGTCACACCACACCAAGAAGTCCCCAATGAAAATTGGGAGAAATTTGTACATACATCTTTCTCTCTCATTCTCTTCTTATCTCTCTTCACTCTTGCCCCATTCTCTACTAGAGCTAACAAAGAGATACATATAGAAACCCACCCAAGGGACACACCCTTCAAGAAAAATTAGAAAGAAAACTGCCCAACCCCTCTCGCAGAGCCAAGTTTGGAGCTCTGCGGAGTTCCACTATGTCTCCAATATGTTTATAGCGTTGTAGTGCTGGGGTGTAGAGCGCCATAGCGCTTCTCTCTCTGTATACCTCCAACCAGAAAATGCACCGCTGCAGCGTTGTATGGGAAAAAAATTTTCGGGCGCAAAGCACCTAGACCCAAGCAGGGGGATCCCCTGCAACCCCCCGACAAGCTCAACCGATGGAATTGAAGTCCAAGGAAACAATATAGCCTGATTGATTGACACACTCATATTCCACATAAAACTAACATTAACAACTCAAAAAACTGATTACTAGGACTCAACCTTCAGCTACTCTTCTTTGTTGGCCACCTAGAGCTCAACGCCCTTCCGGTCAACCTTAATTTGATAAATTTTCTTCCTATTTTTTATTATGATGAGGTAGAGAATTAAAAAAAAAACCTTTAAACATATTTAATAGATAAATCAAGTTACCTATGAATTCTATTGAAATCAAACACCTAATAATTTCATGTTAAATAAATTTACATCCTCTTGAATTCTTTCAAACCAAGGATACCCTAAATGTTATTTTGGAATAATTAATTAATCATGCAGCAATACACGTTTATGATTACGGGGTCGTTGCTCTTCAGCTTCCTTAGAAGTAAGATGAAACTTTCAGAAAGTGAGAATCTGAATTCATTGTGAAATAAAAAAAAATCATTGATTTTACTCTTTTATAGTTCTCCACTTGCATCAACTCATCCTTCATTAAAAACACTTTGCATTGTTGAGCACACATTGATCGTCTACTTGTTTCTGACAGATTAAAATATATACTCAGCTTACATTTCTTTCAAATCCCTCTTTTAGGCTGACGAGAGAGCTGTTCTGAAGCATTTTACCTGGCCTGAGAAGAAAGCTGATGCACTGAGAGAAGCTGCTGTAGAGTACCGGGAAATTAAGCAGTTACATGCCGAAGTTTCTTCCTTTATCGACGATGCTTCTCTGCCCTGTGAGATCATCTTGAGAAAAATATCGAACTTAGTGGAAAGGTATGTATCTAACACAGCGTCCGTTTCTCGCTACTGGCTGTTTGGGTACAAGTTGAATCTAATAAATCATTTAAATTTAAATTTATTAAATACTGAGAGGACTAAAACCTGAAACTGCTTGGCAATGGCTTGATAACTATTAAAACTTGTCATACCCTCCTCATGCATTGCTTTGGCTATTTGTTGCATTTAAGATTTGTGAGAGGAACAAATCCTTAATTCCATTAAATCCTATTAATGGTGAGATTTAATAATTCTGGATTTTGTCAACGAGGTTGAAATGTGATTTATCAAAATAGTAGGGTTTAAAATCCGTAAGAACTATTTGATGTGATTCAATTAAGGCTTTATTTCGGGCAGCTTTCTTTCTACTTTCTAAAGCAGCTTTCTAGTACAAAAAAATTTAATTGTGTACTAAAAAATTGCTTTAAGAAGCAAAAAGAAAGCCATCCCAAATGAATCTTAAGGCTTGGTTTGGGACAACTTTCTTATTATTTTTTAAAGCCCTCTCTAATACAAAAGTAACTAATTCAGAAAATTTTTATGCTAAAAAGCTACATTAGCGAGCAGTAAGAAAGCCGTTCGAAACGAAGCCTAAATCTTGATAATATCCTGCCTTGCTGAATAACGTTTATCAACATTTTGAAAAAATTATTGATATATGAATATTTCTGTAAGGTCTGAACGGAATGTTCAGAGGCTGATCAAGTTAAGAGGCTCTGCCATGGTCGCTTACCAAGACTGCAGAATTCCAACAGACTGGATGCTTGATTCAGGAATTATTAGCATGGTAATATTCATTTGTTATGTTTTTGTTTCTATACCTTTTTAGGTACTGTAAGTATTTTGTGTGGATATCAATATTAATCTGTTTATAATTTGAATTCAAAGCAGATAAAGCTGGCTTCTGCGAGGCTAGCCAAAATTTACTTAAAGAGAGTGTTGACAGAGCTGGAGTTCACCTGGCAAATAGAGAGGAGGTCGGCTCAGGAGTCTCTCCTTTCTCAGGGTGTGCGATTTGCTTATCGGGTTTACCAGGCAAGTTCTTAATCTCAACCTCACAAAACCTATTAAGAAAAGTTTATTTCTTTTTCAATCTATTTTATTTTCTTCATACTTTTATCTTTAACACTCTAATCCAATCAAGAAAACTTTATTTCTTTTTCATTCTATTTTATTTTTTTCATACTTTTAATTAAAGTGTTCAAAAAGCAAATGAAGTTCAGTTATTTTCATGTCCTTGGTCAAATATATAGGGGGCAACGGTCACAACAACAACAACAACAACAACAACAACAACAAGCCTTTATCCCACTACGTGGGGTCGGCTACATGAATCCTTTTTCTCCATTGTGTCCTATTAAAAGTCAAATTCTCGTTTAAATCTAATAAAGAAAGGTCATTCCTAATATTTTTTAACCAAGTCTTTTTAGGTCTACCCCTACCTTTCTTAACATAAGTCAAATCTAATACCTCTACTCTCCTAACCGGGTCATCGGAAGGCCGCCGTTTTATGTGACCAAACCATCTAAGGCGACTCTCTCTAATCTTATCTTCTACTGGAGCTACTCCAACATTTTCACGTATATGCTCATTTCGTATCCTATCTCTAAGGGTAAAGCCACTCATCCACCTGAGCATCCTCATCTCTGCCACACTTAACATAATATTATGTTTCTCTTTTAATGGCCAACATTCGGCACCATAAAGCATTGCAGGCCTCACTACCATCTTATAGAATTTTCCCTTAAGTTTGAAGGGTACATTTCTATCAAATAACAAGCCCAATGCATTCCTCCACTTCAACCATCCAACTTGAATTCTGCTGATAATATCCCCATCTATTTCACCATCACTCTGAACAATAGATCCAAGATATCTAAAACGTTTACTCTTATTAATGGCTTGATCGCCCAAAGTCGCAATCCTCTCACTAGGTCTATTACTACTAAAATTACACTCCATATATTCCGTTTTAAATCTACTCAAGCGAAAACCTTTAGACTCTAAGGTTGACCTCCATAATTCAAGTTTACCTTCAACTCCCTCTCTAGTCTTATCAACAAGAAGAATATCATCAGCAAAAAGCATACACCAAGGTACATCCTCTTGCAAATGTCTAGTGAGAACATCCATGACTAAAGCAAAAAGATATGGGCTTAAGGCTGATCCTTGATGTAACCCAACCGAAATAGGAAAATACTTGGTCAATCCACCTTGTGTTTGAACACAAGTAATAGCTCATGCATACATATCTTTAATGAATTGAATATAAGCATTATTGACTCCTTTCTTTTCAAGAACTCTCCATAGCACTTCTCTTGGAACTTTATCATATGCTTTTTCTAAATCAATAAATGTCATATGTAGATCATCCTTATTTTCTCTATATTTCTCCATCAAACCTCTTAATAAATGTATGACTTCCATAGTCGACCTACCCGGCATAAATCCAAATTGATTTTGAGAAACATTAGTATCACGCCGCAACCTATGCTCCATAACTCGCTCCCAAAGTTTTAAAGTATGACACATTAACTTAATACCTCTATAATTCGCACAATCTTGTGCATCACCTTTATTCTTAAAAATAGGAATTAACACGCTCATTCATAGGGAGCAACGGTCACAGAATTTCAAAACCTTTTAGTTGTTAATTCAATTAATTTCAAGGATTAGTAAAGGATGGTTGAGATAATAACATACAAAAATCTTATTTTATATGCTAGAAGTTATTCATGCCAAATCAAATTTTGTTATGGTTGTACAGTTTTAATTTAAATTATATATGATCAATATATTTTGTAACATATTTAAGAGCATTCCATCCATTTCTTGTATTCTTGTCATTACTACTTTGAAATCTCATGAAATTTTGCTTATATTAAGGCATAATTTGGGACAGCTTTCTTACTGATTTTTAGTACAATTTTTTCTTTCTCAAAAAAATTTTTGCACTAAATTTTACTTTATAAAATAGTTTGAAAGTTGTCCCAAATGAAGCCTAAATTGCATTCACTAAGAAAACAATTGACTGAAGCCGAGCCTATATAAGTGTTGTTGACCTGTAACCTACAACCCAACCGACTCCACTAACCACTATCTACTCACGTAACTTTCTCCAACTGCAGTTTGCCCTTCTCAAAACTAGATGGAACTCCCTCCCTCTCATTCAAACTCACACAGGCAAAGCCAAAGCCCTCATTTTGCTCAATCCACACCGCCCTCTTGATCCCGTTTGTCTCACACACACAAGCAGGAAGAAGAAATCACACCTGATTCATATTCCGTCTCCGACGCCGACTTCCCTATCCCACCAGATCCGATGCCTCACATCCGATCCTGCCTCCAAGTAAACACGACAAGATCTGACCGCCTCGACCCGCCATAGGCTCCTTTGATCTGACATCTGCAAACCCAACACCACACTCTAACCACAAAACTAGCCGTCGATCTCCCTTCTGCACCATTTCTTTGCCGCCGGCCTGACTCCTGCCCTCCATGCCCGAGTCTGATGCCTTCTCCCTCCTCTCTGTTTATATAATAATAATAATAATAATAATAATAATAATAATAATAATAAATGAGAGAAAAAGGATTTTAAATAAGTGTCAAAGACTTGGGTTGTTGATCTTAGATCTGACTATGAAAGCACGGATTGAAGCCCCCACGTCATTGATCTTTGATTTGGGCGGGAAGATCTTTTAAATTGAAGGTCCCGCGTAGTTTTATCTTAAATCCTATCTGGATTATTGTTAATTTTTTGAAGACCTTGCACTGTTGTATCTTAGATCTAGGAGGGTAGAACCAAAGGCAAGTGCCTCCCTACCTCCCCTCATGGGATGGGGATGTCTGGAGGCTGCTGAAATTTAAAATGAACAAATTGGGACTAATAGAGTCATATGCTACATAACACACATGGATATGAAGAAATCAAGTTCAGATTCTATAGTCTTGCTATTATCTTTCAGCAACATTGTCCTATTTAACATTTCAGAGTTACTTTAAGGTGCTCAAGTCATCAGGAGCATTTATGATTATGGAATTGTTTTCTTTTGGTCTATGTTGTCCTGAGCTATTAGAGCTTGATGTTGATATGCTGTTGGAACTGTTAGACTTTTCAATATTTTTGCATGAGATTCAGGGAAATTTTATCTGACAATTAGTTCATAAAGTTCAATTAAAGATTGTTCCGAATTTTGCTGGGTTGGGTGGACGAGAACCGTAGGCATGTTAATAACATCAAAATAATATGATACTGACTTTTCTAACAACTACAGCTATCAATGGCCCATGATTAGAGAATTTGTAGAACTATAATTATCTTGAAAATGATGATTCTTGCAAAATATATTCTATGTGAGGACCAGAAATTATATCTGCTAAAGATGTTGAAATTAACAGCAAGGCTATTAATGTTCTCTTCCAAATATCTTACATTATAGAGGATATCAAGTATGAAATAGATGTTCAAATGACATGTATCTACATTGAATGATTGTGAGATTTTCTTAGTGAATGAACTTTAACAAACAAATTAGAAATAAAAAATTATTCAAGTAATGGTGGTTTATGTCTTTGGGTGCCACTATGCACACTATGTGCAAGTAATTAGTGCACTAGACTTCGAATCAGAGTGATTGATATAAAATGTATTGACATGATAATAGTTATGATAGCACAAAGGCTATACAAAATTATTGGACTATGAAAATAATAAAAGCATTAATGATCATGAGGAAGACAAAATCATTTGAAATGTCAAAATACATCTATTCTAAAGCAAAATTCATTGATAATGTATGCCACCAGATCAATAGCACTTGAACAAACAGACAGAAGACAATATCTCTATAATGTCTCCAGTCTATATGTCGAAAACAAATCCCATATGTGCTCTAATCTTCGTATCCAATATCTAATTCTAACAGTCATAGAATATTGTGCGAGTTAAATATTCAAGTTTCATTCTCCCCCTTAAGTTGACATAACTTGGATTAGAAAATGCCCCCTAAATTTTTACAAAATACAAATATTTTTTAAATGACGTTAACATAAAGCTCGATGATGACTGTGTCAATAGCAAATCTCAACCATAAGGATCCCAAACTTTTAAAAATGCCTCCCAAATTCCTATAATAATACAAGTGATTACAAAATCACCTCCTGTAACTGTTTGTCTTGGGTGATCAATCGAAGGGGTTAATTCTCAAAAGCCTATAAAAACTTCAAAATTTAATCATTAAAACTTAAAACTAAAGCCCATCTACCTCCCGCAACTGTTTATCTGGGGTGATAAATTTGAAATTAATCTCAGCTCACAAAAAGCTCACAAAGAGGAAATGACATATCAGGTGTATCATTATGATTCATCCTTAAATATTCTCTTGTTAGTAATTAAGGATGTGAAATGTGCCTTATGATCGGGTGATTTTGTCACAAAATGACACAATTATATTACGATCATGACCAAAGCCCATATATTTCCTAATGATGTTAACCCCTTGAGTAATGAATCATAGAGTATACTTGATAGAAATAAAACCCTCTGTTAGCTAAGGTGGATCATATATATCCCCTTAGAGACAAACATCACCCTAGATCTATTAAGTATCATTGGATGAAGCAACCCATGACTGTCTATAAGGTTCCTTCTATCAGGTTGGGTTGACCATTTCCTCTGACTAAGTAGACCAAGGACCATGACAGTCCGGGACGACGGAACAATGAGATATTGATCGGGCTCATTTTCATTCCCCCCATCACCTGTTTTATGTTTAAATTGATAAGTTTCAAATCATAAAATCAACTTTAAATCTCTAAAGTTTTTGTTATTATATGCTTGGAACTTAGTACCTATCCCATGACTAGTCTTAATCGAAAGTTTTCTCTTGTTTTCGAGAGGGGTAATTAATTTAGGGGCTTGCGCGTATAGGAAATCAGAACTCAAATTATAAAGTCCTCGTAAAATGAGGGAGAAATCTCTGGGTAGTGTTTTATCTAAAACTCAATATGTCTTCTAAAATTTTACTTTGGAACCTAAACTCGTTAAAACTCTCCTCGACTACATAAACAAATTACCCGAAAAGAGATGACACGGAGAGGCAAAATTTTCAAAGCCCACATATTTCTTATGATTTTTCAAGGGTCTATTTTTTCTTTTCATCTTTGGCTAGATACATGTAAACTATAATAACAACAAAGTTATTAAAACCTAATAAATACATTAAAATTAGGATTTTGAAATAATGCAATCATATAAAATTTACTATATATATTATTTCATATTATCTTGTTTCTGCACTTTGAAAGTGTGGGGTGATGTATCAGTTTCCAATTACTAACACTTACCTTTTATTTATGTATAATGGAACTATATAATACTCATTTTACCATCCAACTAGGATGTGGTTTCAGTATTTAATGGGCTAATGCTATCATTAAAATTGGAAACTCTGAAGCTACCATTCAATTTGGTGGACTGCAATTCTCTGTAGCTACTGCAAAGGCTGTCGCCTTTCCTATCTATGGCATAAATACTAAAGGGCTTGCCAGGTGACCTAAAGCTGCTGAAGTTTTTTCACGACGTGCTCATTCCATGCAACGACCACTAGTCACTAGAGCTAGTACTGCTAAAGCAGTTTAACAAAATAGAACCTCAGTCTTTGAAAGGCTTTCACACCGTAAAGTTTTAACTATGAAGAGAACTGATTTTAAACATGAAATGCGAACATCAATTAGAAGAGGAGCACCCTGTTCAACTGCTAATGGGAAACATCGATGATAAGATATTATCATTTTTATGCATGACATCCCTCAATATTGGATAGAGTAGTCAAGTTTGAAAAGTTGAATTTATCCAAGTTTGAAAATCATTTAGATAGGCTCTGAAGAAATAAAGATATTGACACTAGAAGAGATGAAATATATTCTGCATCATTTTTAAGAATTGATGAAGAAAAATAATATGCTTCTAAAGATAATAAATGAAAGTCGTATGTCAATCCTAAACCCTTGTATATATAAGTGTTGTGAGGAAACGACAAGTCTTAGACTTGCCACAGTGGAGGAGAACATGCAAAACCAGGAAACAGTGATCTAATTTCATCTCTTAAGGATAAGATGAATAAAGAATATTCTTTTAAAAGGAAAATTGTGGCCAAACTATTCAAGCAAGTGCTTAATGTTGGCCTTGAATTACCAGATTATAAAAGACCCAAAGAATATGCTTAGAGATAATCCAAATTATTCGTACTATCGAGTAATCAACCATCCAACTATTGAGGATTATTACATTTTTAAGGATTGGTTGGAAAGAAAGTATCAAAAGAGAGAATTTACATTATCAATCTGTCTTAGTTAACCCCAAGAAAGAATCAGCACGGGTGATCATATTCTATTTTTATGTCCTTGGCTAAAGAGAAAGTAGAAAAAGAACTAGTTCAAAATAAACAATGGGATATTATGATCTCCATGAAGAAAAAAAAAATTGAAACAACTTGACAGTGTTCTTAGGGTCAAGTGGAAAACCCCTGTTGAACTAGTGCTTGAATTGAAAGGAAAGTCAAATTCAGGTGCATCCACTTTCACGTCATTAGCTTGGAGACGTTCTAATCTTGCCAATGTATCCCGACACAAGAAACAATTCTTTAAGACAAAAAAAGTTTGATAATTCAAATAAGCCTAACAGGCTAAAGAAGAAAAGGATTGTACTTCAAAAGATCATCAATAATTTGGATGACTATCATCAACCATTGAGACGACTTATAATACTTGCAGATTTAATGTCAAAGCTTCAAATTTACTAATTAAAAGTGGAGGATGGTGAATAAGAAGATGAAGATTCACTTCCCGTGGAGACATGTCGAGTTATTTCGGTGATGTCAAATACCTTAGTAAAAGAAGAGCATACTAAAGAAGCAATATTTGAGTCTTGTGTAATGGTGTTGCAGACAGATAATAACTCAGAAGAAGATTTGTGCTTGACAAGTGATGATGAATCAAATCCAAAAATAACTTCATAAATGGAACGTAGAAGATTGAATGACAATTTTGAACATTAAGCAAAATTATCTAGAGCAATGAATGTTGATTCTGAAGAAATTTTTTTCAAATGATACTGAGTCGAATGAGGTGATTCAAGTAATATTAAGAAGCAATACAATATTGCCCCCTCCACGAAATAAGAAGTTGTCAAGTAAAGATAAGGAAAAAGATATAATCATCAATGATGGAATCATCTATAAGGGTTCTAAAAAGAAATATATTACAGAAGTGATAGAGTATAATATCATTTCCCATTTAAGAAAAATTCCAGCATAACTCAGCATCTATGAAGCTCTTCTAATATCTTAAGTTCTCCTGGAAACTTTATTACATGCTCTCAAAGATCCTTTAAGATATGAAACATATTTTGCAAAAAGATGTTTGAGCAAAGTTTTTCATGCCCGAAATGAACCAATTTCTACATTCGCTGACGAAGATCTCATGTTGGGAACTATGAAACATAATCACCCGCTATATGTCACAGTAGAAAGTGATGACATCATAATAAATCAAATTTTGATTGATACCGGCTCTTCAATAAATCTCATGAGATTACGCACATTAAGATCACTAATTTTAGATATCCAGTAACATGGTTTAGATAAACTTATGTTGCATGATTTTAATGAGAAGAGATTAAAATTGTAGGGTTGTTTTTTCTTCGCCTTAAGTTTAGAGAACTATATATAGAGGCCAAATTTCATATTGTTGATGGAGACATTTCATTTAAGGCACTCTTGGATAGACCTTGGCTCTATGAGAATGATCTTATTCTATCAACTATGTACTAATGCATGAAATATCTAAATGATAGAGAAGAGTTTCGAATTTATGGAGATATACAATCCTATGTAGTCCATGAAGTGAAAATCTATGACTATGCAAAATACTTCATTCCAAATGAAGCCAATAAAATCTTCGGAAGCTGAAGCATCAACCTCAAGGATTATAAAACAATCCAAAGAAGTTGAGAAAAAGTAGGCATGAAGAAAGAATGTGATACCAAATCTTCTTAAAAGGGTTAATATATTGCCTAAGCCAAATAAAGTTGTACCTCATTTGGGAAATGACACAGAAGAAGATGATATCTCTGAAACCTACAGACCTTTGGTTAAAGGAAAGCCAAAGGGTATATACTCAAACGGTTGTGAAGCTAATAATGCAACTAAAATTCAATGCATATATTCAAGTAGAATAAGTAATATGTAGATTTCAGAAGATACTTTTGTAGTTACATCCATTTCTCCACAACATTTTAGAGAAATCACATCTAATGAGGTTCATAATATTGAAGAGCTTAAAACATTTTGTGTACCTCCCCACATGGAAGTAATGGACCCGCAAACTTATTATATAAATTTGAAGAATATTAATAAGAGAATCTTGATTAGCTTGGCAAATTCACCGAAGATGGAGAGAATTCTTATAGAAATACCTAGATATTATCTTAAAAGAATTCAACAATGATACAAAAACTTAGAATTCACAAGATAGTTACTTGGCAACGAGCTATGGGCAGTGTCTTATCTAAATCTCAATCTACCTTATGAAAATTCATCCGGAACCTTAGCTCGTTAAAACTCTCCGCCTTTAACAAAAAAAAAGTTCTGGCGCAAAGAGGCCAGGGCATGAAATTTTGGGAGCCCACAAGTGTTTGTATACACAAATATTAAAGAAGGGTTTGATATTCCACCAAGTGCGAGTCTCAACCCGTTATATTAAATTATAATTTAAAGGCATATATATGTTTTAAGGGAACTTTACCTAAGGTCCTGTAGTTTGCCATAAATTTTCTTTGTCCATTAACTCAAATTTTTAATACAAACTTTTAATCTAATTACTAGTTCTTCAATATGATTACTAAAATTATGAATCTATATATTGTTGAGTTGAACATGATTATTAAACTAATGGTTCTTAGGCTTTCGTTTGGGGTAGCTTTCTAAAGTAATTTTTTAGTATAAAAATTTTTTGAAATATAATTTTTTGTACTAAAACATTATTTTAGAAAACGGTACGAATGCTGTACCAAACAAAGCCTAATTTCTTTTTTAACTTTTCAACTAAGGGTCCATTTATGGAGGCTGTTGCTGCTTGTAAAGATAGTTGTGAGAAAAAATATATTTTGAAAGTTGTTATGGGTATTATATATGTAAATTTTTATTAGGAGCCTGAATTAAATTAAATCAAGTTAAGGGAGCATAATTTAAACTAAATTTAAACAGAGAAAATTTTGTTAATCATTTTTATTTTTTGCGGAAAATGCAAAAAGGTTATTGGTTTTCAAAGAAACCCAAAAACTATTCTTGGTTTTCTTGGGGAAACAAAAACAATTTTGGGCTTTCTTAGATTTTTTTTTGAACATTTAGGACAAACTTACGCACACAATATATACGTTAGATTCGAATCCAAGACCTTTTAATTGATAACTAATAATCCCAAACAATAGACCAAAGAGGGAGTTGCGTGGCTTTCTTAGGTTATTATGAAGAAAACCTCAAATAAATTTAGATTTTCTAAAAACAAAACCTAAAATCATGAGGTTTTCTTTGAAAACCTTCTTTTTTTTTGCGTTTTTAACTAAAATGAAAATTTTTATTCTAAATATTAATGTTATAATTCTTTAAAGTAATGTTTTTAATTAAAAATAAAATTTCAAATTTTTATTAATTATTTATTAAAAGATATAATTTAATTTTATTAAAGTAATGTATTTAATTAAAGAGTGGTTATTCTATAAATCTTAATGTAATATAGAATAATTGCACTTTAATTATAATCATTCCTTTATTAAAATTTAAATTATATCTTTAAATAAATAATTGATAAAAATCTAAAACCTTTTCATAAAAAAACATTACTTTAGATAATTATAACATAATATTTATAATTTTTTTTAGTAAAAAGTGGAAAATGAATTTACGTTTTCTAACAAAAACTTAATTCATTTTGTGAAAAAAACCTAATTCTTTATAATACCCTAAGAAAATCTAAAGTACTTTCTTTGGTTTTCTCAAGAAACTCAGAATTATTTTGGTTTTCTTTGAAGACCAATAACCATTTTACGTTTACTGTAAAAAAGCAAAATGATTTGGTAAATTTGCTCATTTTAAAATTTAGTTTAAATTATGCTCCTTTTGTTTAATTCAGTTTGATTCATATTCCTAATTAAAATTTTGCATGTTATCTATATATATATATATATATATATATATATATATATATATATATATATATATATATATATATATATATATATATATATTTGTTTTTTATCACAAATTTATTAAAAACTACAGGATAATCACAGTTTGTTTTAATAAATTTTGCATGGATTAAATTCTTGTTAAATCAAGCTTAATGGGTATATACGTTTGTATGATAGCTTTTATACCCTTTTTTTTTTCTATCTTTAAAAATCTGTTTTTCGAAAAACATATTTAAAACTATGGTTATAAAATGAGCTTTTAAAAGCATAAATAGAAAATCATATCTTATTTCAAACGAAGTCTTAGATTTTGTTTGGGATTGCTTTCTTACTGTTTTCTAAAATATATTTTTTTTAGTACAAAATTTTTTAGTTCAAAAAATTTCTATATTAAAAAGCAGTTTTAGAAATTAAGCAACAAGAAAATTGTCCCAAATAAAGCCTTCGATTTCTCTACTTTTTGAAAAGTTGGGCAATTATTTTCTTATAACTATCACATTTTAGCATATTTGATTGTAAAATAATTATTCTCATCAGACATTTATTAAAAATATATGTGAAAATTGAAGTCAAACAAATATGTGACAGTTTAATAAAAAAAGCTATCATGAATGATAGGTATGTAATATGATGCCATGAATAAGCTTTGTAGCCACATGTTCTTACATCTATCTATACATGCAATCAATTCATAAAAATATAAGGTGCAATATTCCAGAGCTTGTGAAAGGACCATTAATTCTTTTAATGTGACAGTTTGTTGGAGGATTGGATTCTGAAACAATGCGAACCTTGGAGGAGTTGAGAAGCAGAGTTCAATGGAAGGAGTCGAGAGATTTGATGCAGAATCAAATGTTTGTCAATTAACTCAAATACATTTGAAGATCACAATGATTTCACTTACAGGGATTTATTTTTCTTAGGAAATTTGTAGGAATAAACTTATCTTCTTCTTAGTAGTTGCAAGGAAAACATTCCTCATTATCCACAAGAGACGTTTGAGGGGTCCAAATTCTGTCTTGTAGAAAGTAATGTTTCATGAGCTTTATAAGCATATTTTAGAATGTAATAATGAACGATGTGTTAACATGGCTTGGAAGAAATAGTTTATAAAAGTTTTCTATGTTATTGGACTCTTGTACCTTATAAACTGTTGGCTCAATAATTTGTAATGGAATATGAAGGTTTAATTCACATCAAAATACATGCAATATATATATATATATATATATATATATATATATATATATATATATATATATATATATATATATATATATATATATATATATATATAAGATAAGTTAATCTTAATAATATTTTTGATATAATTTAGACTTATGATGTTATATAAGTAAATATAAAAATTTAGCTTTTAGCCATACTTACACATTCATAAATGCATAATAAGTATATATTATTTAAATATATAAGAAATTTGACATTATATGGCGCCCCATGATAACATTAGTTGGAAAAATATGCTTGTAGTTTTATTTTTTAGAGAAATATGTTAAAAAAAATTTCATACTAAAATACATTTGTGTTGGACTGTAGACTATTATTTTAAGTCTGTCATGATAAAAAATAATTAGAAAATAATTCTAATAAGATTTGAACAAGCTTTGATTAAGATTGTGATGACTTTAAAGAAAACTTTTAAGTTATATTCTAAATTTGAAACATATTCGACAATATATTATGATTCCAAGATAGGTTCATACATGGTTCTAATAAGGTTTGTAGCATGTTCGATCATATTTCAACCGTGTTAAACACAATAAAATATAATCCAATACGTATATCACTTCATAATAAGAAGCATAACATCATTGCATAATATCTATTAAATCACAATGAGAAGTATATTAAATTGAAGTAGTAACAATGTAATTACATTGTTAAGGCGAAGCATAATCACAAGTATAACACAACAACAAAACCTTTGATATAATTTAATATAATCATAACATCAATAACGCTACACATCATATAAGAACGTACTGCATTTCAAAAGATTAATGTAAATTAATGTTATCAATAAATTTAGCGACCCCTTATAGTGGGATAAAGGCTTGATGTTGTTGTTGTTGAATAAAAACATCAATTACTACATCAACAGTATCTATAAATACAATAATAACTTACATAGACTGTACACAAATAGTGATTGTTTAGAAACAAAAAATTTAATCTCTTATGGATCTACATTGTTGTGAAATAAATCTACACAAAAAGTTTCTAAAAAAATATATGTTATTATGTATAACATACAATTTTTTATTGTTTTGATCATATGATGTATTATATTGCATATACTCCATAGTCAACGTTACATATAAGATATAAACAAATCATCAAATACTTAAGTTAAATTTTCTTAAATTATAAAATTGATTATCTTAGTGTAGCCTTGGAATCATATTTGTCATTACCTTACTCTGTGTTCAAGGAAATTTGGGAAAATAGTTCTACCTTTTATCAAATATTCTTGATTGTTGAAGCATTCTTAAGAAGCACTTGCAAAATGGATTCATCTTTCCCTATGAGGTTAGGAATATGATGCAAGAGGGGTCATAGTCATATAACTTCATTACCATATAGAAAATAAGATCTACATTTCAGAGTTACTTTAAGGTGCTCAAGTCATCAGGAGCATTTATGATTATGGAATTGTTTTCTTTTGGTCTATGTTGTCCTGAGCTATTAGAGCTTGATGTTGATATGCTGTTGGAACTGTTAGACTTTTCAATATTTTTGCATGAGATTCAGGGAAATTTTATCTGACAATTAGTTCATAAAGTTCAATTAAAGATTGTTCCGAATTTTGCTGGGTTGGGTGGACGAGAACCGTAGGCATGTTAATAACATCAAAATAATATGATACTGACTTTTCTAACAACTACAGCTATCAATGGCCCATGATTAGAGAATTTGTAGAACTATAATTATCTTGAAAATGATGATTCTTGCAAAATATATTCTATGTGAGGACCAGAAATTATATCTGCTAAAGATGTTGAAATTAACAGCAAGGCTATTAATGTTCTCTTCCAAATATCTTACATTATAGAGGATATCAAGTATGAAATAGATGTTCAAATGACATGTATCTACATTGAATGATTGTGAGATTTTCTTAGTGAATGAACTTTAACAAACAAATTAGAAATAAAAAATTATTCAAGTAATGGTGGTTTATGTCTTTGGGTGCCACTATGCACACTATGTGCAAGTAATTAGTGCACTAGACTTCGAATCAGAGTGATTGATATAAAATGTATTGACATGATAATAGTTATGATAGCACAAAGGCTATACAAAATTATTTGACTATGAAAATAATAAAAGCATTAATGATCATGAGGAAGACAAAATCATTTGAAATGTCAAAATACATCTATTCTAAAGCAAAATTCATTGATAATGTATGCCACCAGATCAATAGCACTTGAACAAACAGACAGAAGACAATATCTCTATAATGTCTCCAGTCTATATGTCGAAAACAAATCCCATATGTGCTCTAATCTTCGTATCCAATATCTAATTCTAACAGTCATAGAATATTGTGCGAGTTAAATATTCAAGTTTCATTCTCCCCCTTAAAAGGATTGAAGTTGACATAACTTGGATTAGAAAATGCCCCCTAAATTTTTACAAAATACAAATATTTTTTAAATGACGTTAACATAAAGCTCGATGATGACTGTGTCAATAGCAAATCTCAACCATAAGGATCCCAAACTTTTAAAAATGCCTCCCAAATTCCTATAATAATACAAGTGATTACAAAATCACCTCCTGTAACTGTTTGTCTTGGGTGATCAATCGAAGGGGTTAATTCTCAAAAGCCTATAAAAACTTCAAAATTTAATCATTAAAACTTAAAACTAAAGCCCATCTACCTCCCGCAACTGTTTATCTGGGGTGATAAATTTGAAATTAATCTCAGCTCACAAAAAGCTCACAAAGAGGAAATGACATATAGGGTGTATCATTATGATTCATCCTTAAATATTCTCTTGTTAGTAATTAAGGATGTGAAATGTGCCTTATGATCGGGTGATTTTGTCACAAAATGACACAATTATATTACGATCATGACCAAAGCCCATATATTTCCTAATGATGTTAACCCCTTGAGTAATGAATCATAGAGTATACTTGATAGAAATAAAACCCTCTGTTAGCTAAGGTGGATCATATATATCCCCTTAGAGACAAACATCACCCTAGATCTATTAAGTATCATTGGATGAAGCAACCCATGACTGTCTATAAGGTTCCTTCTATCAGGTTGGGTTGACCATTTCCTCTGACTAAGTAGACCAAGGACCATGACAGTCCGGGACGACGGAACAATGAGATATTGATCGGGCTCATTTTCATTCCCCCCATCACCTGTTTTATGTTTAAATTGATAAGTTTCAAATCATAAAATCAACTTTAAATCTCTAAAGTTTTTGTTATTATATGCTTGGAACTTAGTACCTATCCCATGACTAGTCTTAATCGAAAGTTTTCTCTTGTTTTCGAGAGGGGTAATTAATTTAGGGGCTTGCGCGTATAGGAAATCAGAACTCAAATTATAAAGTCCTCGTAAAATGAGGGAGAAATCTCTGGGTAGTGTTTTATCTAAAACTCAATATGTCTTCTAAAATTTTACTTTGGAACCTAAACTCGTTAAAACTCTCCTCGACTACATAAACAAATTACCCGAAAAGAGCTGACACGGAGAGGCAAAATTTTCAAAGCCCACATATTTCTTATGATTTTTCAAGGGTCTATTTTTTCTTTTCATCTTTGGCTAGATACATGTAAACTATAATAACAACAAAGTTATTAAAAACCTAATAAATACATTAAAATTAGGATTTTGAAATAATGCAATCATATAAAATTTACTATATATATTATTTCATATTATCTTGTTTCTGCACTTTGAAAGTGTGGGGTGATGTATCAGCTTCCAATTACTAACACTTACCTTTTATTTGTGTATAATGGAACTATATAATACTCATTTTACCATCCAACTAGGATGTGGTTTCAGTATTTAATGGGCTAATGCTATCATTAAAATTGGAAACTCTGAAGCTACCATTCAATTTGGTGGACTGCAATTCTCTGTAGCTACTGCAAAGGCTGTCGCCTTTCCTATCTATGGCATAAATACTAAAGGGCTTGCCAGGTGACCTAAAGCTGCTGAAGTTTTTTCACGACGTGCTCATTCCATGCAACGACCACTAGTCACTAGAGCTAGTACTGCTAAAGCAGTTTAACAAAATAGAACCTCAGTCTTTGAAAGGCTTTCACACCGTAAAGTTTTAACTATGAAGAGAACTGATGTTAAACATGAAATGCGAACATCAATTAGAAGAGGAGCACCCTGTTCAACTGCTAATGGGAAACATCGATGATAAGATATTATCATTTTTATGCATGACATCCCTCAATATTGGATAGAGTAGTCAAGTTTGAAAAGTTGAATTTATCCAAGTTTGAAAATCATTTAGATAGGCTCTGAAGAAATAAAGATATTGACACTAGAAGAGATGAAATATATTCTGCATCATTTTTAAGAATTGATGAAGAAAAATAATATGCTTCTAAAGATAATAAATGAAAGTCGTATGTCAATCCTAAACCCTTGTATATATAAGTGTTGTGAGGAAACGACAAGTCTTAGACTTGCCACAGTGGAGGAGAACATGCAAAACCAGGAAACAGTGATTTAATTTCATCTCTTAAGGATAAGATGAATAAAGAATATTCTTTTAAAAGGAAAATTGTGGCCAAACTATTCAAGCAAGTGCTTAATATTGGCCTTGAATTACCAGATTATAAAAGACCCAAAGAATATGCTTAGAGATAATCCAAATTATTCGTACTATCGAGTAATCAACCATCCAACTATTGAGGATTATTACATTTTTAAGGATTGGTTGGAAAGAAAGTATCAAAAGAGAGAATTTACATTATCAATCTGTCTTAGTTAACCCCAAGAAAGAATCAGCACGGGTGATCATATTCTATTTTTATGTCCTTGGCTAAAGAGAAAGTAGAAAAAGAACTAGTTCAAAATAAACAATGGGATGTTATGATCTCCATGAAGAAAAAAAAAATTGAAACAACTTGACAGTGTTCTTAGGGTCAAGTGGAAAACCCCTGTTGAACTAGTGCTTGAATTGAAAGGAAAGTCAAATTCAGGTGCATCCACTTTCACGTCATTAGCTTGGAGACGTTCTAATCTTGCCAATGTATCCCGACACAAGAAACAATTCTTTAAGACAAAAAAAGTTTGATAATTCAAATAAGCCTAACAGGCTAAAGAAGAAAAGGATTGTACTTCAAAAGATCATCAATAATTTGGATGACTATCATCAACCATTGAGACGACTTATAATACTTGCAGATTTAATGTCAAAGCTTCAAATTTACTAATTAAAAGTGGAGGATGGTGAATAAGAAGATGAAGATTCACTTTCCGTGGAGACATGTCGAGTTATTTCGGTGATGTCAAATACCTTAGTAAAAGAAGAGCATACTAAAGAAGCAATATTTGAGTCTTGTGTAATGGTGTTGCAGACAGATAATAACTCAGAAGAAGATTTGTGCTTGACAAGTGATGATGAATCAAATCCGAAAATAACTTCATAAATGGAACGTAGAAGATTGAATGACAATTTTGAACATTAAGCAAAATTATCTAGAGCAATGAATGTTGATTCTGAAGAAATTTTTTTCAAATGATACTGAGTCGAATGAGGTGATTCAAGTAATATTAAGAAGCAATACAATATTGCCCCCTCCACGAAATAAGAAGTTGTCAAGTAAAGATAAGGAAAAAGATATAATCATCAATGATGGAATCATCTATAAGGGTTCTAAAAAGAAATATATTACAGAAGTGATAGAGTATAATATCATTTCCCTTTTAAGAAAAATTCCAGCATAACTCAGCATCTATGAAGCTCTTCTAATATCTTAAGTTCTCCTGGAAACTTTATTACATGCTCTCAAAGATCCTTTAAGATATGAAACATATTTTGCAAAAAGATGTTTGAGCAAAGTTTTTCATGCCCGAAATGAACCAATTTCTACATTCGCTGACGAAGATCTCATGTTGGGAACTATGAAACATAATCACCCGCTATATGTCACAGTAGAAAGTGATGACATCATAATAAATCAAATTTTGATTGATACCGGCTCTTCAATAAATCTCATGAGATTACGCACATTAAGATCACTAATTTTAGATATCCAGTAACATGGTTTAGATAAACTTATGTTGCATGATTTTAATGAGAAGAGATTAAAAATTGTAGGGTTGTTTTTTCTTCGCCTTAGGTTTAGAGAACTATATATAGAGGCCAAATTTCATATTGTTGATGGAGACATTTCATTTAAGGCACTCTTGGATAGACCTTGGCTCTATGAGAATGATCTTATTCTATCAACTATGTACTAATGCATGAAATATCTAAATGATAGAGAAGAGTTTCGAATTTATGGAGATATACAATCCTATGTAGTCCATGAAGTGAAAATCTATGACTATGCAAAATACTTCATTCCAAATGAAGCCAATAAAATCTTCGGAAGCTGAAGCATCAACCTCAAGGATTATAAAACAATCCAAAGAAGTTGAGAAAAAGTAGGCATGAAGAAAGAATGTGATACCAAATCTTCTTAAAAGGGTTAATATATTGCCTAAGCCAAATAAAGTTGTACCTCATTTGGGAAATGACACAGAAGAAAATGATATCTCTGAAACCTACAGACCTTTGGTTAAAGGAAAGCCAAAGGGTATATACTCGAACGGTTGTGAAGCTAATAATGCAAGTAAAATTCAATGCATATATTCAAGTAGAATAAGTAATATGTAGATTTTAGAAGATACTTTTGTAGTTACATCCATTTCTCCACAACATTTTAGAGAAATCACATCTAATGAGGTTCATAATATTGAAGAGCTTAAAACATTTTGTGTACCTCCCCACATGGAAGTAATGGACCCGCAAACTTATTATATAAATTTGAAGAATATTAATAAGAGAATCTTGATTAGCTTGGCAAATTCACCGAAGATGGAGAGATAATTCTTATAGAAATACCTAGATATTATCTTAAGAGAATTCAACAATGATACAAAAACTTAGAATTCACAAGATAGTTACTTGGCAACGAGCTATGGGCATTGTCTTATTTAAATCTCAATCTACCTTCTGAAAATTCATCCGGAACCTTAGCTCATTAAAACTCTCCGCCTTTAACAGAAGAAAAGTGCAGACGCAGAGAGGCCAGGGTATGAAATTTTGGGAGCTCACAAGTGTTTGTATACACAAATATTAAAGAAGGGTTTGATATTCCACCAAGTGTGAGTCTCAACCCGTTATATTAAATTATAATTTAAATGCATATATATGTTTTAAGGGAACTTTACCTAAGGTCCTATAGTTTGCCATAAATTTTCTTTGTCCATTAACTCAAATTTTTAATCCAAACTTTTAATCTAATTACTAGTTCATCAATATGATTACTAAAATTATGAATCTATATATTGTTGA
Source organism: Dendrobium huoshanense (assembly GCA_016618105.1). Classification (NCBI taxonomy): domain Eukaryota; kingdom Viridiplantae; phylum Streptophyta; class Magnoliopsida; order Asparagales; family Orchidaceae; genus Dendrobium; species Dendrobium huoshanense. The sequence goes on from CM028358.1 coordinate 34,993,665, forward strand.
GTTGAACATGATTATTAAACTAATGGTTCTTAGGCTTTCGTTTGGGGTAGCTTTCTAAAGCAATTTTTTAGTATAAAAATTTCTTGAAATATAATTTTTTGTACTAAAACATTATTTTAGAAAACGGTACGAATTTCTTTTTAAACTTTTCAACTAAGGGTCCATTTATGGAGGCTGTTGCTGCTTGTAAAGATAGTTGTGAGAAAAAATATATTTTGAAAGTTGTTATGGGTATTATATATGTAAATTTTTATTAGGAGCCTGAATTAAATTAAATCAAGTTAAGGGAGCATAATTTAAACTAAATTTAAACAGAGAAAATTTTGTTAATCATTTTTATTTTTTGCGGAAAATGCAAAAAGGTTATTGGTTTTCAAAGAAACCCAAAAACTATTCTTGGTTTTCTTGGGGAAACAAAAACAATTTTGGGCTTTCTTAGATTTTTTTTTGAACATTTAGGACAAACTTACGCACACAATATATACGTTAGATTCGAATCCAAGACCTTTTAATTGATAACTAATAATCCCAAACAATAGACCAAAGAGGGAGTTGCGTGGCTTTCTTAGGTTATTATGAAGAAAACCTCAAATGAATTTAGATTTTCTAAAAACAAAACCTAAAATCATGAGGTTTTCTTAGAAAACCTTCTTTTTTTGCGTTTTTAACTAAAATAAAAATTTTTATTCTAAATATTAATGTTATAATTCTTTAAAGTAATGTTTTTAATTAAAAATAAAATTTCAAATTTTTATTAATTATTTATTAAAAGATATAATTTAAATTTTATTAAAGTGATGTATTTAATTAAAGAGTGGTTATTCTATAAATCTTAATGTAATATAGAATAATTGCACTTTAATTATAATCATTCCTTTATTAAAATTTAAATTATATCTTTAAATAAATAATTGATAAAAATCTAAAACCTTTTCATAAAAAAACATTACTTTAGATAATTATAACATAATATTTATAATTTTTTTTAGTAAAAAGTGGAAAATGAATTTACGTTTTCTAACAAAAACTGAATTCATTTTGTGAAAAAAAACCTAATTCTTTATAATACCCTAAGAAAATCTAAAGTACTTTCTTTGGTTTTCTCAAGAAACTCAGAATTATTTTGGTTTTCTTTGAAGACCAATAACCATTTTACGTTTACAGTAAAAAAGCAAAATGATTTGGTAAATTTGCTCATTTTAAAATTTAGTTTAAATTATGCTCCTTTTGCTTAATTCAGTTTGATTCATATTCCTAATTAAAATTTTGCATGTTATATATATATATATTTGTTTTTTATCACAAATTTATTAAAAACTACAGGATAATCACAGTTTGTTTTAATAAATTTTGCATGGATTAAATTCTTGTTAAATCAAGCTTAATGGGTATATACGTTTGTATGATAGCTTTTATACCGTTTTTAAAAATCTGTTTTTCGAAAAACATATTTAAAACTATGGTTATAAAATGAGCTTTTAAAAGCATAAATAGAAAATCATATCTTATTTCAAACGAAGTCTTAGGTTTTGTTTGGGATTGCTTTCTTACTGTTTTCTAAAATATTTTTTTTTTAGTACAAAATTTTTTAGATCAAAAAATTTCTATATTAAAAAGCAGTTTTAGAAATTAAGCAGTAAGAAAATTGTCCCAAAAAAAGCCTTCGATTTCTCTACTTTTTGAAAAGTCGGGCAATTATTTTCTTATAACTATCACATTTTAGCATATTTGATTGTAAAATAATTATTCTCATCAGACATTTATTAAAAATATATATGAAAATTGAAGTCAAACAAATATGTGACAAAGTTTAATAAAAAAAGCTATCATGAATGATAGGTATGTAATATGATGCCATGAATAAGCTTTGTAGCCAAATGTTCTTACATCTATCTATACATGCAATCAATTCATAAAAATATAAGGTGCAATATTCCAGAGCTTGTGAATGGACCATTAATTCTTTTAATGTTACAGTTTGTTGGAGGATTGGATTCTGAAACAATGCGAACCTTGGAGGAGTTGAGAAGCAGAGTTCAATGGAAGGAGTCGAGAGATTTGATGCAGAATCAAATGTTTGTCAATTAACTCAAATACATTTGAAGATCACAATGATTTCACTTACAGGGATTTATTTTTCTTAGGAAATTTGTAGGAATAAACTTATCTTCTTCTTAGTAGTTGCAAGGAAAACATTCCTCATTATCCACAAGAGACGTTTGAGGGGTCCAAATTCTGTCTTGTAGAAAGTAATGTTTCATGAGCTTTATAAGCATATTTTAGAATGTAATAATGAACGATGTGTTAACATGGCTTGGAAGAAATAGTTTATAAAAGTTTTCTATGTTATTGGACTCTTGTACCTTATAAACTGTTGGCTCAATAATTTGTAATGGAATATGAAGGTTTAATTCACATCAAAATACATGCAATATATATATATATATATATATATATATATATATATATATATATATATATATATATATATATATATATATATATATATATATATATATATATATATATATATATATAAGATAAGTTAATCTTAATAATATTTTTGATATAATTTAGACTTATGATGTTATATAAGTAAATATAAAAATTTAGCTTTTAGCCATACTTACACATTCATAAATGCATAATAAGTATATATTATTTAAATATATAAGAAATTTGACATTATATGGCGCCCCATGATAACATTAGTTGGAAAAATATGCTTGTAGTTTTATTTTTTAGAGAAATATGTTAAAAAAAATTTCATACTAAAATACATTTGTGTTGGACTGTAGACTATTATTTTAAGTCTGTCATGATAAAAAATAATTAGAAAATAATTCTAATAAGATTTGAACAAGCTTTGATTAAGATTGTGATGACTTTAAAGAAAACTTTTAAGTTATATTCTAAATTTGAAACATATTCGACAATATATTATGATTCCAAGATAGGTTCATACATGGTTCTAATAAGGTTTGTAGCATGTTCGATCATATTTCAACCGTGTTAAACACAATAAAATATAATCCAATACGTATATCACTTCATAATAAGAAGCATAACATCATTGCATAATATCTATTAAATCACAATGAGAAGTATATTAAATTGAAGTAGTAACAATGTAATTACATTGTTAAGGCGAAGCATAATCACAAGTATAACACAACAACAAAACCTTTGATATAATTTAATATAATCATAACATCAATAACGCTACACATCATATAAGAACGTACTGCATTTCAAAAGATTAATGTAAATTAATGTTATCAATAAATTTAGCGACCCCTTATAGTGGGATAAAGGCTTGATGTTGTTGTTGTTGAATAAAAACATCAATTACTACATCAACAGTATCTATAAATACAATAATAACTTACATAGACTGTACACAAATAGTGATTGTTTAGAAACAAAAAATTTAATCTCTTATGGATCTACATTGTTGTGAAATAAATCTACACAAAAAGTTTCTAAAAAAATATATGTTATTATGTATAACATACAATTTTTTATTGTTTTGATCATATGATGTATTATATTGCATATACTCCATAGTCAACGTTACATATAAGATATAAACAAATCATCAAATACTTAAGTTAAATTTTCTTAAATTATAAAATTGATTATCTTAGTGTAGCCTTGGAATCATATTTGTCATTACCTTACTCTGTGTTCAAGGAAATTTGGGAAAATAGTTCTACCTTTTATCAAATATTCTTGATTGTTGAAGCATTCTTAAGAAGCACTTGCAAAATGGATTCATCTTTCCCTATGAGGTTAGGAATATGATGCAAGAGGGGTCATAGTCATATAACTTCATTACCATATAGAAAATAAGATCTACATTTCAGAGTTACTTTAAGGTGCTCAAGTCATCAGGAGCATTTATGATTATGGAATTGTTTTCTTTTGGTCTATGTTGTCCTGAGCTATTAGAGCTTGATGTTGATATGCTGTTGGAACTGTTAGACTTTTCAATATTTTTGCATGAGATTCAGGGAAATTTTATCTGACAATTAGTTCATAAAGTTCAATTAAAGATTGTTCCGAATTTTGCTGGGTTGGGTGGACGAGAACCGTAGGCATGTTAATAACATCAAAATAATATGATACTGACTTTTCTAACAACTACAGCTATCAATGGCCCATGATTAGAGAATTTGTAGAACAATAATTATCTTGAAAATGATGATTCTTGCAAAATATATTCTATGTGAGGACCAGAAATTATATCTGCTAAAGATGTTGAAATTAACAGCAAGGCTATTAATGTTCTCTTCCAAATATCTTACATTATAGAGGATATCAAGTATGAAATAGATGTTCAAATGACATGTATCTACATTGAATGATTGTGAGATTTTCTTAGTGAATGAACTTTAACAAACAAATTAGAAATAAAATATTATTCAAGTAATGGTGGTTTATGTCTTTGGGTGCCACTATGCACACTATGTGCAAGTAATTAGTGCACTAGACTTCGAATCAGAGTGATTGATATAAAATGTATTGACATGATAATAGTTATGATAGCACAAAGGCTATACAAAATTATTTGACATAAAATGTATTGACTTGAAGGATTTTATTTCCCTGAGATTTTAGAAGATGGAGAGTGATGCTCTATAATATTGATCAAATGTTTCATCTATCACAACAATATTAGGCCCATAGGTCTTTGGGCATTGACAAATTTGATCCCTTCTTAAGTAACATAAATAATCAATAAGTTGTTAAAAAAATTAAAGTTAATAAAAAGATTATTTAAATAGAACTATATTATCATTACATTTATAAATTTCTCATGTTGCTATCTAATAATGTAGTGAGAGTATTCAACTATTAGAACTACTTTGTGCTTTCATTGCCCACTTCTATCTCACTTTTTATGTAGTTGTCAACCGGTCCTAACATTTAAGACCTAAATAAGGATAATTTTTCCTCATCAATAGGGCGGAGAGAATCATTGACATATGAATCCATAAGCTTGTATCTTTTCCAAGGTGGATTTGTCTTATTCCTAAAATTGGGGTTGGGGGGGGGGGGGGGGGGGGGGGGGGGGGGGGGGTGCTCCTCCACACTTTCTTCCCCCTACTCTAAAAAATTTTATACAAGTTTTCTTAGAGATTCCCATTTTTATTTTAATCTTATTCAACTATTTTGCAATTTGATCACATTTTAACTCCAAAATTATGATAGCAAGTTGCTTTATCCCTTCGAGATAAAATGAACTAACTTACAACAAGATATACTCTCCCAACCTCCTTTGCTCGCCTCTTAAAAATAGGGGTTATCAATTTTTTCTTTATAATATTAACTGGGATAGGATTAAAGTAAGTATATATAATTGTGGGCTCCAAAAATTTGCGCCCCAACCTCTCCGCGGACCCTTTCTTTCTTTTTTGTTTTTATCGGGTCATCGAGGAGTGTTTTAACAAGTTCCGAGGAAAATTTTCAGAAGGTAGATTAGATTGTGAATAAAAAACAATCCAAAGATTTCCCTTTCATTTTGCAAGGACTTTATAATCTAAGTTCAATTTTCTTATAAGAGCTAGCCCCTATAGTTAATTACCCCTCCCGATAACAAGCGAGAACTTTCGATTAATGCTAGTCGTCAAATAATTGAATATAATCATAACATCTATAATACTACACGTCATATAAGAACATAGTGCATTTCAAAAAAACTAATGTAAATTAATGCCATTAATAATAACATCAATAGATTTAGCCGACGCCATATTGTGGGATAAATGCTTGATATTATTGTTGTTGTTGAATAATAACATCAATAACTACATCAACAACTTACATAAACTGTGCACAAATAATGAATGATTAGGAACAATAAATAAATACTCTTATGGATCTACATTGTTGTGTAATAAATCTACGCAAATAGTTTCTAAAAAATTGTATGTGTTTATGTATAACTTATAAAGGATTTTTTTTAATCATATGATGTATTGCATTGCATATACACCATAGTCATTAAGATATAAAGAAATCATCAAATTATATTTTTAAGGTTACGTTAAATTTTCTTAAATTTTAAAATGGATATCTTAGTGTAGCCTTTGAATCATGTTTGTCGTGGTCTTACTCTATGTTAAAGGAAATTTGTGAAAAATAGTTTCTATCTTTATCAAATATTCTTGACTGTTGAAGCGATCTTGAGATGCAATTGTAAAATGGATTCATCATTCCCTTTGAGGTTAGGAATATCATGCAAGAGCGGTCATGATCATATAACTTGATGGACCATATAGGAAATGAGATGCCATCTATAATCTAAAAAATTTGTTCTAGTTCTTTATGCATCAACTAATGACTTCATAAATTTCTCCTCCTCTCTAAATACATATATAAGTGCCATGTTAGGTCACTGGAATGACTTTTTTCCTTAATCTTCAAGAAGATGGAGAGTGATGCTATATAATATTGATCAAATGTCCCATTTATCTTAACATTATTAGGTCCATAGTTCTTTGGGCATCATTAAATTTTATTCCTTATTAAGTAATATAAATAATCAATATGTTGTGAAAAAAAAAGAAATTAAAGTTAATAGAAAGATTATTTAAATATTAGAAGCATATTGTCATTACATTTATAGATTTCTCATGTTGCTATCTAATAATGTGGTGAGAGTATTGAATTATTAAAAGTACTTTGTGTTTTCATTGCCCACGTCTATCTCTCTTATTCATGGAGTTTTCAATTGGTCCTAACATTCAAGACTTAAATAAAGATTATTTATCCTCATCAATAGGTGGAGAGAATCAACGAAACATGAATCCATGAGCTTGTATCTTTTCCATGGTGGATTTGTATTATCCCTAGTAATATATGTTTTCCTTTTTAAGTAATCTTTCTTCCCCGCACTCCCGCTACTCATGATGTAACCTAAATAAAAAATTATATTCAAGTTTGGTTAGAGCTTCAAATTTCTATTTTAATCTTATTTAGTTATTTTTCAATTTGATCACTTTTCAACTCCAAAATTATGGTAGAAAGTTGCTTTATCCTTTGGAGATAGAATGAACTAACTTACAACAAGATGTACTCTCCCAGCCTCCTTTGCTCACCTCTTAAATATAGTGGTTCTCTAATTCTTCTTTATAATCTTAATTGGGATAAGATTGTAGGGAGTAGATAATTGTGGTAAAACAATTTGTGCCCGACCTCTATGTGGACTTTTTTTTTCTTTTTTTATTGGGTCGTTGAGTAGTATTTTAATAAGTTCTAAGAAAAATTTTCAGAAAGCAAATTGGAGTGTGAATAAAACACAACCCAGAGATTTCACCCTCATTTTGTGAGGACTTTATAATATGAGTTCAGGTTTCTTATAGGTGCTAGCCCTTATAATTAATTACCCCTCCCGATAACGAGAGAGAACTTTGATTAAGGCTAGTCATCAAACAATTGAATATAATCATAACATCTGTAATACTACACATCATATAAGAAAATAATGCATTTCAAAAAACTGATGTAAATTAATGTCATCAATAATAACATCAATAAATTTAGCCAACCAAACTTTGTGGGATATAGAGGCCTGATATTGTTGTTGTTGAATACTAACATCCATAACTACATCGACAATATCTATAACACATCAACAACTTGCATAAACTGTATACAAATAATGAATGTTTAGGAACAAAAAAAAAAAAAAAAACACTCTTATGGATCTACATTGTTGTGAAATAAATCTAAACATATAGTTTCTAAGAAAATGCATGTGATTATGTATAACTTATAAAAGATTTTATATATATATATATTTTTAATTATATGATGTATTATATTGCATATGCTCCATAGTCAACACTACATATAAGATATAAATAAATCATCAAATTATATTTTGTAATGTTTACTTAAGTTAAATATTCTTAAATTTTTAAATGGATTATCTTTGTGTAGCCTTGGAATCATATTTGTCATGGCTTTACTCTATGTTCAAGGAAATTTGTGGAAAAAGGTTTATATTATTTGTCAAATATTATTGACTGTTGAAGCAATCTTGAGAAGCACTTGCAAAATGGATTCATCATTTCCTATGAGGTTAGGAATATGATGCAAGAGGGGTCATAGTCATATAACTTCATGGACCATGTAAGAAATGAGATGCAAGATATAATCTAAAAATTTTTGCTATAGTTCTTTATGCATAAACTAATGACATCATAAATTTCTCCTCCTCTCTAAATAAATATATAAGTGCCATGTTATGCCACTGGAATAATTTTTTGCCTCGAGCTTCAAGAAGATGGAGAGTGATGCTCTATAATATTGATCAAATGTTCCATCTATCGCATCAATATTAGGTTCATAGGTCTTTGGGCATCGATAAATTTTATTCCTTATTAAGTAATATAAATAATCAATATGTTGTGAAAAAAGAAATTAAAGTTAATAAAAAGATTATTTAAACATTAGAACCATGTTGTCATTACATTTATAGATATTTCATATTGCTATCTAATAATGTAGTGAGAGTATTCAATTATTAGAACTAATTTTTGCTTTCATGAGCCATGTCTATCTCTCTTATTCATGGAGTTGTCAATTTGTCCTAACATTCAAGACTTAAATAAGGACAATTTATCCTTATCAATTAGCTTGTATCTTTTCCATGGTGGATTTGTGTTATCCCTAGTCATGTACTTTTTGATCTTTTGCAATAATTTTTTAAACACTATAAGTAAGCATAACATTTTTTTTTTTTAAATCATAATAGATGGTTTGACCTACTTATCATCGAATGATAAATTGTTGATCCCATGAGTCTTCTCTCTCTAGGTTTATACATTTAGTTTTAAGGGGTTGATCTATTGGCTCCTTTCCCTCCTTACTTGTACATAAACAATAAGAGGGGGGTTAGTTGCTATCACCTTTGCACTTTCTTCCTCATACTCTCTTTCCTCTTAATGTAACTTATGATAAAAATTGTATGCAAGTTTGTCTAATGCATCACTTTTTAATTTAATTTTATTTAGTTATTCTATAGTTTGATCTGAAAGTTCGTTAGGGATGTTAAGCCCTATAGAACTGGCCCAAGTAGGGGTGTCAATTCGGGTCAACCCGTCGGGTTCGGGTCGAACCCGACCCGACACGGATCTAAACAGGTCAACCCGAACCCGACCCGTTTGCAAAAACGGGTCCGGCATTTCAACTCGGACCCGACCCGGCCGGGTTGACCCGACTCGACCCACGACCCGGCAGTGGGGCAGCGCGGGTTCGAATTTCAGAATCGACAGCGGCGACGGCTTGCTGGCGCGGGCGCGGCAGGTTGCAGCGGCAACGGCGACGGCGCTGGCGGCGACGGCGCTGGCGGCAACGGCAGCGGCACGCGGGTGGCAGCGGCACGCGGGCGGCAGCGGCACGCGGCAGAGCAGCGCGGGCGGTAGTGGCACGCGGCAACGGCATGCGGCAGGGCAGCGGCAGCGGCAGCGCGGGCGTCACGCGACACTCGGCAGCGGCACGCGGGGCATCACGCGGCAGACGCGGGAAGGGTAGGCGCAGCGGTAGGGAAAAGCGGGCAGGGAAAATTTCAATTTTTTTTTATAAAATAAACGGGTTTACGGGTTGACCCGGCAACCCGCCGGGTCAACCCGAACCCGACCCGTTTGATAAACGGGTCAAATTTGTGAACCCGAACCCAACCCGTTTATCAAACGGGTCGGGTCCAACCCGGATTTTCCGGGTTGGGTCCGGGTCGGGTTTTCGGGTAGTGTCAAATATTGACACCCCTAGGCCCAAGCTAACCAAGAGGGGGGGGGGGGGGGGGTGAATTGGTAATTAAAAAATTCTTTTCTAAAAAAATGAAAATCACAAATTGAAATCACCACAGAAAAACAAAGTGGGGAAATAAAAGTGCGGAAGCAAAAATAAAAACACAGAAATTTATAATGGTTCGGTCAACTCTACCTACATCCACTCCTTGGAGGCACCCTCAAAGTATTGCACTACAAAACGTGACTCACCTTTAGCCCCCACGGCTAGGCGGAGAAGCCCTCACAAGAACAAGGCAGAGAGCCTGCCTCCTTTTGCTTCCTCCTGAAGCTGGCAGAGAATCACAACCAAAAGCTAACTCCTTACCTCTACTGACCCTTCAACGGATGAGAAACTCTAGACGAAGAACAAGCAGAGCGATCCTTAAAGCAACCCTTGTGAATCCCCTCACAAGCTCCCTCTCACAAGATCCTCTCTCTCTCCCTCTCTCTCTTTTTCTCTCCTCAAGGTCTTCTCAGGTCAAGGCAACAGCCAAAAGTCTTGAAAAACGTTGAAAAAGAGCTCTTAAATAGAAGAGCTTCAAAGGAGCTCATTAATTGCAAGTTGCAGACAATATCGTCAAGGCTGATATGGACATCGGCCAGGCTGATATGGACATTGGCCTGGCCGATCAGTACAAATCAAAGAAGATCGGCCAGAGCATCGTCCTGGATGTAAAACTGGACGATTAAAAATTGGCTTGATCATCCAGGCCGATCTCACGATCATCCTGGCCGATCAGTTAAAATGAGAGGAAAATCATCCTGACAATAGCCCTGGATACGAGCTGGCCGAAATTTATCGTCCTGAAGTAACTTAAGGTTTTTTACTGGATCGTCCTGGCCGATCATGCGATCGTCCAGGACGATATGATCGTATCAATCATCCTTAATTACTCCCTTGATTTCCTGATCAATTAAGGCATAATTTGTGAATATTGTCCAGGCCAATCCTAGGATCGTTATGGCCGATAATTTAAAAATACAGTATACCTTAATTGTCTATGGCGGCAACTTCTTTCTATTTTGAGCTTATCATCCTGGATGATATACGTATCGTCCAGGCCGATCTGTTAATGTCAGCTGCCTTAATTAAGAATCCTTATTTAGACTTTCTGTTTTAGGCCTGATCGTCCAGGCCGATCAAAAAATCATCCTAGCCGATATGAGTAAAAATAGAAATTCTAAGTTTCTCAAGTGTGTGTGTGTGAAGGGTTACTTAGCATCAGTCTTTTTGACCATTACAATTAGACTCAAGAAGTGAAAAACAAAAGTACAGACTGACTCAACCCTAAACCTACACAATCCTGAATTGGCTTCGTCTTGTTCGTCCGATCTTCGATTCCTGAAACGTTAGAAGCAACAAGCAGTTCAAGAGAAATAGTGTTTGTCAATCATCAAAATATAAGCCATGAAAAATAGATTTGCAACAATCTCCCCCTTTTTGATGATGACAAACACTATAAAAACAAATTAGTAGTAAAAGTTCAGGATTGGTACAAAAAGGAACCTCATAAACTTCTCCCCTTTTTGACATATCAAAAAGGAGGGAACAAAAGACAAATAGCACATGATTTTTTTTTAATCAAGGCATGTCAATGATATAGTATTCAATGTGATTGATTTAAAAAACTTGTGAGTTAATGAGTTACCAATCTTATTAATCCATAGAATAGTAGAATATCTGTTCATGGTTTACCCTTAGCTCAAAACATTTTCTTAGGGAAGAATCGTCTTTTGAAATCAATGACCTAACTCAAATAATTAATTGGATATGAGAAAAAGAATCCACCCACCACTTGTCGTAAGAAAAAGATCTTTATAAATAATGAAGTAAGGTAGATTTGTCACAATCGTACGATAATCGAGATCAAGCATTTGAGAACCAAAACTTCTAAGTTCTAAAAGATTTAAAAAGGGAGAGTAGCTTGCTTTTGAGTGGGCTCATTTTATGCCTCCTATCAATTTAGTGGCGCTTTGCGCATCTTTTTTATAGATTTTTCAATTTTTGGCGTCTTTACGCTTCTTTTATTGGCATCATTGGACAATTTTTTTTATTTTTGCAAGCTAGATTTTCTTTTATAATCCTTAAAAAAATCTTAGTTGTGAATATATCTTCTTAGATATTAGAGAATAGGAGCTCTCTCTCTAACATAAGGAAGAATTACCACAAGCAGGATTAATAATCAAAGACAAAAGTAACGAGGGATCTTGATGTGACAAAAAGACTTTAATCATTATAAATATAAGATAGATTTGCTTAAGCAAACTTAAGAAAAGATCTTAATTTCATAAACAATCTTTTAATTTGAGATAGACTTTTGATTAAAAAAGAAAACTATGCCACTAAAATAGGTTAGAGAAATAGACACAATCACAAAATATTCCTACCATCTAAGAGATTAAGTAGATGAAAACATATTGACTATAAATTTTCAAAAACAAGGACAAGGAATATAATACCATATCAGCGATGATTTTGAAAACTAAGTAAAAAAAAAGACAAAAGAAAAATAAAACACACTAAAAAGTTAAAACAACATAAAACAGAAAGAAAACAAAAAGTAAAAGAAAATATCTAAAAGTTTAATGCATTTATGTCTATCACACCCAATCTGATCCTTAAAGAACTGAAAGTGTTGAAGGCCAGTGGTTTAGTAAAGATGTCTGCTAGTTGGTTTTCAGTTGTCACATGGTGTAACTCAATGTCTCCCTTAGTCACAGGATCTCTAATAAAGTTGTTAAAATAGTTGCTATTTGCATGCTTTATATTTTTGCAACTTGTATAGTTTTGATGATTCCAAACATTATTGTTCAAATGTGTAGTTATCTCCTAACAATTTTAGAAGATTTGTATTTGCTCTTGTGTGTACTAACATTTCAGGAAAATTAGACTCCAGACTATGAAAACTTCAAATCAAATTCAACATGAGATACTTTGTGAATTTGAAGCTTGTATTTTTCTTTGAATTAAATTTGAAAGGGAGTGATTGTAATTGAGTGAATAAAAACATACACTCACACATAAGGAGATCATATATAAGTTATACTGTTCGTACGGGATGATATCAGATCGTACGGGACGATCAGACAGTTATCTCCTATTGAGCACATATAACGAATAGGAACTGGCTTGAAAAATTTTCTAAGTCCTATTCGTCAGGGACAAAATTTTTATCGTCTAGGACGATCTGGTCTCTGTAAAATTTTTGTCCAGACAAAATTAATTATCTTCAGAAAACGAGTTGCTCTCTATAAAATTTTCGTCCAGATGAAATTAATTATCGTCCTGGACGATCTGGTCTCTGTAAAATTTTTGTCCAGACGAAATTATTATCGTCAAAAAATGATCTACTGTATGTAAAAATTTCGTCCAGACGAACCAATTTTCGTCCAGACGATTAACCGACTTAGAACGGTTTTTAGCAGTTTTCTAGACCGACCTTGTAATAACCGTTCGTACCGGACGAACTTAGTTCGTACGGGACGATCAGCTGTACGAAGACATTTCATGCACATATACAAATAGGGTAGTTTCAAAGCATTTAAGTAAAATCGTCCAGGATGATCCACGATCGTACGGGACGATCCTCTGCGTATAGAATTGAAAACTTGCAGTTTTTGGGCGGTTTTTTTTGTCTTTTGTATATATAGTCCAAATTAGACTGCCACCCAATCTTTTTGTCATTTGATCTTCGGTCCTCTTGAGAGAATAGCTTAGGAGAGAGTGGAAGAGCGCATTCAAAGGAGGATTCCTACCATAGGAGCGTGAAGGCTTCACTTGGAGTTCAAAGGTAAGAATCTCTACTTCTGAATTGGGATTACTTCACTCTTTTCTTTCTTCCTTCTAGATTTCTTGTGAGAAGATCAGTCAAGGAGATCCGGTTCGCTGCCGACACTTGGAGAGTGTGAATAGCCGAAAGGATCGCTTCCTACACTTGGAGAGTGTGAATAGCCGAAAGGGTTCTCTGCCCACACTAGGAGAGTGTGAAAGGACGGACGGTTCTCTGCCCACACTAGGAGAGTGTGAAAGGACAGACGGTTCTCTGCCAACACTAGGAATTGTGTAAAAGGACGACGGTTCTCTGCCAACACTGGGGATTGTGTAAAAGGACGACGGTTCTCTGCCGCACCGGGTATTGGTGAAAAGAGTGTGTTGTAAAGGCTTTTTTGCCTTGCTTTGGGTGCAAGAGGAGAGTCACTATTGGTTTTAGTGCAATACTCAGAGGGTGCCTCTGAGGAGTAGATGTAGGTCTGGTTATAGACCGAACCACTATAAATCTGGTGTCATTTTCAGTTTTTCATTTCGGTTCAGCTTAATCTTTAAAGAGGGATTAAATTTTTAAACTACCAATTCACCCCCCCTCTTGGTAGCCTTGGGACATTAACTTAGGCTTAACAACCTAATTACTAGATTCAACAAGTGGTATCAGAGTATCGTTTCAAAATTATAAGTTTGAACTACTTTTTGATTAACGTAGATGGCTACATTTGGAAACCGAAACACACCTGAGGGTTACTCTATCACTAGACCTCCACTGTTTGACAATATTTCTTTTGATTTTTGGAAAACACGCATGTCTACTTTCTTACAGTCATTTGATTATCGCATGTGGATGCTAGTCCAGGAAGGTTACACAAAACCAACTCGATTAGTTGATGGAGTTAGGGTAGAAACACCTTATGCAGATTGGACTATAGAAGAACGTGACTTAGCACAATTAAATGCCAACTGTTTAAATAGTTTCTTTTGTGTTTTAAAATCTGAAGACTACATGCGAGTTTCCACTTGCAAAAATGGAAATGACATATGGGATAGACTTTGTATAACTTATGAAGGGACAAATGAAGTTAAGCAATCAAGACTCAATATCTTGTTACATGACTATGAATTGTTTCGCATGAAACCTAATGAATCTATTTCAGACATGTACACAAGATTCACATAAATTGTCACTTCTTTGTATACACTTGGTAGGGAATTAACTAATATTGAAATGGTCAATAAGATTCTTCGTTGTTTACCTACTGCTTATGATGCTAAAATTATTGCAATTACAGAGTCTAAAGATCTGAACATTTATTCTATTGACAATCTTCTTAGTTCACTCATTGCTTATGAGCAAGGAGTAAGTCAAAGAAAGATTGATGCAGGTGAACCACGAAAGGACAAAAATATTGCACTAAATATAGAAGAGTCAGAGAGTGAACATTCACAACCTGAGGATGAAGACGATATTGCATTGATGACTAGACAATTCAGAAGCTTTTTAAAGAAGAAGCAGAAGAGACGCCAGCAATGGAATAGAGGTAAGTATAACAGAAATGACAAGGTTTCTAATGAAGTGATTTGTTATGAATGCAGGAAACCAGGTCTTATAAAGACTGACTGTCCAAAACTCAAAGCCACTCCTAGCAAGGAGAAGGTAGAGGAGAAACCAATGATAAAGAAGGGCAAGAAGAAGTTTCAAAGAGCTTTCTGGGCGGACTCAGCTTCAGACTCATCTGAGACTGAAAAAGAAGGAGAAGTCACCAACCTTTGCTTGATGGCAGATAATGTTGAACAATCAGATCAAGAAGAGGTATGTGATTTAACCTATGATGAATTATTTGAAGTTTCTGAACACATGCATGATGCATATAGGAAAATGAAAAAGATGCATGTTAGTTTAGGTTTAGAATTTGAAGAGCTTAATAAGGAACACAAAATCCTTAGGAAAGATCATGCTTTAATAGATAACAACTACATGAAACTACTTGATGAATATGATGACTTGAATAAAAATTTTGAGAATTTAAAATCATCCTATACTGAACTTGAAAAAGAATTTAAGAATTTTAAGGATGAATCTGAGAGCAAGACATATAGAATCAATTATACCAATCGAATCTTGGAAGATATGAATTCATTTTACAAACTCACAATAAGAGCTCTCGAGGATAATAGGAACTTCCCCTAAACTTGAAGATTTTATAAATCCTAAATATTATCCTAAATTCATGAAATCTCTTAGAAGACAATCATATGGAAGAAAATATAGGAATATTTTTCCTAATGTTAAATGTAATAATTATGAATTTTTGGGACATATATCTCACACCTGCACTTTAAAGATAAAAACTAATTTGGTGTGGAGAACTAAGATGCATAAACCTAGACATACCATACATGCATCTGATTATAAATTTCAAAAAGGTGAACCCAAACTTGTTTGGGTTCCCAGGTCTAACATTTGATATTTTTGCAGGAGTACTCTCACACAAGACCTCGTGAGAGTATATGGTACCTGGACAGCGGATGTTCATGAAATTACTAAACGACAAGAGGGGGGGGGTGAATTGTAAAAACTTCTTAATAATAAACTTAACCCTAAACAAGAGTTCTAATTTTTTTGTTGTTTTTGAAACTTTAAAACAAAGATTTATGCAATTTTTCTTTCACAAAATTTCACATGCAATAGATATGACAAATTTAAAATGCAAGCAAAAAGTAAACAACGATAAGGAAAGAACACACCAAGAATTTTATAGTGGTTCGGTCAAAATATGACCTACGTCCACTCCCCGGAGTCCTCCACTCTGGGATTTTCACTATCAAAATAGTTCTCCTTTTGCCCCCCTCGGCAAGGCGGAGAAGCCTGTACAAACCTCCCTTTCACCAACCGGCGTGGCGGAATACCAAACTCTATTTTCACCCTCTTGGCAACGGCAGAGAACCTTCTCGTTTTTCTCCCTCCTGGAGAAGGCAGAGAACCTCGAGGTAACGGATGTAGACGAGCCTTTCCCTTGGAGATCCTTCCTCAAATCCTTCTCGGTCCACAGGAGGAGCAAGATGCAGCAAGCTTGGAGCAACCGTGTGATCTCCCTCACACCTCTTCTCCCTCACAACGCTCACCTCCTCCTTCCTCTCTCAACCCTCAAGAATTTCTCTAGAGTTTTCTCCCTTGGAATCCCTCTCTAATCACGTTCACCCCCTCTGTAATTCTTACCCAAAAAGAGTTGTTTGACATCTAAAAACGAGCTCCAAAAACCTCTGATTTCAAAATTAGCCGTTACTATTCGTACAGTACGATTCAACATCGTACAGTACGATCTTCACAAACAGCCGTCGTCCTGGTACAAAGATGTACGAACAGTACAAAAATAAATCGTACTGTACGAATTAATATCGTACGGTACGATCCAACGAGATACTATTCGTACAGGACGATGGTCTGGACGATCGAATGTCATCTCTGTTCATCGTATGGTACGATTACTATCGTACAGTACGATGTTCAAATTTTCATTAGGCCTGGATTACATGCACTAATCACGGGTTAATTTAAGTAAGTATTAAAAACGGATCGTACAGTACGAACCTGTTCGTACAGTACGAACGGCGCAAAAACACTTACTTAAACTAAGTCACGGCTAGGGTTTTGGATCTGAACATATCGTACAGTACGAAAGACTTCGTACAGTATGATCTATTCACAGAATTGTCCACATAGCTTGGATCGTACAGTACGAAATAAAATCGTACAGTACGATCTACAGAGAAGAATTTTAGTTATAATTTGCAGTTAAAAAAGAACTCTCCCCCTGTGTGTGTGCATGGTTGCTCTTACTCTTACGCATATTGTGGCCAGACTCAATAAAGTAAAAATACAAAAAATGAAAAAATACATTGTTTGACTCATACTCCTAATCTACCCGGTCTTGAGTCTTCCTTTCTTCCTGAGTCACTTGTGATCTTCCTAAAATGTTAGTGCTCAAGGAAAATAACAAATTAAATAATAATCAATGAGACGCAGTTCCAAAATACTCATTATTTGGCATCATCAAAATCTCAAACTCGGGGTCATGGGTTGCAACAGTTCAAAGCATATGACTGGAGATACTGCTCAATTCATAACGCTGGAAGCCAGGAATGGAGGCAAGGTTACACTTGGAGATAATACCACAAAGAAAGTGGTTGGATCAGGTATGATTGGAAATTTGAAAAACTTTTTCATAGAAAATGTGTTATTAGTTGAAGGCTTAAAACATAATTTTCTAAGCATAAGTTAGCTATGTGATAAGGGCTATAATGTAAAATTTTTACCTACTAGCTGCATAATAAGCCTAAATGGGAAAAATGTTTTAAATGGAAAAAGGGTAAACAATGTCTACATGCTAGATTTAAATTGTATTCAATCTCCTACTGCTTTTTGTTTGAAATCTGTTTCTGATGAATCATGGCTTTGGCATAGGAGACTTTGTCATTCTAGTATGAAAAATCTTAGGAGAATTACCCAAAAGAACTTAGTGAGAGGTATACCAAAACAAGACTTTACTAAGGACCACCTTTGTGATGCATGTCAATTAGGAAAACAAGTGAAATCCTCTTTTAAGTCCAATAAAGATCTTAAGACTAGTAAACCTTTAGAAATTCTACATATGGATCTTTTTGGACATGTAGGAACTGTAAGTCTAGGAGGGAAGGTATACGGATTTGTTATAGTGGATGATTTCTCAAGATTCACTTGGGTTAGATTTCTTTTTCATAAGAGTGAATCGTTTGAGGAATTCAGAAATTTTTCTACTTGCATTCAAAGGAAACTAGGGAGTGAAATAATTTCTATACAAAGTGATCATGGAGGATAATTTGAAAATAAAAGATTTGAAAATTTTTGTAAAGAAAAAGAGATTGATCATAATTTTTCTGCACCTAGAACCCCTCAATAAAATGGGGTAGTTGAAAGGAAAAATAGAACATTAATAGAAGCCGTCCGAACAATATTGGCAGAATATTTGCTTCCTAAATATTTGCGGTTAGCACTGCATGCTATGTTCTGAATAGGGTGAATGTGAGATCAAATTTGAATAAAACACCCTATGAGTTGCTAAAAGGTAGAACACCTAATTTGTCTCATTTGCATGTATTTGGTTGCAAGGTGTTCATACATAATAATGGAAAATCTGCCTTAGGAAAATTTGATCCAAAATCAGATGAAGGAATTTTTATTGGATATTCAAGTGTTGGAAAATCTTATAGGGTATTCAACAAAAGAACTTTAGTCATTGAAGAAACCACACATGTTGTATTTGATGAATGTGAAAATTTGGAAGAGCCAAATGTTGTTGAAGAAGAAATTGAAGAAAACTCCCAAAAGATTGATAGATTAAATTTGGAAGAAAATGTGGAAGAAAATTTAGAAAGAGAAAACCCTTTGCCTAGAGATTTGAGATTTTCTAAAAACCACCCAAATGAATTGATTATAGGTGAACCAAGTGAGGGTGTTAGAACTAGGCGTGGATTAAACAAGGAAGTCAATCATTCAGCCTTTATTTCAACTATTGAACCCACTAACATTGATCAAGCACTTTCTGATGAATTTTGGATATTGGTCATGCAAGAAGAGTTAAATCAATTTGTAAGATATAAAGTTTGGGAATTAACTACAAGGCCAAAAGATCAAAGTGTTGTTGGAAGCAAGTGGGTGTTTAAAAATAAAATGAATAACTCAGGAGTAGTCATTAGAAATAAGGCTAGATTAGTTGCTAAGGGGTATAATCAAATTGAAGGAATTGATTTTGAGGAGACTTTTGCCCCTGTAGCTAGACTTGAAGCAATTAGGGTTTTACTTGTCTTTGCCTGTTTTAAAAGTTTTAAATTGTTTTAAATGGATGTCAAGAGTGCCTTTTTAAATGGGGTAATTGAGGAAGATGTTTTTGTAGAACAACCTCCAGGTTTTGAAAATTCTAAATACCTAAATCATGTTTTCAAATTAAAAAAGGTATTATATGGATTGAAACAAGCACCTAGGACTTGGTATGAGAGGTTGAGCACCTTCCTACTTGAAAGATCTTTTGAAAAAGGAAGTGTGGATACAACTCTCTTTTTAAGGAAATTTGGAAAGGATATACTCATTGTTCAAATTTATGTGGATGACATCATCTTTGAATCTTCAAATAAAAATCTTTGTGATAATTTTTCTAAAATAATGAGTAGTAAATTTGAAATGAGTCTAATGAGAGATTTAAATTACTTTCTAGGATTTAGCATTAAGCAACTTGAGGAAGGTACATTTCTTAGTCAAACTAAATATATTAAGGACATCCTCAAAAAATATGAAATAGATAATGCTAAACCTGTTAGTACACCAATGAGTTCCTCAGTTCAGTTGGATAAGGACCTTAAGAGAAAATCTGTTGATCAAAAGAAATTTAGAGGGATAATTGGATCTTTACTTTACTTGACTGCTAGCCAACCAGATATTATGTTCATTGTTTGCTTATGTGCTAGATTTCAATCAGATCAAAAAGAATCACATTTGACAACAGTGAAAAAGATATTAAGATATTTACTAGGAACTCAAAACTCAGGGATTTGGTATCCTAAGTTTAGCTCTTCATTTGAAATTATTGGTTACTCAAATTCTGACTTTGCAGGTTGTAGAGTGGATAGGAAAAGTACTTCTGGAACATGTCAATTCATTTGAAATTCATTAGTTTCATGGTCTAGTAGAAAACAAAATTCAGTGGCACTATCTACTACAGAAGCAGAATACATTGCATTAGGAAGTTGTGTGGCACAAGTACTTTGGTTAAAACAACAGTTGATTGATTTAGGATTAACTATAGGCACTATTCCAATTTATTGCGACAATACAAGTGCTATTTGCATTTCCAAAAATCCTATTCAACATTCTAGAACCAAACACATTGATATACGACATCATTTCATAAGGGATCATTTATCCAAGGGAGAGATTGAACTCACACATGTTTCAACTGAAAATCAACTTGCAGACATTTTGACAAAACCTTTAGCCTTTGATACCTTCAGTACATTAAGAACAAGGCTTGGTATTATTGATTTGAATGCTTAAATAAAAATGTTTTTGCAACATTGATATTTATGTTTTCTTAGTCTATTTGTCTTTGATTTTTGTTTTGAATTTTGTTATTTTTGACTGTTTTGATTGAGTTTATTTTAGAGTCTGTGGTTTTGCATTTGTTTTCTATGTTTTGAATGTTTTTGTTTGTTTTTCTTCAATAAAAATTTAAAAATCCAAAAAATGTGTGGAAATCGTCCGGGACGAAATTTTTCGTACTGGACGATGTGTGTTAAATTCAGTTTGCGTGATATGAAACGTTTTGAGAGTAGTTTTTAATGTAGTTCGTCTGTACGATCTAATGATCGTCCAGGATGAAATATTTATTTTCTCAAACGTCGGGACATTTGAATGCAGCGGTTGAGTGGATAAGGCAGTTTTAAATGTGAAGTTCGTCTGTACGAATTTTTTTGTTCGTCCAGACGAACAGATGTCGTTTCATAGTAGGGGACGATTTTGAACTGACATTAAAACGAATTAACTTTTGATCGTCTGTACGAAATTTTTTCGTCTGTACGATCAGTCAAGTCAAAAGTCTGTACGAAAGGATGCATCGTAAATTATGTTGATTACGAAAAGCCGTTTCATTTTGGACGATTTGGATCGTCTGTACAAACTTTTTTCGTCCAGACGAATGATTATTTTCGTCCAGGACGATTGTATCGTTTTTCTTTAAATATGAAGGCTTTCTAACTCAACAATCACATCTCCAAACTTCACTTTCAATCTCTTTCGACCTTAAATCGACAATGGCCACCTCAAGCAAAAGACAAAAGGTGTTGGCAAAGAAACCTCATAGGAATAACTCTGAAAACTTCCTGTCAAAAGTAAATGAGGAATCTTTTCCTCGTTTTGCATATGCCAAAATCACACCTTCTCGCATTCTGATTCAAAGCGAGATAAATTTTAAGGTAATGCACCTTTTTTCCTCCACCCAGTTTCAATTCATTCTTTCTCTCGTCTACCTTTACAACAAACAAATCTTTCTCTACTTTCTAGCCAACATGAGTTTTAATTCCGACCACTCCTGCATAAGTTCTTTTGTTTTCAAACAAAAAGTTGAAATCACCAAGTAAGACATTGGTGCCTTTTTGAACTTAAGAACTGAAGGATATAGAGCCCACACCCTAATGAGTGAAAACAAATTTGAATGATATCAAGTCAATAGGGTGATTAGAGAAAATGACCTAACATATCATGTTGTTAGAGTTTCAGGAACGACTAGGAATGCTCGAATCATCCAGCATATTCTTCGATCTTCAATCATTCCCAAAGCTGGTGATAGAATCAATATTACCCCTCTTCTTTCTGTTTTAACCTTTTTGATTATGGATTGTAAGCCTATCGACGAAGCCCAACTTATCATAGATCATCTCTATGGGCTTTCAGAAATAGGACATGCAGAGTAGAAGAGAAAAATGAACATCTCATTAGGACACTTAGTTACATATATTTTGGAAAAGAAATACAACTTAGTACATCCTGATGATGAATACGAAGATCTAGTCTAGTACAATGATGCTTCTTTCAGAGCAATTTTCAAGGAGGAAAAAGGGAAAGCACATGCCAGTGCTTCTGAAGAAGAAGAAGAAGGAGAGCAAACTTCTGCACCTCAATCAGATTATCAGAATTTGATTGAGAAATTACACAGACTTGAGACTCATGTTAATCAAAGATTTGATCAAATTGATGCTCAACTCCTGCAGCAGCAACAGGACATTGGTATTATTAGAAATGAAGTTCATGAAATCAATACCAATGTTATGATGATGGCCTCCTACTTCAATCTGTTTAGTGGCATTTCTCCTCCTCCTCCAGAAGAATAGAAAAAGAAA
This sequence comes from Dendrobium huoshanense, assembly GCA_016618105.1. Classification (NCBI taxonomy): domain Eukaryota; kingdom Viridiplantae; phylum Streptophyta; class Magnoliopsida; order Asparagales; family Orchidaceae; genus Dendrobium; species Dendrobium huoshanense. Next base: position 35,016,159 of record CM028358.1, read on the forward strand.
GATGAATTTCTTTGTGTTTGTTGTACTAGTGTTTTGTTTTAAATGTTTTGTTGTGTTAGTGTTTTTTTTGTGTGATTGTTTTAGTTGTCTTTATTAAAAAACTAAGTGTATTTTCTTAGTTGTTTTAATATTATGAAAAGAATGTGTAATCCTTTTCATTAATATCAATGAATGTTGTACTTGATTCAAATTTGGTTTGTTTTTGAAATGTGGTTAATTTTTATGAATTTCATTAATCTTATTTAATCTTAATTGTGCTTAAATTAGATTGTAATTTGAGATTAATTACATTAGAAAATCTAGTCTTTCTAAATTTAAAAGTTGTTTATAACTTGTTATAATTAGAACTTTTAAATTCATGTCTATTCATTTAGACTACATAAAAGTTAATATTATTATTGCAATATAGATATTTTCTTATTTTGTATTTCTATGCTCAAGTGATATTTATGCACTTAGAAATATTTGAAATTTTAGATTATTGATTTTGGAAAGATTTGGTCTCAATTACTCTTGAAAATTGTAGAAAGAGTACAAAAATCAAAAGGAATGCGAAAAGATTCACAAATATGAAAAAGATGCACAAAATTAGCTCAATGTCAAAAGATGCACAAAAATGTGCCCAAAAAATTTGAAAAAGATGCGCAAAGCGCCACATGTGGTAATTCTCTTCTTTCCAAATTCTTTCAGTCTCTTAATTCAAATTGATCTTATGTTCATTTATATTCTATTGAACTTTGAAATATAGAATTTTTTATACATCTCTCTTGTAATGATTTTCTATATTCGAATGTCTAAATTGAATCATGTCTTTAATAAATTATTCTTACTTACAATGTTATATCACTTTTTAAATTTTATAAATTTCTATGATTGACCTAATGTTATTAGTTTTAGATTGCATAACTTATCACAATCACCATTTATATTAAATTTTCAAATGAATTTCATATAATTACTTGTATTTCTTGTTTATTTCTTCTTCACTTTTTTTTGTTGTAAAAAAGGGAGAGAAATTCTTGTGTTTGTATGTTTTGTTTGTGTTTGTATTTTGGTTTTATGTTTAACTTTGAAATTGGTTTTATGTTTAACTTTGAAATTTTGTTAAATTTTTTTAAAAAAACAAAAATACAAATTTTTTTTTTCTGTGGTTAAAAATGCCTCCTTATTTTCATGTATTCATCAATTCAGGAGGAGTTTAGGAGATTTATTTAAATTGAAATCATACAAATAATATAGATTTTGCCATCATCAAAAAGGGGGAGTTTGTTAAAATAGTTTCTATTTGCATGCTTTACATTTTTGCAACTTGTATAGTTTTGATAATTCCAAACATTATTGTTCAAATGTGTAGTTATCTCCTAACAATTTTAGAAGATTTGTATTTGCTCTTGTGTGTACTAACATTTCAGGAAAATCAGACTCCAGACTACGAAAACTTCAAATCAAATTCAACATGAGATACTTTGTGAATTTGAAGCTTGTATTTTTCTTTGAATTAAATTTGAAAGGGAGTGATTGTAATTGAGTGAATAAAAACATACACTCACACATAAGGAGATCATATATAAGTTATATTGTTCGTACAGGACGATATCAGATCGTACGGGACGATCAGACAGTTATCTCTTATTAAGCACATAGAACGAATAGGATCTGGCTTGAAAAATTTTCTAAGTCCTATTCGTCCGGGACGAAATTTTTATCGTCCAGGATGATCTGGTCTCTGTAAAATTTTCGTCCAGAAAAAATTAATTATCGTCAGAAAATGAGTTGCTCTCTGTAAAATTTTCGTCCAGACGAAATTAGTTATCGTCCGGGACGATCTGATCTCTGTAAAATTTTCGTCCAGACGAATTTATTATCGTCAGAAAACGATATACTATATGTAAAAATTTCGTCCAAATGAACCAATTTTCGTCCAGACGATTAACCCACTTAGAACGGTTTTCAACAGTTTTCTAGACCGACCTTGTAATAACCGTTCGTACCGGACGAACTTAGTTCATACGGGACGATCAGCTGTACGAAGACATTTCGTATACATATACAAATAGGGTCGTTTCAAAGCATTTTTGTAAAATCATCCAGGACGATCCACGATCGTACGGGATGATCCTCTGCGTACAGAATTGAAAACTTACAGTTTTTAGGCGTTTTTTCTTATCTTTTGTATATATAGTCCAAATTAGACTGCCACCCAATCTTTTTGTCATTTAATCTTCGTTCCTCTTGAGAGAATAGATTAGGAGAGAGTGAAAGAGTGCATTTAAAGGAGGATTCCTACTATAGGAGCGTGAAGGCTTCACTTGGAGTTCAAAGGTAAGAATCTCTACTTGTGAATTACGATTAGTTCACTCTTTTCTTTCTTCCTTCTAGATTTCTTGTGAGAAGATCAGTCAAGGAGATCCGGTTCGCTGCCGACACTTGGAGAGTGTGAATAGCCGAAAGGATCGCTTCCTACACTTGGAGAGTGTGAACAGCCGAAAGGGTTCTCTGCCCACACTAGGAGAGTGTGAAAGGACGGACGATTCTCTGCCCACACTAGGAGAGTGTGAAAGGACGGACGGTTCTCTGCCAACACTGGGGATTGTGTAAAAGGACGACGGTTCTCTACCAACACTGGAGATTATGTAAAAGGACGACGGTTCTCTACCGCACCGAGTAGTGGTGAAAAGAGTGTGTTGTAAAGGCTTCTCCGCCTTGCTTTGGGTGCAAAAGGAGAGTCACTATTGGTTTTAGTGCAATACTCAGAGGGTGCCTCTGAGGAGTGGATGTAGGTCTGGTTATAGACCGAACCACTATAAATCTGGTGTCATTTACTGTTTTTTTTATGTTTCCGCATTTTATTTTAATTTTTAACAACTATGTGGTTGAAAAATATTTTCTAGAAAAACTTTAAAAGAAAAATTTTCATTTCGGTTCAGCTTAATCTTCAAAGAGGGATTAAATTTTCAAACTACCAATTCACCCCCCTCTTGGTAGCCTTGGGATATTAACTTAGGCTTAACAACCTAATTACTAGATTCAACAGAAGTGATGTCTAATGTCAATGTGTTTAGTCATTGAATGTTGGATAGGATTCTTAGAGATGCATATGACACTAGTGTTGTCATAAAAGATTGAGATGGTGCTTACATGTAATCCTAAATCCAATACCTGTTGTTTCAACCAAAGGACTTGAGCTACACAACTTCCAAGAGCAATGTATTCAGCTTCAGCAGTGGAAAGTGCAATAGAGTTTTGCTTCCTACTAGACCAAGAGACCAAAGATTATCCAATAAATTGACAAGTTCCAGAAGTACTTTTTCTATCCACCTTGCATCCTGTAAAATCAGAGTCAGAAAAACCAATAATCTCAAAAGAAGTGCTATGTCTAGAGTACCAAATCCCTAAGCCTAGTATCCCCAAAAGGTATCTAAAAATTCTCTTAACAGCAGTCATATGGGATTCCTTAGGGTCAGCTTGAAATCTAGCACAAAGACAAAAATAAATAACACAAAAACTAAACATTTCAAGCAAGTTATAAGACAACGAGTTTAAGCTATTTTTGAGCTGCCAGCCTCCTTATGTCCTGTTATCATATGCTCCCACGAGGTCTTTGGTGAGAGCATTCCTGCAAAACTCAACAACAGTCAGATTTAGGAACCCAAACAGGTTTGGACCCCTTCTTAGGAAAAGTAAAGTGCAATGCAGATATGGTATGCTGTGAATCATGCATCTTAGGTCTCCACACCCAATGTGTACTACAGTGAATGGTGCACGTGTGTGAGATGTGTCCTAGCATGCCACATGAGAAACATCTAACTCCAGGAAAAGGGTTTCTTAAATGGTTTGAGTTATAATGCCTCTTCCTAGATTCTGGCTTAGGATTAAAAGTAGTTGTCATTCGAATTTTCTTAATTATATCCAAATCATTTTGAATCCTCAAGTTAGTTCTTTTTAATGCCTCATTATCAATCCTCAAGTTTTTTTCCATCTCTTTAAATTTCTTAAGATCAGAATTAAGTGAGGTGTGTGAAACTTTCAATGCCTTATGTTCATCAATTAATTCTGAATGCTGTTTTTTCAACTCATCAAATTCATCAAGAAGAGTCATGTGATTAGAATCAATCGTTGAATGATCTTTAAGAATGACTTCATACTCTTTATGCAAATTCACAAGGTCCACTTTTAAGCTAACATGTGTCTTCTTAAGTTTTTTGTATGATGCATGGATTTTTTTTCATAAATTTCAAACAATTCATCATAGGTTAGTTTACATACCTCTTCCTCATCACTTTGCTCAAGATGATCTTCCCCTATTAAGCACAGGTTCGTTGTCACTTCCTCTGGTTCAGTCTCAGAGGAATCAGTACCAGATTCTGCCAAGAATGCCTTTTGGATTCTCTTCTTCTCCTTTTTAAACTTAGATTTTTCCTCAATCTTTTCCTTGCTCATGTTATCTTGAAGTGTTGGGCAATCGGCTCTCACATGTCCAGGCTTCATGCATTCAAAACAGACAATATCAGAAGATCCTTTAACATGTTTATGTTCCTTACCTTTTCTCCAATTTTGATGATGCTTTTGTTTCTTCCTTAGAAAGCTTTTGAATTGCCTTGTGATGAAGGAAACTTCATCGCTTTCAGACCCGGAAGATTCAGAATCCAATTTGTGCACCTTCAGTGCAATTGTTTTCTCCTTTTTCTTCTCACCTGCATCAAGATTTCTTTGATTCACCCCTTGCTCGTAAGAAATGAGTGAGCCAAGTAAGTTATCAATAGAATAGGTGTTCAAATCCTTAGATTTAGTGATTACAGTGATTTTAGCATCATAAGACGAATGCAAACATCTCAAAATCTTGTTAACTTTTTCATAGTTTGAAAGTTCTTTTCCTAGTGCATGCAGTGAAGTAACTATCTGAGTGAATCTAGTGTACATGTCAGAAATCGATTAATGAGGTTTCATGCGAAAAAGTTCATAGTCATGCAAGAGAATGTTCAAACGGGATTGTTTAACTTCATTAGTACATTCATAGGTGATGCACAATTTATCCCAAATCTCTTTACCAGTTTTGCAAGATGAGACACACATGTAATCCTCAAATTTTAAAGCACAGAAAAAATAGTTCAAACATTTTGCATTTAATTGAGCTAGATCTCGTTCATCAAAAGTCCATTCAGTAAACGAAACTTCAATTTTAATGCCATTAATTTTACGAGAAGGTGGAGAATAACCTTCTTGAATAAGCATCCACATGCGATAATCAGTAGATTGTAAAAACATTGACATGCGGGTTTTCCAAAAATCAAAAGGTAGGTTATCGAACAGGGGAGGTCGGGTAATAGAAAACCCTTCTGTAGTGTTACGATTCCCAAGGTTAGCCATTGATCAAATTCAAAAAGTTTTCAAACTTAAATTTTTGAATCCCGCTCTGATACCACTTGAAAGTTCGCTAGGGATGTTAAGCCCTATAGAACTGGCCCAAGCTAATCAAGAGGGGGGGGGGGGTGAATTGGTAATTAAAAATTTCTTTTCTCAAAAAATGAAAATCACAAACCGAAATCACGACAAAAAAACAAAGTGCGGAAACAAAAGTGCGGAAGCAAAAATAAGAACACAGAAATTTATAGTGGTTCGGTTAACTTGACCTACGTCCACTCCTTGGAGGCACCCTCTAAGTATTGCACTACAAAATGTGACTCTCCTTTAGCCCCCACGGCTAGGCGGAGAAGCCCTCACAAGAATCTCCTTTTTACCACCCGACAAGTCAGAGAACCTACCTCCTTTTGCTTACTCCTGAAGCTGGCAGAGAACCACAACCAAAATTTAACTCCTTACCTCTACCGACCCTTCCACAGATGAGAAACTCTAGACAAAGAACAAGCAGAGATTTCCTTAAAGCAACCCTTGTGAATCCCCTCACAAGCTCCCCCTCACAAGATCCTCTCTCTCTCTCCCTCTCTCTCTTTCTCTCCTCAAGGTCTTCTCAGGTCAAGGCAGCAGCCAAAAGTCTTGAAAAATGTTGAATAAGAGCTCTTAAATAGAAGAGCTTCAAAGGAGATAATTAATTATAAGTTGCCGACAATATCGTCCAGGCCGATATGGACATCGGCCTGACCGATCAGTACAAATCAAAGAAGATCGGCCAGAGCATCGTCCTGGATGCAAAATTGGATGATTAAAAATTGGCTTGATCATCCAGGCCGATCTCACGCCGATCAGTTCAAATCAAAGGAAAATCATCTTGACAATAGCCCTGGATACGAGCTAGCCGAAATTTATCGTCCTGAAGTAACTTAAGGTTTTTGACTGGATCGTCCTGGCCGATCATGCGATCGTCTAGGACGATATGATTGTATCAATCATCCTTAATTACTCCCTTGATTTCCTGATCAATTAAGGCATAATTTGTGAATATCATCCAGGCCGATCCTAGGATCATTCTGGCCGATAATTTAAAAATACAGTATACCTTAATTATCTATGGCGGCAACTTATTTCTATTTTGAGCTTATCGTTCTGGCTGATACACGTATCGTCCAGGCCGATCTGTTAATGTCGGCTGCCTTAATTAAGAATTCTTATTTAGACTTTCTATTTTAGGCCTGATCGTCCAGGCCGATCCAAAAATCTTCCTGGCCGATAAGAGTAAAAATTGAAATTCTAAGTTTCTCAAGTGTGTGTGTGAAGGGTTACTTAGCATCAGTCTCTTTGACCATTACAAGTAGACTCAAGAAGTGAAAAACAAAAGTACAGACTAACTCAACCCTAAACCTACGCAATCCTGAATTGGCTTCATCTTGTTCGTCCGATCTTCGATTCCTGAAACGTTAGAAGCAACAAGCAGTCCAAGAGAAATAGTGTTTGTCAATCATCAAAACATAAGCCATGAAAAATAGATTTGCAACATGATCATTTTTAAACTATAAAATTATGGTAGGAAGTTGCTTCATCCCTTCTAGATAGAATGAACTGACTTACAATAGGATGTAGTCTCCGAGCCTTCTTTGCTCTCCTTAGTGAAATAAAACTATGCTTGTCATGGATGTGAAGGAATTTATATAGAAAGAAGCATAACCCCAAGCTTCTATAGATCACCACTATTAGTACACTTTATAAAAACATTTTTCTAGTATGTGTTTTAAAATTCTTGACCCCATCAAAGTAGATCATGAACATCTTAGCTTTGATCATCCTCTTGAAGTCATTATCATTTTAAAACTCTTCTAAACTCAGTCTAATCGCAAAGTCAAACTTAGTAGTCCTACAGGTCATATTCTTCCCTCTAATATTTAATATACTGAAGTACTCATCATTCTCATTATCATCAATAACTTTAATAAAGAATTCAAAAATTAGTGCAATAGAAAATTGAATTTTAAGAGCTATGGAGAAATGCCCAAAGGGGAATCTTGTAGCTTGGGAGATAATGTTATTAGCATAATTTTCCTTACTAGTTGCTCCATAGCCTAACCCCTTGGCTTTATATGTTATCTAAGCATTGTAATACCTCTCAACCTATAGGATTGGATTAGACATCTGCATACTTGACACAATAACTTTAATGAATGAATCTTAAAATAGGTGATGGAGGTGAATATAATCATCTTTGATCATTTTTGGTCAATCTTGCATCATGATTGAACCATCGTTAAAAATTTTTGAACAAGCTCAAATCATGATAAACCAAAATCATCAACCGATTTGATGAAACTTCATAACATATTCATCTGACTATTTAGTAGTATTGGAACTTGCTTTGATGCATTATAATCTTGTTATACTTATTTGACTTATTCGAATCTTATTCAAACACTTAACTTTTTTTTGACCATTCCAAAGGTAGTTTGACATGATTAGTGAAAGGTAGATGGTTAGTTTGTGTAAGTGTTCAAATAAGCTCAAATAAGATTATAACGTGTCACGTTTGGTTTGAATATTACAAAAGCATTGGTTGAATTTGTTAAGAAGGCTAATTGAGTAGGCCAATTATTTTCAAATGTTATCGAATAATGGCTGGTGCACTACTATCCTTTTAATTGTGGTTGCTATGCTATGGTGTAAATCCTATTATATGCAAGTGTATATATTATGTCAAGCAATAAAGCAATGAGAAGAGTATTGTTACCATGATGATTTGAATTACCCTAAGGTCACTCTAGTATTGCATATATGAACTACTTAATTTATCTTATCGATCAAATAAAAGGTGTGCAATTAAAAATTAATAGCTATAGATTCAAGAATCAAAATTTATATTTAAAGTACTTTAAACCTATGATACTTAAAAAACTCGTGTTTACAATAGTTATATTTTTTTAATCTTAATGTGAATCACAACATAATTACTCCACATCTCTATCAAGTTCATTGGACTGTTAGATATGAGTTCTCTCAATTATAATTTTAATATCAACTTAAAATTCCATAACTCTAACTACCATATGTTCTATGGAAAAGTTAATTTTAAAACCCTATGATTGTTCTTCTATGCCTTTGTCGAGGTTGTAGATCACACTATATTTTAAGTATATAATGCCTCTATATAAACTAAATTAAGCATGGAGGATTTAAAAACAACAAAAGTACAAGAGGTAAGTTATGACAGAAATCACCAAAAAATCTTTTACAATTGAATTATAGTCTCCTTGCACTCCCTCCTCTCTCTAATCTCTTACTGGACTAACACAACATGAACATATATTCAGTCCCCTCCCCTAGCCTCTCCAAGTAATAAATCTCTGAAACAATCACGCCCCTAATAAGAGAGATAAGCTTCCTATTTATAGCCTTCATAAATAACTGAATTGGTGCTACACCACAGACAAGGTATTATATTACGACAATGTTGAATCGATGTGTCTGTTCATCATTCATCACATCAGTTCATTGGTTCAACTATATTTAACATTCTTCAATCGTGGTGCTATGATGATTTGTCCTATAACACTTGATATGACATTGCAACGCTCTCTGCATAGCACCTTGGTGCTAAGCTCTTGGATAGAATTCAATCTTCTACCACTGCGGTGCCGAACTTGTAGCACTCCGGCAATGGGGAAAATGTAGCACTATGACACTTTATCTGTGGTGCTGCAACACACTTTAAATTTGAGATTATTAGTTTATTTCTTGAACAAAAAGATAGAATTAAATGATAATTTTATATAATTAGATGCAATTTGAATTACACAAATTTTCTCTCGTCAATCAACATTCAAACAAGTTCTGATCATGATTTAAAGATTATTAAATTTGTTTGATCATGATTTAATCATCATTCTAACAACCAATGTGGTTGGAACATAACTATAATATGAGAACTAACATGCTTACTGAAGTTTAATGGCGAAGGGGTTTAGGGTTTAGAGCGTGAAGCCTATTTTCAATTCTGAAATATAATTTGAATAAACTCACTAAACTTCAAAGACGATGAGTAGAAAAAGACCATCATTAAGAATTTTGGCCACCCATAAAAGATGCATACTCTGCAATTGCTTGAAATGGAGAAGGTAATAAAAAATTGAAAAGGTTAAAGTGCTTTTACAATCGAAGTATCCTAAAGATGTTTGGCAAGGTTTCCATTCTATTTTTTTAAAGGAAAGAGTATTTTGATATAAATATATTTTTAATATTTACTATATGGGACATATAAAGTCAAAATTCTCAATATATTAATAATTCTTATGCATATTCTTATGTCAAGTGCAAGTACATACACAAAATTTGAAGCCTATGCATTCTCAAATGATGGCCAGGTTAAAATAGCTCATTATGATGGTGAAAAATGAAGGCTTCTCTTATTGGGCTCAAATCATGATCTAATCAACTTGGATGATAGATATAACACCTGTTGCTGGGATCTCTATCAATAATTCAAATCATGATCCACCTCACTGAATTACCTAACTACTCAACTTGGTGATGAGCAAACTCAATCTTATGAGGATATTAGAAAACACAACTATTAAAGTATTCCGACTTGATAATTTACCCCCAATAAAAAAGGATGCAAAATTGAGTCACTAAGGCTTCGTTTGGGATAGCTTTCTTACTTCTGTCTAAAGTAGTAGTTTAGCACTTTTTTTTTTTTGAAATATGATTTTTTGTACAAAAAAATTGCTTTAGAAAGTAGTATGTTCTTAAACAAAGCCTAAAATGTTGAGAAATATAGATGATGAAACAGATAATCATGAATAGTACCAATATATCAGAACTCCTTCAACTGAAAAGATAGCTTAAAAATTTGAACTTATCTGAAATTTTGTGGATTAATAAGATCCTCAACTAACATTATTGTTCTTTCAACTGATTTAAGTCTACATCCACAAACATCATTAAAAAAAAAAATCTTCTTAAAGGGAAAATAATACATGTGGAGGATGGAACATGCTTTATTCTCTGAGGAATCACCAAAGAAAACAAGTCTAGCTTGTCAAACATAAAGAAAGATAAATATAAAAGAAAAAAAAAAACCTATATCCCACATAGAACATATTCTAAATTTATTAGTTACCTAAAAATAGTACTCCTATATAGCTACAGAATAAGTTCCAATAATCATCTTTTTAACAACACGATAATATTTATCTAAAATGGAAAATCAAATTTCATTTATATCTATGAAGGTTTAGTTTGAGACAAGTTATTAATTTTTAAAGCAATTTTTTAGTACAAAAATTTATAGTTTGAGAAAATTTTATTCTAACTAAATATTTTATACTAAAAAAATATTTTAAGAAGTAGTAAGAAAACGATCCCAAATGAAACCTGATGCCTCATAATTTTGTATTGTTAGTTTTGTTTAGAAAGCTGAGTTATTATCAACTAAACATCATGTCAAAGTTTGGGCATTATGTTCTGATTAGTCAAGATTAGACCTCATCATGGCACATAAATAATTAAATTAATAAGGAATTTTACATGTGTCAGAGGCATATCCAATGGCTATGATTTGTCCCAGTGTGTTATCCAATTGTGTGATTCTTTTGGCATTTTAAATTATTTTTTATTTTATGATTTAGGATAATAGACAATATCCTTAGGTTAATTTCTATTAATTAGATTGCCATATTAATAGGAGTTGAAATGTAATAATAATAATAATATTAGTAAATTATATATATACATATCACTACAAGAAAATTGTCTATTACCGGCGGCTTTCGGGCGGATTTTCCGGCGAATTTCCGACGGATATCAATGAGATATTTCCATCAAAAATTTTTGCAGATTTTCCAACGTATTTCCGACGGATTTGTTATCGGCGGACTTTCCATCGGATTTTAATAATTTTTGAAAAAAAATATATTTTCATAACTTAAATAATTAATATATTTATTGATCAATTTAATTAATTACTAATTTAATAATTTATTTTGATTAATTATTTACTTAATACCTTATTTAATCAATTATTAATTAAATAACTTATGTAAATTATAATAAATTTAATATTTTATTTTAATGTAATCTTAATTAAATAATTAAAAAAGTTATTAAATTAATAATTAATTAAATATTAATTTAATAATTTATTTTTATTAAATATTAATGTCATAGCTTATTTATTAATTAAAGTACATCTAATGTTATTTAAATATAAAATATATAACATAAAAACACATTTTGCTCTGCAACAAAGTGGAAGACTTTGTGAAATCCTTTGAAGAGGTAGGGGGTTCGAATCCAGGCGGGGACACGTGCGGGCAGGATCGGGCTGGCAGGCGTGTTGGCGGGCTCAAGTTCGGGCTGATAACGGCTCACACGGGCGGGGCGGTAGGGTTTGAGTTTACGCGGCCGGGCTGGCAGAGCAGGCTGGCAGGCACATTGGCAGGCCCGGGCTCGGGCTGACAGTGGCTCATGCGGGTGGGGCGGTAAGGAGTTCAATCGGCCGGGCTGGTGCTGCTCACCACAAGCGGGCCTGCCGGGCATGCGCTCATGCGGCCGGGCCGAGCAGAGCGGCGGGCTGTTTGTGTAGGAGGTAGATGCCGCAGGCTACCGGCATTGCTGTAATTTTTTTTTTTTTATCATTTCGACGGAGAAGTCTGCCGGATAATCTTCCAGTGGCAAAATTCCGCCGGAAAAAATTTCTGGCGAATTTTTTGTGCCGAAATTGTTTTTCCGATGCTCTTTTTTCTGGCAAAAATATTTTCCCCAGAAATCCGCCGGAAAACAATTAAATCCGTCAGTAATAGATATTTTCCTGTAGTGTATATATATATATATATATATATATATATATATATATATATATATATATATATATATATATATATATATATATATATATATATATATATGAAAGTAAATTAATCAATATGCTCGACAAGCTACTAATGGCTTTGCTTGATTAGAACTAATGCATGATTGCTTAAATAATGTATTGATTAAGCTTGATTACTTCTATAAATACTTGATTGATAAATGAATATACTTTAAAAATTGATGTTTGATTCATTTATGATCATGAACTATATCAGAAAGCTTGATTAGTTCTCCATAATAAACTTATTTAAGCTCTATTATAAATGAATTTAATATGTGATTATGTCGGAGTCTTGTTCTTCTATATTAGATTGCTTTTGTTCATAAACTAATGTTACATGTATAAACTCATTAAAATACTTGCTTATTTATTAGTTCATTCAATTAAAGTCTCATTTTTAAGCTCAATAGATTATTCATTATTAAATTTTATAATGATTATTGAATTAAATACCAAGCTACACAATTCTTAAATACCAAGTCAAGCTCAAACAAATCTCAAACAACCATAATTTAAATGAAGCGAAGTTGGACAATGCTACAAATACTCAAATAAAGTTCAAACTCAAGCATTAACATGGTTTTGACCAACATGCTCAAGCTTGAGCAAGCTCTTACTTAGCTCAACTTGTTTTATTTATAGCACAAAATTTATTAATAAAAATTGATAAAACTCCTAACCTTCACTTTACATATTATTTCAAGTATACACTCTTTTGTTTGTTGGGGGGAGGGGGTACATTTAGGCCAATTAAGAGAAACTCACATACACATCACATGCATAAGACTTGAACCCAAGATCTCTTGTTTGATTGTCAAAGCTCCCAACTAACAGACAAAATTCAGCTGCATCTATTTTTAGTACTTAGAATGCTTAAGGGTTAGCATTGATGATTGATTGCGGCCAAAATTATTTGAGTGGGAGAGAGGAGGTTGGTTTTGATTATTTTTTATTTGTTTTTTTCATTTATAATTTTATAATATAATAATAATAATAACTAGTATAATTCTTAAAGTTAATATCAAAATTTTCCCAAAAAAAATTTATATCAAATATTAATATTATAACAATTAAATATACAAAACAATATTTTTTTTCTTTAGATTTTCTTATTATTGAAAATAAGATGAAGTTCAAGTTGATAAAATCAAGAAACAGTTCAATTAAATTTTATTTTTAATGAAATATTTGTATATATTTCTCAAAAAATAAACACCGTTTAATATAAACTATTAATAATTTATGTTGTATGCTTAGATATAATTTACTTCTATAGGTTATATATAAAATTCATATGATAAAATTGTATCTATAAATTCTTAATGTTAAAAAATTTATCATTAATAAATAGATAAAAATATATATTTTATAGCATATAAATAAAATAAATAAATATTTTTTATTAACTAATAAATAAATAATATTTATATTATAATGAATATATATATATATGATAACCTCAACTCATCTATTTAGTCACACATCATTTAGAAACTCTCTTACTAATGTTTATATAACTATTTGGGTTTATATATATTAAGAACTCTCATATTAAGAACTCATCTATTAAGAACTCCCTAGCCGTCTCTCCCGTCGGGCGATTTTGAGGCGATTTCGTTGTGGTGCTCGTTGAAGTGTTTCGTGCTTCTTCCGATCGCTTCTCTTGGCTTCGGTGCTTCTTCCTATCACTGGTATCTTCGTTCTTTACTCTGTTTTCTTTTTTGTCCTCGGATCTCTCTCTGGTTTCTTTTTGTCCCTGTTTTTTGGTCTTCGCCCTTTTGGCGTTCTGCTTTGTGGTTTTTTCGTTTCCTGGGTTGGGGGGGGGGGGGGGGGGGGGGGGGGGGGGGGGCGATGACGTCTCCGACGTCGTCAAACCCGGCTGTTCCTCCTATTCTAACTGGTAAATCGAGATCTTTTAAAGATGTGGTTTCGGCTGGATCTTCGTCTTCATCGAAAGTTCATTTTGTTCACTCTTCTTTTAGAGGTTGTCCGGCTTTAATCTTTGAGGATGCGGCGGTTCTTCAGCTTGCTGCTCCTTTCTGTTTTACGCTGGTCGGTAAGTTCATGCTTCGTAGGCCTAATCTGGATGTCATCCGTAAATTTTTTTATGGTCTGAAACTTTCGGGTTCCTTTAATGTTGGGTTGTTAGATTCTAAACACATAGCTATTCAATTATCCAACGATTTAGATTATAGCCGTATTTTCTCTCGCCGCTCTTATTACATTCAGGGATGTCAAATGAGGTTGCTTAAGTGGTCACCGGACTTTGATGTGAGGGAGGAGTCTCCCATTGCCCCGGTGTGGATAGCCTTTCCGAACCTTCGTTTGCATTTCTTTAATTCGCATATTCTCTTTGGCGTTGCTTCTATTTTTGGTAGACCGCTTCAGACAGATCAAGCCACGGCCTCTTTGTCGAGACCTTCTGTGGCTAGAGTGCTTGTTGAATTGGATGTGACGAAAAAACATCCGCAAGAAATTTGGTTAGGCTCTGAAATGAATGGTTATTTTCAAAAAGTGGAAATTGAAAATTTGCCTGTTTTTTGTTCGCACTGCAAGATGCATGGGCATGCTATTAAGGAATGTTTTCGTTTACATCCTAATCTGCGTAAGGAGAAAAATGGGCAGAACGAAAATGGTAAATTGGCTGGTATGGTTCCTGTTGCTCCTTGTCTTTCGGTTGATATCAATTTGGCTAATTCTGAACATGATTTGGGGACTGACAACAACGGTAATGAGGTGGATGGTAATGTTAATGTTAATGATGCTTTAGCTAATGCTCCTAAACCGGCTCCTAATATGGTTAGTATGGTTCATGTTGTCACATGTCCTTTGGATGAAAACAATATGGTTAATCCTACCCAGGTTGTGGGTGCTGCTTTTAGTGGCAATGAGTTGGATGTTAATGTTAATTTTATTTCTGCTATATCTAATGCTCTCATACCAGTTTCTAATACCCCTATTTCGGTTCCTAATGATATAGTTGTTCAAGATTCTGTTGTTCTTTCTCACGTTAATTTGGCTTCTCACGAGGCTGATATCATTTTAGAACAAGAAAAATGGGTAAATGCTGAAATTGTGAATAGTTCTAATGATTTGGTTGTTATCCTTGATGAGGGGGAAGCTGTTTCTTCAAAGGATTTGGAGACTGGCAATACCGATGCTATTATCAATATGGCTTCTATGAATACGGTTAATGGTGAGGTTCCTCTTAATATTAATGCTCTTCCTTATGATAATTTGTCTATGACAGGCCAAAAACTTCGAAATTCATCCACAGTGGAAGATGGGGTTCTATTTTTCCAAGGAGAGCATTCTGGTTTAAATCCCTCTTATGGTGAGATGAATAAGGATTTTCTTGAAAATGATCATTTTAACTGTGATGCTTTTACGGATACGCAAATTGAAATTAATGCTAAATGCTATGCTAGAGAGGATAATGATTTAAGTTTTTCAAAAGGTAGGGGTAAGAGAGGTAGAAAAACTAGAAACATAATTTTGCAACCCCCTAGGGCTACACGTTCTCATACTGCTCTTTAATTGGTTTTCTTATGTTTAATACGATTATTTGGAATGTGCGGGGGATTGGTTGTCCTTCCTCCAAGTTTAGGGTTAAAAATCTTTGTCGTATTCATAATATCTCTGTGCTTGTCTTGCTTGAACCTCTCATTTCTAGGGATAAACTGTTTAATACCGCTAAAAAATTGGGCTTTAAGTATGCTTTTGCTAATGTTTCCAATAAAATCTGGGTTTTCTGGAAAGAATTTGTGAGGATTGATTTTATTGGGGACTTCTCCCAGGTGATTCATTGTAATATTGAATTTTCCAATTTTCAATGTGTTGCTTCTTTTGTTTATGCTGCCACTTCCTGTTCTTTGAGAAAAATTTTATGGGATCAACTTGTTAATATTAACTATATCTGTACTTTACCTTGGCTTGTTGGAGGGGATTTTAATACTATTGTTAACCCTTCTGAGCGTGTTGGGGGTTTGCATCCTAATTCTAGGTCTATGGAAGATTTTAATAATATGATCATGAATTGTAATCTTATTGATATTGGCTTTTCTGGTAATAATTTTACTTGGAACAGGGGTAATCTTTGGCAACGTTTGGATAGAGTTCTGTTCAGTAATGTTTGGGTTAATGTTTTCAATGATACTAAGGTTGTTCACTTAAGTCGTACTCTTTCTGACCACTCGCCTTTACTTATTAATGTCAATCTTAATTCTGTTAGTCCTAATTCTCGTTTTAGATTTCAGAATATGTGGTTAACTCATGATTCGTTTATCAATGTTGTTCACAATAATTGGTCTGCTCCTCTTTTTCCGGATAATTCTATTTCTGGTATGTATCGTCTTTGGGCTAAGCTCAAAAGACTCAAGATGGTTTTGAACTGGTGGAACAAGAATGTCTTTAAAAATATTTTTTCTAATATTAAGGAGGTAGAGGAGAAAAT
This sequence comes from Dendrobium huoshanense, assembly GCA_016618105.1. NCBI lineage: Eukaryota > Viridiplantae > Streptophyta > Magnoliopsida > Asparagales > Orchidaceae > Dendrobium > Dendrobium huoshanense. The sequence continues at coordinate 35,032,862 of CM028358.1, forward strand.
TAATGCTCTTGAGGCCAGTTGTCAGAATGACCCCACTGAGGTCAATTTTGTGGTTCTTAAAGAGGCCAAACTGGGCCTCATTAATCTTCAACGTCAGGAAGAGATTTACTGGAAGTAGAAAGCTGCTATTAATTTCCTGGCTGAAGGTGATAATAATACTAGGTATTTTCATGCTTTAGTTAACAAGAAGCGTGCTATTAATGGTATTAATAAAATCGATCGTGGTGATGGTACTTATGCTGTGAATGGTGATGAGATTGCTAATCTTGCTGTTAATTTCTTTCAAAATCATCTCAATAAAAATTTTTGTCCTGACCCTATTGTTGATCATTCTTTTATCCCTGCTTTGGTGAGCCAAGAGGAGAATGGAAGTCTTTATTGTGCTCCTCCTTTAGAGGAGGTGAAGCAGACTTTATTTGAGATGAATGCTGATTCTGTGGCTGGGCCGGATGGCTTTACGGTTAAGTTTTTTCAACACCTTTGGCATGTTATTTCTGATGATGTTTATGCTGCTGTTTTGGATTTCTTTAATGGGAATCCTTTTCCCAAGTTTTTTTCTTCTACCTCTATTGTTTTGATTCCTAAAAGTAATAATGTTAATTCTTGGAATGACTTTAGACCCATTAGTTTATGTACTGTTTTTTACAAATTAATTTCAAAAATTTTGGTTAACCGTCTCTCTGTTCTTCTTCCTAAACTTATTTCCCCCAATCAAATGGGTTTTGTTAAAGGTCGTGCGATTGTGGACAATATTTTGATTGCGCAAGAATTTTGCCAAGACTTGGATATTAAGACTAGAGGGGGGAATATGATTTTGAAACTTGATATTGCTAAAGCATACGATAACATTAATTGGTCCTTTATTTATAAAATTTTGGACTTTTTTGGCTTTGATGCTAAGTTTATCTCCCTTATTAATCTTTGTATTGAAAGCCCTTTCTTCTACATTATTTTGAACGGTAAATGTCATGGTTTTTTTAAATCCTCTCATGGTTTGCGCCAAGGGGATCCTCTTTCTCCTGTTATTTTTATTCTTGCTGTTGATTATCTTTCTAGAGGTTTATCTGATTTGTTCAGTAAGTCTCCTAGTATGTTCTTTAGAACTTTGGATGGTATTAATATCTCTCATTTATGTTTTGCTGACGATTTCATCATTTTCATGAATGCTTCTAAAAATAAGGTTTCTAAAGTGTTGAGATTTTTTGAGCAATTTGAAGCGGTGAGTGGTCTTATATTTAATAAAGGCAAAAGTGGTTTTGTCATTTCTAAGAATGTGAATTATAATAGAGTGTTGGATATTAAGAACCTTTTGGGTTTTTCTCAAATTGATCTGCCTTTTAAGTACTTAGGTATTCCGTTATTCAAAGGTAGAAAGAAAACTTTTCTGTTTGATGATTTAATTTCCAAAGTGCTTAATCGTTTGTCTGCTTGGGATTCTATTTTCTTGAGCTTTGGGGGTAGGTTGGTTCTTATTAAAAGTGTTCTGGCTTCGCTTCCGGTTTATTCTTTTCAAGTTCTTTTTCCTCCTAAGAGTGTGTGTTTGCGCATTGATAGGATTTTCAACAAATTTTTTTGGAGGGGATCTTCTAGCAATTCGAAAATTCATTGGTCTTCGTGGGATAAGTGTTGTGGGACTAAACCGGAAGGAGATCTTGGTTGTAAGTCTATGTTTGATTTGGCTCTTGCTTTTTCTTTTAAACTGTGGTATAATTTCAGGGCTAATGGCACTTTGTGGGCGAAGTTTATGCTGGAGAAGTATTGTGGGGTTCTTCATCCGTCCCTATGTAACTTCTCTAAAGGGCATTCTAAAGTCTGGCAACGTATGGTTCAGATTAAATGGAAAATTGAACCCTGTTTAGCTTGGGGACTTGGGGTTGGTAACATTTATTTTTAGCAAGATCGTTGGATTAATGGTTCTTCCATTGAGTCTCTTTTGAATACTGTTTCTTTGAGTTCTGTTAAAGTTAATTTCTTTTATGCGGATAATAGCTGGGATATGGAGAAACTTTCTTCTGTTCTCCCGGTTTCTATTTGTAATTTGATTTTCAACATTCCTCTTAATTGTGCGGCTAAAGATGTTTTACTTTGTACTTTTTCTAGTGACGGTAACTTCAAGACTAAAGAGGCTTGGCATGTGTTTAGAAATAAAAAAGAGCCTATTAAACCGTTTAAAATGATGTGGCATAAGAGCATTCCTACTTCTTTTTCCGTTTTTAATTGGAGAATTTTGAAGAAGTATATTCCTACTGATGAGATTCTTAGGAATAGAGGCTTGTTTATTACTTCAAAATGTCAATGTTGTTCTAACGTGGAAAATTTACAACATGTTTTTGTGTCTTCTCCTATTGCTACCAAGGTGTGGAATTACTTCGAGGATCTTTTCAGGGTTAATGGTTGGTTTCCGAATTGTTCGGTCCAACATCTGATGGATGTGTGGATGGTGGGTATTAAAGGTCATATTAGAAATGCTATCCCTCTTTTGATTTGTTGGTTTCTTTGGCTGGCTAGAAATGACTCCCGTTTTAATGGTAACGCTATGAACCATCATTACATTATTGATAGAATTAAGGAGAAAGTTAATTCTCTGTTTAATGCTAAGCTTATTTCTTTTAAAAGTTTTTATAAGGTTGTGTTTGTTATGGAATCTTTTGGGATTCATTTTGATTCTTGTGCTAATTCTCATGGTATGAAGTCTGTTATTTGGATTAAACCTTCTTTTAACTGGTTTAAGTTGAACATTGATGTTTCTCTGTTTGAGAATTGTTGGTGTATTGGGGGTTGATTAGAAACTATGCTGGGGACTTTGTTTTGGGTTTTGCTGGCAAATCTGCGGCTGTTAATAAACGGACTGCTTTGTTGTTGGCTGTTGGTCAAGTGCTTAATATTTCAGCTGGTTTATTTATTCAGAATATTGAGATTGAGGGGAATTTTAATGAGGATATTAAAGCTTTAGTGGTTAGTGAAGATGGTTTGTATGGTTATTCTCATTTCTATATCTGCAGGAGTATTCAGTATTTCATGGAGTCTATTAAATGCCATTTTATTAACGTTTGCCTTGTTGTTAATTCGGCTGCTACGGAGCTTGCTTTGTTTGGCAGTAGATTTCATGATATTACTGAGATATCTTTTAATAACCTCTCTGTTCAGATTAAAGGTTTGATTAATTTGAATAGGAGTGGTATGGCGTATATTATTGAGCAATAGTCTCTTGTTTTGTTTAGTTGTTGTATTTTCTGGGTGTTGCTTATCCTGGTGTGGTTTATTTCTTCGCTCTCTTGGTTATTTCTGCTGGCTTCTGCTGGATTTTTGGCGGTGTATCGCTTACTGCCTCATGCTTTACTCTAATTCATCTTGGTTATATAGTGTGCCGTTTGTTATTGTTCATTAGGGTGTTCTGTTTGTCTGCCCTGAGTTGCTTTGGGCATGCTTTGTCTTTTCCTTTTCTGGGTGCTTGTGGTCTCTTCGGTGTTTTTGGTTTCTCCTGGTGTTTGTTACTGGGCATAATGGTTGGTGTGCAGTATGTGTTCCCGAAGGAGTTCTTGGTGGTTTTCTGGACATACTTGTTGGTGTTTGTTTCTTGGCTTGTTCTGGTTTGTTCTGGTAGGTTGGATTGGGCTGTTTTGTTCCTGATGGTGCTTGCAGTGGTGTTCTGCCTTAATGAGCTGTGGGTTAATCCGGCGGGTTGTTGGGTTCTGCTTCAGAATTCTGTTCATTCCTTTTGTTCGTGTTTCAAGATATATTCTGGTTGTATTGTTTTTGTTTCATACTATTTGTCTCATATCTTTTGTTGGAGGTTTCCTTGCAGGAATCTTAAGAATCCTTATGGTTCGAGCATTATTGATCGCAAGGTAATCTATTTTTGGTTTTCAAATATTTTATTCTGTTATTTTAAGTGTTTTTGCAGGAAGTTCGAGCTGAACGGTCATATTAAGTTCTTCCTTTTTTGGGTGCTGTTGACTCACAGCCCGAGGTCCTTAGGTTGTTCTTTTTGTAACTGTAGTAAATGGATCCATTGGCTTTTAGGTTTTTCTTTTCCTTTTATATTTGTAGCTCTTTCGAACATTAGCGGGCTGAAGGATCCATCTAAGGACTTTTGTAACCAATTTTTGAATATTAACACGTTGGCCCCATGAGTGGGTTTTAACCAAAAAAAAAAAAAAAAAAAAATTAAGAACTCTCATGGATGGTGGAGCTATTTGAAGATACTTCATGGGTTATTTTGGACAAATAATTATTATAAGAATTTTTATGCTTATTAAAATTTTAAATATTTTAAGTTTAAACTAAATTGTTATTGTAATATTATTTAATATTTTATTCTTAATGTATTAAATTATATAATTAATTAATAAATAATTTAGTAATTGAAACGGCTGGTTCAAACGAATCTGGATTGATTCACCGGCGATTCTCATCGTTATTTCATGTAGAAACAATTTTCATTATTGAACCGGTCGGTTTCAACTTCTGGTCAGTTTTAACTTCTGGCTGGTTCAGTACTCCAATATATGTCTAGTTTAAAATACTCCAAGATAGCCATCATGTTATCAATGAACTTCACATGGATGCCAAAAACATAAGATGACAACTAGAAAGCAATAGTTTTAGAAATGAAAATAATAAAGCAAGGTAGTATTAATTCGAACCATTATAACTATTTTTAATTTGTCATAAAAACCAAACCTACAACGAGTTGATGAAAAAAAGGAGGAATAACCATGAAAGTAGCACGGAGGACATTGAGATAAGCCATACAATCTCATGAAGACTAAGGTTTTATTTGGGACAACTTTAGATCACTATTTTTTATCTGCTTTTAAAATTTTTTTTACTAAAAAATAGCTTTACAAAAAAGTAAGAAAATCGTTCTAAATGAAGTCTAAGACTTTATCTGGGACAGCTTTCTTATTGCTTTCTAAGGCTATTTTCTAGTGAAAAAATTTCTTAAAATTTAAATACTAAAAAGTTGCTTTAGAAAGTAGCAAGAAAACTATTTCAAACTAAGCGAAAGGTGGAAACAAAAATGAAAAGGCTATTATTAAGCCAAAGGCTAATGAACATTCAACTAATGGCTAACAAATCATGGCTATTTATAATTATAATGAAAATGAAAAAAAAAAAAAAACTTGCGACTATAAATCATATTAGAATGATTCAACCTGATTAATTCTTTACAAATGGGTAGGATGATTGACCATTCTCATTGCGTTTATATTTTGATTTTAAGACATTTAGAAACATTACTAAAATTTGTATCGTAACTTTGTATTATTGCTCAAGGTCCAATTCGGGTTGAACGGGTTGAACCAAATAACACAATAAATATTAAAATTATTTTAATATGACTTAAAAAATGATATAATAATAATAATGAAATAATTATATTTTTATTAATACAATGCATAGTATTCTATATGAGGATAACTCACCATTAAACATTTTGAATATATTTCAAATCAAAACTTTGACATATGATATTTTGATTATTTATAAAATATTCAACGTCAACTAACAACAATATTCAACTTAAAGTTCAATAAATTAAAATTGGAGAGAGTTCAAACTTGTTAGAACTCTCTTATTACTAAACAATAAGAGAGCATATTGTACCTGCCATCACTTCAATGTCTCAAAAGAACAAAGGAGCTCTAGTCAATTTATAGGAGAATCTTACTTTTCATCTACCATGATGTGTTCATATCAATCATCTTTATAGATATTTAAGGAATTATTATTAACCATAAAGAATGAGTTATCCTTGCCTTCACCTTATCTGTTCAAAGGCCTTAATTTGTTCCTATAAATATAAGACTTTCTGAACACTTACTCATGAAAGTTAAGAGTTCAAAAAATACTTAAAATTAACTCTAAGAGAGAAGATAGATAATAGAAATGAAAGGGGGGAGGAAATCATTTTTATCTTTCTTTGGCTTGAGAAGGAGGGATTACTATCAAAGAGAGGAAGTAGAGCAAGAGAGAAGAAGCTCAGCGAAGATTTGGGTAAGCGACCATGATAAAGGGCGATGGGTCGCTGAGCAAGACATCGATCGAAAAGCGGCCAACTTCATCTACAAGGAACATCAGAGGCTGAAGCAGCAATCTGAAAGGCATTTTGTCATGGCTTAATAATGTGATACATCTTTCTTCACCAATGTTTCAGATGTTTTCTTCTCTTTTTTTCCTTAGCTGTTTCAGCCCCTCCACAACTTTAATCTGACTGAAGCAAGAAATAAGAGAAATAAATATACTTGGAGGTGTGACTTAAGAGTGTAATATTGGATTGTATGCATTGGTGAAACGTTGAAGAAATAATTTGAGAGAAAGCAAGTTTATATTTAATAAATAATATTTAATGTTACAAGGATAATGCATAGGATTTTTATTATATTATATTATATTTTATTTTCTTACTCAATGATGCTCCCTATGTAGGACATGTGTTCCTCTTATATGCATGAATCTCGATCTCAAATAAATAATCTAGACGTTAATGAGAAAATTTTAGGTGCATATGGCACTTTGTGATGGAGATACAACTTATCAAACATCATAAAAAAAATTCATATAATAAAATACAACTCATAAAATAATCTTTGATTACTATTTCATATAAGGTGTATGCACATCATTAACAAAAATCCTATTGTCAGCTTAACCCATTGCCACCATTAACATTGATGCACATTATTGCCTATAAGACCAATGCACCTACTTACACAAATATTGATGCATGCAGACTTCGTTACCCATTATTGCCAATAAATTCAATGCATGCCATCATATTGAAGGCTGATGCACGACATCGATAGTAGCATCAACGCCCCCAATTTTATAATTTTTACCACTGATAATATTAATTCATGCCATCGCCAATAAGGCTGTGAATGTCATTTATGTCAACTTTGACTCTCAATATTAATACCATGATATATACTATAGTTCTTAGTCTTTGGTCTGCTATCCTAAAAAGAGAACAATCAAACAAATCATAAATAGCCCCTTAAGGACAATTTTAACGCCTCAAGGCTTCAAAAATCCATTATAAAACTCATAATTTACAATTAATATACACTATTTTATAACAATGCATTTCCTGATCAAAGTAAGGGCTTTATTTATAACCTAAGATGTAATTAATTTTCTCTACTAGGATAGTCTTAGCACATTATATCAATGCCTTTCCCACCTTACTATAGAAATTATACCTAAGGACTTAGCATTGGCTTCCCTAGAAAGCCCATGAACTTCTTAGGACACCTTCTAGTGATCCTAGGAACGTAATAGACCCCATTAAACCTTAAATTTACCTAAAAATTATAAAAACACCCTCAAACCCAAAGTTTTTTCCTAGGTAACCAATAACTTTAGAACCTAGTTTAGAAACCTTAGACTTATTCTAGGACCCATCTCATTGGTCCTTTAACTAAGGACAATGGTGGTTTGACAATAAAAGTATAAAAAAAAAATTTAAAGTAATAATTTGGCTTGGAATTGAGTTCAAACACTTCTAACCCATCTGTTGACCTCATTTTTGTATGAGGTCATTAAGGACCCATCCAGATCAATCTAGACCTCAAATCAATCCTGACTCCAATTCAAACCTGATCTCAATTCAATCTAATCCTCAATTAAAATCCAGACTCCAGTCCAGTTCAAGATCTTAATCTTCAGTTCAAACTTTGATCTTATTTTTTATCAAACTTCAACCTTATCCAATCAATTACGATCTTCCAAATGATCATAAATGATTTAGATAACTCAAATTTAATTAATCAAATTCAAAATCCAGACAAAATCCAAAAATCTTGACTCAAATCCAAGGTCCAGAAGCCTTGTCCTAAAGGCCTTTTCCAGGGATTTTTCAAATATTTCAAAACCCTATCAAATGACCTCCGATTCAGAGTCTGTCAGTTGCATACTGATAGGACATGTCTCTGGAGGAAACCCTCCAAATTTGAGCCCATTCTGAGGTCTCTAACCCCAGAAACTTAATTAAAATCCAAAGGCTGTAAAACCTTCAAATATTTACGGCCTATGCCACTGGACCTGCCATCCAGCGGATTTCGACCTTAGAGCTTTCTCCAAAGTCTCTAATTACTTCCAGACCCTTAATTATAACTCACTGAACATTAAACTACATTTTGGTTAATCCACTTTGACCCCCAGTTGACCAGGGGTCAAAATGACCAAAATACCCCTATGGGGTTCAAATGGTGATTTCAAACCAAATGAACTCCGAATTGAACGCAACCACCTCCAGCAAGTTTTAAATGTTATTTCAAACCTGTTGGACCCATTCTCATGCCCTGGGTCAACCTGGTTGACCAAGTCAACTGAGTTGACCTAAGAGGCCCTTTAAGGGTCAAAACAGGTGTTTTGATTCAAATGACCTCTTTGAGCCATGAAACCACTTCCATTGGTCTTAGAATGTCATTTCAAACCTGTTGAACCTGACCCCAGCCTCTGAGTCAACCTAGTTGACTAGGTCAACCAATTTTGACCCAGATGACCCTTAATGGGCCCAATAAGGCCCATTTAGCTAAATCAAATCCCATAAATCCTGGAACCACTTCCAATAGACTCAAAATATTATTTCAAATTGATTGAACCCATTTCCAGACCCTGGAACCACCTGGTTGACCAAATCAACCAATTTTGGCTTAAGGGCCCATTAAGGGCCCAATAAGCTTATTTGACCCAATGTGACCCATTTAAAATCTTTCAACCCATCCAATTAACACCCAAGGCATCATCACATACCACCTTAGCCTTTAGTTGACTATTTGACTGGTCAAACAGTCAATACAAGTCATTTAGTGGGTTAAGGATGGTCAAAATAGCTCCTAAATGGTCTCAACCTTTGATCAAACCCCTTGGACCCAAATTTCACTTAAGCCCAACTCATTCCAGCAGCTCTAAGCTCTTTTAGAGACTTCTTAGGCTGATTATTAACCCTTGGATCAATGTCCAATGGTTTGGATGACTTACACATGGGCAAATGAGGACAAGACCACCTTTCTATGTAGGTGTCCTTGCCTTTGTCCTTGGCTCCTGCTCTCACCAATTTCTAGGCCAGATGGCATGCATCAAGAGGGCTCCCAAGTCAATCATGGCCATCCATTTGGCCAAGATATTTTGGAGAAAGAGAAGGGATTAAAAGGAGAGAGATTATTTCTAATAGAGGAAATTAACAAAAACTTATCCCTCTCCAGCGCTCTCCCAGCTTTAAGACTTCTCTTAGAGCTGCTCCAAAGAAATTCCTAGCTTTCCAAAATTGTTTTTCATCAAATCCAAGTCTCCCAAACACCCATTAGTGAAGAGAGAGAGGATCAGGAAATTTCTGAATAACTCCAAATCCAGAGAGATCCAGATCCTGGAGTCTTCACCAAAGTTGAAGAGGACTTCTTCATCTTTCCAACAAGCCCAAGAAGTCAAAAATCCATTGGCTAGATTGTAAGTTATTTGAGTTTTAAGTTTAAATTTAAATTTGAAACTGTAGCAAATCTACAGTGCATGGAGCTCTAAAAATCCATGGATTGGAAGATTATGCTAACATCAATCTATGTTTCAAATTTCATCAAGTTTGGTTAAGTATTTTAGAAGATATAGGCATTTAAAAATTTCCAGTTTCGGCCGATCAGGACCGTCCGATCGATCATCGGACGGTCCAGATCAGATCTGGAACCCGCGCGCCTCATCTGGGGTTCGAACCCGGATCCTCTGGCCAGACCGTGCGGGTGACGTGGCGCCATCTGGGCGCTCGGATCGGATCCTGTTTGATCCGATCGGACGGCTGGTATTCTCGCTGACGTGGTTAAGTGATCACACGGGATCACGCCACGTGTCAAGGGCGCGGCGCAGCGCCGCCGTCCAGCCAATCATTGCCAATGATTGGTTTGGCGGCGCCGGCGGCTCAATTTAATTAAAATGATTTTAAAAAATCATTTAAATGCTCAAAAACTTCTAAAATTCATGGTAAATCCAATTTTTCACCAAAATTAGTGTTTTAGAGCTTGTTGGAAAGCTCTCGAGCTCTAGTATTTATTAAAATTAAATTTAAGTTATTTTGATCCTTGTATAAGGAGATATTTGGGTTTGTTTAAAATCTTGTTTTCCCAATTTTCTCCCAATACAGTGGTCAAATCAAGCTCAAATTTTGGTGAGATAATTTTGGACATCTTAGGCATTGTCTGTAATTTTTTTAGGTCTAGATGTCCAGTGGATTGCTGTGGGGTGAATTTACAAAGTATTGGGTCCATTTTGGACCCAAAACTTTAGAAATTCATAACTCTCCAAACTAGTAGAATTAAGCTTCCTGATTTCTGTGGTGTGTTTGTGTATGGGTAAGGGTTAGATGAACAGAGATTTAGATCCAATTGAATACTAGTGTCACCTAGGAAAAATAATTAAGGATAAGGTCTATTTAACTTAGAAAAATCATAGAACATTCTACACACACCCACTAGGGGTGAAACTTGAACACAGTAAACCTAGTGACATGTGACACCTTAGGTTTAAATTTCATCCAATTTGGAGTTCATTAGGTCAGATAATTAAATAAGTCAAACTTAACCCTTTAATTGAGCTTTAAAATTTCTAGAAATTCTAATAAATCAAGTTTAAATCTAAAAAATACCAAAAACCCCTCAAACTGACCAGATTCATGTCCTTAATCAATGAAAATTATAATCCCCTTGATCAGACATCAAATCAAACCTTAATTTAATTTTAATTGAAAACCAATATTTAATTAAAATAAATAATTAATAATAATTAAAAATTCCAAAAAATTCCCAAACACTTGAGAATCACCTCTTAGGTTATCTCTGACCTTTGGAGTTGATTTCAAGGAGTTTGGAATTCATTTGGAGCAAAATCAAGAAAACCCTTCTAATTAAATAATTTTATAAATTCAATAAATACATCAAACTTTGAAAAATCATAACTAACTCTAGAAAACTCCAAATTGAACAAACTCACTTGCATTCAACTCAAAATAAAGTCTAGTATTTATCAAAAATTTCAAACCTTCAAAAATCAGTCAAAGTCAAAAAGTCAACAAATCGGTCAAACCTAGGTCAAATCAGTTCAAAACTTCAAACCTTCATAACTAATTGTAGAAAAATCCGATTTCAGCGTACTTACCTTCTAATTGATCGTATTAAGGTCTAGTATTTTAATAAAATATTAACTTTTTAGAAAACACTCATAATTAAAAAGTCAATTTTTGACCCTTTGATTAAGTGATTAGAATAATCCAGAAGATTCCCAAAATTCAAAAATCACTTTAAAACTCCAAAAATGTTTATTCAACTTTAAAATTAGCAATCAAACAACCGTTAAAATCAATCTTAAATCATTAATGTTTGAACTCAAATTTAAATCTTTCCCTGAGCCTTTCAACCAACTAGAACTTCGAACAACTTTAACAATTTTCCCTCCTTAGGACATATCAAAACCACACGGCCTATATCACACAATTTAGATGGTTTGATAGGACAACCAACTCTAGTTTTAGGCTAGGCCGGTGTTTACTTTTCCGCTGTGTGCCGGGTTTTCGAGCTTTCACTGCATGCTGGTTGTTAGCTTAGAATTGAATGAATGTCTGTTTATTTATTTACTGCACTCTGTGTTTTGAGTAATTGAGCATTTTAAATTTCAAATATTAAATGCTTGGGATTGATTATATCTTCTTGAGATTAAATATTAACTGCTTGGGATTATTTATATAACTGCTGATTATTAGGATAACCCTGCAGGATCGAGTCTAGACTTTTCAATTTTGATTAATGTAATTTGATATAATTTGAGTTGTATTTAAAGTGATTTGAGTTGGGATGTTTAGATCCAACTTGAATTCCAAAGAGGAGAAGACATCCCTAAAGGGGAGAGTTTTCGTCCATTTGGAAGATTAAGTTTGGATGTTCTTCAAATATCCGAAGAGAAAAGATAACACCCCGTTCAAAGGGGGAGTTTCTTTTCATTTGGATATCCAGAACCAACGAATCAAGATGTTCGTGAGAAGACAAAGAAATGGACGACGAGAAGAATCCCAAATCTCAAAGTCACTTGAGTCATAGGATTAGAAATCCGGGTTGTTGGCAGTGGTGCCCGGCCACTTTATTTTCTGCAGACCCTGGTTTGTAATAAGCAAGGCAACTTTGCCTATGGACTTTCAATTTGAATATTAATTTAATTAATTTGATTGAAGTTTGATGTGATTGCGTATAGAATTACCTGCTTTTCGTAGTTTTTTGGCGTTTGTGTGCCGCTTTTGTTTTTGCCTGGACTCGTGAGACTCGTGAGGGTGTGAAAATTTTTATACTCATAACTTTAAAGTTTAAGATTTTAGCGAGTCTGAACAACATAGAAAGATAACGAATTTAGGAAATTTGCCGGGGATCGACCCCGGGGTCGCATGCATATTTTTGCACTCCTTCTCTCCTTGTTTTAGACCCTTCCCCGCCTGCGGGTAGAGTCCGGATAGTCTGACCTATGAGGACGAGGTGCCGGACCTGGGGAAGTCCAGTCTTCTAAAAAATTATTTTCTAAGCCTGTTTTTAACTTTCAAGCATATTTGATTTGGAGTTATTAACTAGCATGCATTGCATTAGAAACAGATTTAAAAGAGTCAAAATTTTAATTGCATTAGTCCTTAGCATTTTGCACCCAGCATAAGTCAAAGGGGCCAATTAGGATCTGCTCTAGATGTCGGCCCCGTTCTCAAAAACTTTTGTTAAATAACATCCCTACCACTCAACATTAAAAGACCGGACTCATATTTTAAAATCGTTTAGGTGGTTTAGCTGGCTCCCCAATCCAGGCCGGGGTAAGACCAGATTTGCACTACATTAGCTAGGTTCGGGTCACCTTTTTAGTGCCCAATTTAGACTTAGGTTCTGAGGCCGGCTCGGGCCATAAGACCTCAACTTCCGGGAATTGAATCCCAAATTTCTAATAAAATGAACCACTTAAACTAAAAATTTCTTTCAATCAAATACAAGCCTAACACTTAGGATAGATTGAGGTGTTTCTGAAGTAATTCAGAATCTCAAAACACCTCCTACACTTCTTCCTTTGACTCCAGAAATAAGTGTTCAACATTGAACCAATCCCATTTGAAAATTCCTACCCTTTTGCTCCTTTGATATCGATCTTTGAAACTCTTAAATAAAATGTCTACCGCTATTTTAATCGAGAGTTTTCGTAGAAAATTCCAATTTTCTACGATGTAATTAACTACGAGGGCTTGCGCTCGTAGGAGATTTAGTAACCCAGATTTAATTTTCAAAAATAAAAAATATTTCAAAATCTTTAATTAATTATTTTTGGGAAAATCCAATGATCATTATCGTCGTTTTTAGACGGTCGATAATAATTGATATTTTCTTTCTTCGTAGAGATATATCAGTTATTATTGTAATTCTAATTATAAGATTAATGATCTTTCATCCAAATTAGCATAGTCAAATAATTTTGAGTTTGACTATGACAATTTGGATAACTTTAAAGCTTCGAAATTTGAACCAATTAGTGAATGATATTTTCTCCGTTTGGGATGATATATTGTTCCTAATATTGTGTTAGATTTCGAAACTAGAGTTCAAAATTCAATTTTTCCAAAAATAATTAAATATTTTTCAAAAAAAATTATATATATATATTTAAATCATAAATATTTTTTTTAATCTAAACAAAAATGGCGACTCCGCTGGGGAATAATCTCACTCTCCATCTTTAATAGCGGTATAAATTTTATTGTATCGGTAGTTTTGACTACCTTTCTCTCCGTTGGTCCTTCTACCCATTTCTCTCTTGGGTGAGTGTGGCCAACTCAATTAAGACATGTCAAATGAGAGGTGAGTGTAGAAAATCTCCCTTTAAGTCGGGCTTTGACATTTCGCCTCCAAGTTAATTGGTAGAGCGAAAGAGTCAAGCCAAATCCTTTTGTATATGTTGCAAACTTGCATGCAAATAAATCTAGCATGCTAAGTTTCACAATTTACAAAAAAAATTCTTCAACCTTCGAAATTCAAATCCTCTTTCTTAAATCCATTACCATTGCTATATGTTTTTCTACAACATTTTCTTGTAGTTGAACATATACAATAAAAAATTCAAGTTTTGTTTCAATTAAAATCAATCTCGATATCTTATCAATATATACCGGATTGTAGCTCTTATAATCCGATATATGTGATAAAATATAAATTTATTTTTAAATTCAAAATTCAAGTTTTTAATTAAAATCTTTTCCTTTTAAATCTCAGATAATCAGATCACTTTCAATGGCTGGAAAACTGTTGTTCTCAATGGACCGCGACTTAATGATTGAAGAACTGATTTATGAGAATTCGATTCAGTTTGGGATAGGGTTTAAGTCCCTTAGACTGGTCATGAATGGAGACACTTTGGTGGACCTAGCTGTTGAGGGTGAGAAGGATGTCCCTCTAGTTCAGTTAGCCATAGGAGCTGGAAACGACGCCCCTCCTAGTCTCTGGTCAGCACTGAATATTGCTAACGCACCCAAACACTTCCTAGAGGATGCAAAAAAGCTGGAGGCTGCCGCTGAAGCCAAGTCAATATTTGAGAAAGGATCTTCTAGTTCTGAAACCCTTTATGGCAGTAAAAATACCAAAAAGAACTACCTCAGGAGGTTGAGGAAGAAAATCACAAAGACTAAGAAGGTGGCCGAGCTGAAGGCCTTGGGTAAAGTCGATCTTGAGGCTGCTGAGGAGCTGCCAATCCCTGCCTCTTCTCCACTCCTGAAAGGGAGTCGTTTTCACCCCCTCGCAGCTGCTGCAGGGGAGGAGAGAGTTACTCGGATAGCTAGCACTCCACCTAGCCCAGTGGACTATTCTGTTAAGAGAACCCTGAAGGAGAAGCAAACTCTAAAAGCTAGGATGCTCAGAAATATTATCCATACTTGTGCTGCTCAAGTAGGACAGACTAAAGAACAATATGTCAAACACTTGAAAGGGGTGATTTCACATAAGCTTGAGAAAGAGGTGTTGAAAGAAGAAAAATCTGAAGCTAAGGATCTGACTCCTCAGCCAGTGAGGAAGAACCAGAAGTTTGTTAAACAACCTGTGACGTCAGTCTTAGTAGATGGATACCATTGGGTGCCCCGCCTTCCGTCTGCAAATACGGAGGAGATAGTGTTAACGGGGTCTGGCCAGAGTCGCCCTCTTAGTGGTAGACCACCAACCCCACCTTCAAGGTTGTCTAAACTGGCCCCAGTGGTAGCAAAATCTAAAGAAGTTTTGAAGGAATTGAAACAAATTGATGTCAAGGGCAAGAGACCCATGTCTCCAGAAGAATCATGTGCAAGAAGGAAATTCAGTAGATGTATTGGAATTCAATTCAGGGAACCTCAAATTCAGATACCAGTTGAACTCCCTAGACTCCCAGTTCAGGGATGTGAGGACTCTGTTCGTGTTGATGTTGGAGCCCCCGCTGTTCAAGCCCCTCCATCACCAATTAAGATAGATGTTCCTCACCCTACTGAGGAGGTCACCCTTGCGACTACCGACCCTGGGACAGTCGAAGGGGAGGAGATGACCCCAGATCCTGATCAAGAAATGTTAGATCAATTGGTTAGTAGAGAAATCACTGAAGAAGATGCTAAGATTAGCAATATCTTTGATAAGCTAGATGTGAAAGAGTATGATCAAGTGATGGATTATGATGGATACTTACCAATCTATGCTGAAGCAATAGATGGGAGGCCAGTCGAGGAAGTGGTACAAGAAATCAGAGATATCCTTAAGAAGAAAGCTATTGATGAATTCAATCCGGATGAAGATGATCTGTTAGTTGAGGAAGATCCAGTAGCAGATATTTATATGGTAGAAACTCGATCATCAACTAAAGATGTTGAGACTTCTAAACACCATTCTGGTAAAGATGAAGAGTCAGCAGCAGTAGATTCAGATTCAGATATTTCTGTCAAGTTGAGAGAAAAAGATGAACATATTTTGAGCCTTGAAAGAAAACTTGAGGAGATGATGATGAAAGTTGAACAAATGCAGAGTCAGCTTTTGCAGTCACAGCAGTCGAGACCTGAGCCGTTGCAGCCCACAGTACACACAATGGGCGAGCACAGCAGGAAAGCTGATTCAAATCCCAAACTTCCAGAAGTTACTTCTCCAGTGTCTCCACCAGAAAAGGATATCCGTCAGATGATTGAAACCCAGGTAAGGGAGGCCTTAGCCCATTCACAAGGAACTGTATCTATTCCAAAGGGTAGACCCTACCCCGAGGAATATGATTTGGTTCCTTATCCAAAGGGCTTTGTGCCACCTTCTTTCAAAGTTTTTAGTGGTTTAGAAAATCCGAGGCAGCATTTGGCCCATTTTCGAGCGAGCTGTTGCAACGCAGGTGGGTCAGATGCTCTACTCTTTCGTCAGTTTGTGAGTAGTTTGTCCGGTATTGCTTTTGAGTGGTACGCAGATTTACCAAATGGTTCTGTAAAAACTTTCACAGAGCTCGAGGGTCTCTTTTTGAAGAGATTCTCAGGAGCTCAACAACATGTAACCGTTGGTGATCTCGTCATTGAAAAGCAAAAATCGGACGAGCCTTTGGTTGATTACATCTTGAGATGGAGAAACCTTTCAATGAAATGTGAACCCCAACTGCAAGAGCAACATGCAGTGGAAATTCTTCTAAAGAATATCCACGGGCCTATTGCTTTTCTGCTAAAGGGGTTTACAATCAAAACCTTTGAAAAGCTTCTTAATAAAGCTAGTAATCTACAGGAAGAGGCCTCCAAAATGCCATTCCTGAAGGATTCTACTGAAGAGAAGAAGGCTAGTAAACCGTTGAAGTCCTTTGAAAAGAGAACAGCAACGGTTTCAGCAATTGACAAAGGGAAGAAACCGATTAATACCCAATCGAGTAATCCTACAACTCAACAAACTCAAAAATCTCAACCTTTTCAGGTAACCTCTCAGCCTACTAGAGAATCTCACCAGATTACTTTTAAAGAGAGATTGGCTCGTCCGTATCCATTTAAAAGGGAGTCGGTGAGGAAGATTTTTAAGAGCCTTTTAAAGAAATCAGATTTTCGATTGCCGGAGGCCAAGAAGCCGGAAGAGGCAAATAAAAAAGATGATCCAACATTTTGCCCCTACCATCGCATGTTAGGCCACACAATCGAAGACTGTATTGTCTTTAAGGATTGGCTTGAGAAGAACTTCCGTCAAGGTAATATTGTAATTCCAAAGGAATACCTGGTCGATCCGGATCAAGGGTCTGTTAAATCCATTTCAGTTACCGACGAGAGCCCGGGGCCCGATCTGGGAAGTTGACCTAGAGGCATCGCAGGACGACGTTGGGACAGTTTCCTCTCGAGTAGTTGTAGAAACTACTGTAATAAATAAAAATAAAAAGAGTGAACCTTTTGTAGAGAGGAAATTTGTTGATGAGAGATCTGTATAAGTGGTGGATGGTGGCTCAAAACCATTGACCCCACTAATGTTATCTGACTTTTGCTTTGCCCCATCAAAGGCAAAGGGTCAAAAATTAAATAAAAAGAAAGACTTTTCTGCTCAAATCTTAATGATTAATGTTGAGAATGTGATTCCAGATGATTCTTCTGTTGAAAATAATCCAGAACTGGCTGAGATCGATCAAGTAGTTCAAAAACCCAGTCCTCCAGATTTGACCCCTCAAGAGGAAAATGAATCTGATGTCTTATCAGATGGTGATACCCCAGAAATTAACTTTCAAGGGAGTCCCGTTATGATTGATTTCTCGGATTCAGATTCTCACTCGGAAAATGACAATCAATCGCCTAAGGAGAGCGTAGATCTCCCCGTAACTTGTTCTTCCGATAAAATTGTGCAAGTACAATTGCGTGGTGGTAAGGTCTTACCCCCTAGGCTTCCCCCACAGGAAAAGGGAAAGCAAGTTGTTTTCACTGATCTGATTCTAATCCCCACTCAACAATCAAACCCTCCTTCAAATTTATCGGGTCCTGATATTAAAGTTCCAAGTGTTGATTATAATGTTTTAGCTCACCTTAGGAAGTTGCCTGCTAAGTTGAGTATTTACGACGCCCTTGTCCTTTCAAAAGAGATGAGGGAGACTCTAATTAAAGCACTTCTTGACCCAGAGATTTGCTTAGCTCAACTCGCTTCGACTTCCGAGGAAGAAGCTTTGTACTTCAAAGAAGTTCCAGGAGTTACTTTCTCTGACGAAGATCTACTCCTTGGTACGGCCGATCACAATCGTCCACTTTACATTACTGTAAATGTGGGCAATTTCAAGCTATCAAGAGTTCTTGTTGATCCGGGTGCATCGGTCAACGTGATGAACATAAAGACTCTCGCATACCTTAAAGTTGATATTAGCAAGCTCTCAACCGATAGGATGGTGCTTCGTGGGTTCAACGAAAAAGGCGAGAAGGCTTTAGGTTCAATCACACTTCTTCTAGAGATAGGAGAGTTAAAAACTGAAGCGAAATTTCATATAATCGATTCGGTGACGTCCTTTAATGCTATCCTAGGTAGGCCCTGGATCCATGAATATAGGATGGTTCCTTCCACCCTACACCAATGCATCAAGTTCCAACGAGATGGCATTGAGTTTGCAAATAAGGGTGATCTGCAACCATTCTCTATTCACGAGATCGGGATCTACGAGGATGCTGCATATTATGTTCCCAAAGGGTCCACTACCAAATCTCAGGTAGAGATCAACGTTAAGGAGGAAAAGGCAGAAATTCAAAGTTCAAAAGCAATTCAAAAATTAAGAAAAGAAAAAGTCAAGAATCAAAAAGGCCAAAATTCAAGTAGTGAAGACGATGTCGAGCGCGTGGTTTTTAGGCCTCCAATCAACCTGCCTCAAAGAGGTGGAAGGATTGCCCAAAGAGCACGCGGCCGAGGTCGCCCTCCAGTTGAAAAGAGAAATTCTCCAATATACATCGAACTTGAAACAAGTTCTGATGAAGAATCAAGAAAAAGGGGAGCTAGAATTGCTTTTGACTACAGAAAATCAATCCTCCTCAAGTTTGATCTCACCTTGGATTCAGATAGTGACCAGGAGGGTAATGATTTTAAGCCTCAAAGTGACGAGCCTGAATTGAGTATTTATGAAAAGCTTAATAGGGCCGTTGAATCCTTAACCTTAACCCCACTGTCTGCTGACAGAGTCTCAGGGTTAGTAATTAAGCATGCCCCTAACTTAGATGGAGAGGTAAGGAAAGTCCAGAAGTTCTTCCCTGGCTCCTCCTCTTCAAGGAACGAAGATGATGTAATCCTTGAAGAGGCAGATTTCAATGAATTAATGGAGTTACCTTTTGGCTACTTTCCTCTTGGTGTTAAGGCTCTTATCTCTAAAGGTTTCGCTCGAGTTGATGGACTAAGGGTCAAGCTAGATACCACCAAAATATTTGGAATTCAAAATTCAATAAAAATTGGACAAATGGTATCGGCTTTGGTACGTTGGTTCATTTGACGATGATGAATATTGCTTGATGATAACTAGTCATTCTGAATCTAAAAGTGTCCCTACAAAAGTCGTTGATTCACTCGACAAATTTTATTTGGAGACCTTAAACGATTCTGATGAAGTTCAAATTCAAGATGCACCCCCTGAATTTGAAGAAGAAATCAAATCGACAATTGATGAACTTAAAGAAATCACCTTGGAACAGAGAACGACCCTCCGCCCCACTTTCATAAGTTCTTTGTTGAGTGAGGATGAGTCTAAGGATCTGATTCAACTTCTATCCGAGTTTAAGGACTGCTTCGCTTGGGCATACGATGAAATGCCGGCTTGTCTACCAATATAGTAGTTCATAAACTTGGAATTCGGCATGACGCCATTCCTGTCAAACAAGCTCCACGACGCATGCGTCTGGAGATCGAACAACAAGTCATTTCTGAAGTCAAGAAATTGGCCGAGGCTGGATTTATCCGGGAGGAACAATACCCTTCTTGGGTAGCCAGCGTCGTGCCTGTTCGAAAGAAAAATGGTCAAATCCGGGTCTGTGTTGACTATAGAGACCTGAATAAGGCATGTCCTAAGGATGAATTTCCTTTCCTATTCCAGAACTCATGGTGGACATTGCCTCTTCGCATGTTATTTTCTCCTTTATGGTGTCCTATGGTTTAAAAGGGGGGGGTGGTGGGATCTCATCTGGTTTAACAACCAAATCAAGGATGGCCCCAGAAGATGAGAGAAACACTGCATTCAGAAGTCCTATAGGGATCTTTTGCTATAAAGGTGATGCCATTTGGCCTTAAAATGCCGGTGCCACCTACCAGCGGCTATGACTCGAATCTTTGACGACTTAATCCATAATCAAGTCGAATGCTTATTTGATGATTTAGTTGTCAAGAGTAAAGTTAAAGAGGCTCATCTTATGACTTAAGAATCGTATTCGAGCGGTTGCGCGCGTTACGACCT